>JACAXG010000330.1:2954-108761 GCA_018881555.1 Amblyornis subalaris | reverse complement strand
CTGCTTCCTGCCGCCTCAGAGATCGGTGCAAGAGTGTTCACGGCGTCTGCTATCCCGGACCGTGAGAGCTGCCAAAGCCGTCGCTAAAAGTGCTCTCGCCCGGGACTGCTAACCAGAAGGCTGCGGCATCCTAACACTGAAAGCACCGCCGCAGCAACTGAGCACGTACATTCTAAGTTTAATGTCAGTTTTTAATAAGAACCTTGTAATAGTTCTACTAAACTAAGAGTAGAACACCAGAACATTTACATTCCAGTGTTGTCCTAAGTAGTGTCTGTAGTCTGTTGACGATTCCGATCATTTTTACACTCTTAATGCACTCCTAATCAGGAAYGTTGAAATTATTCTTGTAATGTCTATTGATGAAAACCAGTTTCTCAGAAAATATTCCACCATGAAAAATTGTGAACAACTGATTTTAAGCACAATCTTTTCAAACTTTTAGAGTTTAGCTTGATAGTTGCAGGAAGGAAAAACTTTATTAAACACGCTGGCAGTGATCCTATTGCTATGTATAGTCAGTGTTGAACACAGCTTGTATGCTGCAAGTATAGGCTTATCACTATCATCTCCTGAACTTTTCTGAATATGAAATTGGAAAAACTGTTTCACATAAAAATTTCTATACTTCATGGTTCCCAGCTATACCTGTTACCCATTTCTTCCCCTTATATTTATAAAAATGTGATAATCTGTCTGGACAGAGAAAACAAACAAAGCAAATATAAGTTTAGATAAGTCCTCAAACAGGAAGAGATTTATAAAAGAGTAAAAACATTCTGTTTCAGCTTCACCTGACCTGCACATTCTTTTCTCCCTATTCAGTTTGTTCTCTGAAAAAAAGCAACCAAAAATAAAAAGAAATCTTTGGTAATACTCTAAGCTGCCAAAAAAATATGAAAAAGGGAAACAGTTATTTTTATATAAATTCAAATATGGGTAGATGATCCTTGTATTTAGGAATATGAATACTCATTTTGATGCCTTATATTTTTGGAAAATAAAGGTTGAGGTTGAATAAGAGGGTAAAAAAGTAAAAATTTATTAAAGGATTTGGAGAAAGCAAAGCTTTCCCAGGGATAGCCCTGGGACTTATGCTGCGCAGACTTTGGGTCTAATTTTGCTGGGTGTGGTTCAGCAACTGTAAGTTATACAAAGGTAAAAAGGGTACAAAAAGGGTAAAAGACGGTTTGTGTTTCTACTATTATAGGGTAATATAGTTTTGAAATATTCTCTAATGAAAAGTAGAATTTTGTCACACTATTCCTCGTGGCAAGTTTCTATTGGAAGTTTTTTGCTTACTTCAATAGCTTCATTTTTAGATATCAAGTCCTACTCTGGAATGCTTAAAGGTCAATAACTTGGTTCTATTTTGTCTGTAGGAAAGGGATACAAGGTTGTAGGATAGAGGTTATAGGATTAGAGGGTTACTAATATATAAAAGTATAAAACTAAAACTAAAATGTTACTAATTTAAAAAGCATAAAAGCAAAAAAATCTCTCTGGCATCAATTTCAGTAAAAGAGAGTTTTTCATAGAACAGACCACTTATTACTCATTTTGTCACAGTGATACTTGCCCAGGTTCTTCTAATAAAACCCAACAGAATCACACATAGAGATCTTTTTAAACAGTGACAAAAGCTTCTAATCAGTTGCCACCTCCATCAAAATCATCAGCTTGATTCTTGTATAAGTGACTCTGACATATCTCAAAGGATTTTTACATTTCCATTATCCTTTATGGAAACTATTCATAATTTCTAGAAGACTGGAACAACATTAACAATGACAGAAGAGCCATAAAAAGAACAATTTGTTCATTTCCAAAATATCCGTTACCTTTAGTAACCTTTTCTGCTTCTGAACAGAGATTCCTTTCATGAGAGCTTATTTCAACAGTATTTTGGATCCTATTACCATTCATAGTATTAGAAAAAAAGATCTTGTACAGTTTCAGAAGAAAAGATTTAACTCCTGACACTTTGATCCCAGAGAAGCTATGTCATGGGCTTTCAGTGAGAGATCTCAGAAAATCAAATTCTTTCATTTTACTAGTGAAAGTTTATAAAATAATTCTGTTTTTTCCTTAGATTTGCAAAAAGAACAGCATAGAATAGGGAAAGTATGAAGATAATTCTTCATGGACACTGAACAATATGTAAAACTGCATTTACAATACAGAAAGTTCACACAGCTCTCAGCTTCCATTCATGAATGTCTGACCAAATTAGTGTTATGTCTCAAACAACTGGACCGTTTGGTTCTCAACAGGTATGCCCGCTATCTCTTGCTCAGGGGATAAGGTTGATGGCTCTCTGTCACAGCTGAGGCCAGACATGGATAGAAGGGGGCTAATATCACAATGAGTAGTTGCAAATGGCAGTTACTCCTCCTTCACTTTTAAACCTTAGGAAAATCTTGTGTACTATGGGTTTGTTCTACATTCAGGTCAAAGGTTTTATAAGCAAACATTATGACTACGACCATTCTATTTATTAACAGTGTAGCTTTGTTTCAGTGAACAGCCTCAGGAATAACTACAGGACATCACAGTTTTATGACAACAAAAAGGCAAGCATTTGTTAATGTGCACAACTCCTCTGTGCCCACCTTTTATGTCCTTGCACTCTCTAGTTTATAGTCATTTGGAATCACTTCCATATTTACATGTTACTAGCATATAAGGTAACTAGTGCTTATGTGTTGGTTTTGCAGAGCCTGGTTTTTGGTAGCGGGGGGACCACAGAGGTGGCTTCTGTGAGAAGCTGCTGGAAGCTTCCACCATGTCCAGCAGAGCCAATCCCTGATGGCTCTGACGATGGACTTGCTGCTGGCCAAGGCTGGGCCAATTAGAGATGATGGTAACGCCTCTGTGATAACAGATTTAAGAAGAACTCGTAAGAAAGTTGGGGCACACAGTTGTAATTTTCCAGCTAGAGAAGAGTACGATGGAGAATATGTGGGATTAACAACAGTGGAGGCACCAAGGTCAGTGCAGAAGGAGGGGGAGGAGGTGCTCCAGGCGCCGGAGCCAAGATGTCCCTGCAGCCCGTGGTGAGGACCATGGTGAGGCAGTTGTCCCCCTGCAGCCCATGGGGGTCCACGGGGGATGCAGAGATCCACTCGCAGCCCCTGGGGGAGGTGCCCACGCTGGAGCGGGTGGATACCAGGACACTGTGATCCAGAGGAAGTCCCAGTGGAGAGAGAGGCCTTGCTTCCAGGCTAGAGCAGCCTGTCCTTGGAGGACTGCACCCTGTGGCACAGTGACCCATGCTGCAGCAGTTTTGGGAGGACTGTCTGCCCGTGGGATGGACTCACGCTGGAGGAGTTTGTGGAGAACTGTCTCCCATGGGAGGAACCCCACGGTGCAGCAGGGAAACGACTCCTCTCCCTGAGCAGTGAAAAGGTCATCTTGGGAGATGAACTGACCAAAACCCCCGCCCCGTCTCCCTGCGCCGTTGGTGGGAAGAAGGGAGGGGTTGGGGGGAGACAAGGGTGTTCTTAAGGGCTTATTTTATTTCTCATTCTCCTGCTCTGATCTTGTTAGTAATAAGTGCACTTTGTATCATTAATTTGAGCCTGTTTTGCCCTTGAAGTGTTTTCTCCCAGTCCTTATCTCAACTCATGAATGCTTTGTTAAATTTTCTCTCCTCTGTCGAGTTGCAGAGCAGAGGAGAGTGAGGGGGCTTTTCGTGGGTGCCTGGCATTTGGCCAGTGTCAAACCGCGACAGCTTATAAATTATTTAAATTATTAAATTCCATTATGTCAAATTATCAGCACTTACCATATTATCATAATTACAGAGTCATGCTGTCTTCCTTAATAAACAAAATCTTTTCTTTCTAGTAGTTGAGATGTCCTAACCTCAGCCAACTGACTTCTCTTTTTCTTCCATAATCAACAAGAAAAAGTTATCACAGCCTGATTCAGTAAACATTTTATATGTGAGGATACTTAAAAGCAATTTGCTAATGCTAAGCTGAGGTATTACTGGACCTAATTTTCGTGTGCATTCTTTTTTCTAGTGGTTAAACAAAGAAAGACGCATACAAGCTTCTCAAGTACTGATACAGATGCATGTTAGCATTTGCTAATTATTCTCTGTCCAATACTCTGGCTTTATAATATTCATATGGATAATGCATGTTGAAGACTTTCAGTTACGAACAGTTTAGTTAGTATCCCTTTTCCACAGCCTAATTCCTGAACACATCAGTCAGCAATAAAACTTGCAGCGTCATGCATTTTAGAAGTAATGAAAAATCTTCTGTGGTGCACTTTGAATTCATTTTTGACACACACCTACTAAAGATTTACAATAATTTATCTTGGGTGCTGAATAAGCCTCCTGTTTTTCACACCTCACCACACCACTATTGTGAGGCTTAATTACAATGCTGTCTCTTTTCCATTTTAAAGTGTCAGAAGTTATATTACAACTTTCATACTTAAACCAGTTAGCACTAAATAGTCAAGTCATCCAAAACCATGTTCCACTGAAGCTGAAAAAATTAATTTTTGTTGCAGTTAAGTCCAATCTCCTGCTGGTTTCCCCTTCCCCCAGGAACGATATGTTACTATAACTTAACAACCAAATTATTGCTAAAACATGTAGTTCTGAAGGATTGAGATAAATGTATTTTAGTATTTTGTGCCAATTAAACTTAATAAACAGTAACTTCAGCTTCTTGAAAACACATACTGAACAGTTTGGTGAAAGCTGACTGGTATTTAGGAATTTTGCAGCAAGAAATCAAATGGTTTCTTTATAATGTGAAAATTAGTTTCATTGTATTTTTATTAAATTGTGAATTCATACCATTTTTGCTTCACAGTAATTTTAACGTGAGGTACTCAAGTCAAATGGATGCTTACTCAGAACAGAAAAGTTGTTCTATATTTAAGAACTATTTATCGACCATATTAATTTCTCTACTATATGCTTTATTCCTTCAGAGAACACCAAGTTCGTGAATTTCAGCACCGACACGGGTCCCTGCTAACACACTATGGTTTAGAATTTATTTATTCATTTTAATTCATTACAGAAAAATTATCCAGGAAAAAAGATCAAAACAACATTCTTATCAGCTCTAAAATAGCTCTCCTTAGTGGAACAAACCCCCACATTTTTAATGGAGAAATATATAGCATTAGGTAACATTTTTGTGGCAGTTGTGATTTTGTGTTAATATTTTTAATCATGGAATATGCAGCAATTTCATCGAAATCTGATTCTTCCTAGAGAAAACCATTCCTGTGCATAAGTATTCTATCAACACTACTAAAGATTTTATCAGCTGACTTACTGATACACATCACAGCCCAAGACATATTCCCCTGCCACTCCTGTGACAATCCTGTGCTACACACTAAAGCTATTATCTCCAAGGGATCAGCAAAGGAGGTAACAGATACTGAGATCAAAGATCCTTGGTTTGCTTAACTACTGTAGTCTAGCACCTTAGCAGCAAATATGGTGAAATTTTGCATATTTATTTGGGAGTATGCACTTTCATTCTAAATAATCCTGGATTCTTCCTAGTAAATTTTGCTGTGTGGAGTACACTTGTGTGAAGTAAGGAGAACATGCACTGGAATGTGCCTGGGAAAGAACTGGCAGACTTTGCATTTGTGTAATTTAATCTTTAAAACAGATCTTAGTGACATTAAACAAGATTGCATTTTCCAAACTCTATTTCCAGTTGGGTCAACAACCTCAGATTTACATTATCTCAATATCTTGCCCAAAGGATTTCACTATGGGCATAAGGAATATTGCATCTCATATGGGGTGAACCTCCTAGTGTCTGTATGACACTACCCCCTGTGCAGCTAACACACAACTGAGATAGCTGTACTGTTCAAACGCATTCAAAACGTACAAGTACTCCACACAGGATTTTTTTCCTTTTGTGTTCTAGCACAATATAATCCAATGGAGTCTCTCATCTATGCTAAAGTTTAAGTTAGGCCAATTTCCATTCCTTTCCACTCCACTGCAGATGATGTTAAAGATGACCTCTGTATTTTGAGAGGTTTGGAAAAGGAAGTTTTATGTAAATAAAAAGCCTGAAATATTTCCTTTCAATATGAAGTGCATGTTTAAAGTAGTATTAGAGACAAATACTTCTACCTGAAGTGCTCTGAAATTACAATTCTAACTTTCTTTACAACAAGAAGGAGAGAATCAAGCTTGGCACTTCCAGATGCCCTGCTGTGCATCTTTGCCAATGCGTAGTTGCCTCTTTCTTTTCAAACAGGTTTGAAGCTCACAGAATATGATGATCATAAATACAAATGCACTGAAGAAGACAGAAGGTTTATTTTTTTTCTCTTTTCTCCTGTCCTAACCATGAACACAACAACTACATGGAACACAGTGTGGTATATATCACAATATTATGATTCCAAGAGAACCCACTCACTCATGGATATGAAAGCAGTAAAAGGTACCAATTCAGAAAAATGAAAAATTGATTTAAAATATGCAAATGTTTCACATAGAAACATGCTGCTATTTTATAATATATCTATGTTAGGTCATTATATTTTCCATACTGAAAGCTGGAGTTGTAATCTTTAATGTGTTAATCTGTTTTCCTGAATATCCACAGAACTTAGTTGGCTAAGTAATAAGTAGTTTGAAAACCTGATACCTTTTGTTAAAGAAAAAGCAGTGCCTATTAAAAATTCAGAATAAGTTCTTCCTTGATGTTCTTAATTTGCTTTTTAAAATATAAATTACTAACTCAACTATAACGTGTGTTTGACAGAAATAATTTGAAAGTAATTATACAGAGCCAAGCATTTAAACTCATGGGTAATTTGAATGCAGCTTCTTTCACCGTTTATAATTATGTACTTCTGGTGTTGTGCTATTGAGTGAACATTATCCTTTAAAAAATGCAGAGAAAGATGTAACTGTTCAAAATTCTCTCTGCACTATGAGACTTCAAGATATGGTGCAGTAAAAGGATGTAGAACAAAGAAAGCCTTTCTGTAAAGTCCAGATGTATTTCCAGCAGGGACTTAACAGCTCTCAGAACAGGTATGCAAGACTTTTTTTCCTGTTATAAAAACAAATTCACTGCTTTGAGAAAGAATTGTACAGATTGTGTGTTTATAGATAGAGACCTGCTGTCTGTAATCCTAAAATAAATAATCTTATTTTGTCTGATTTTGATTTTGCCTTTGGTTTTTCATCAGTACATTGAGTGAGATGGCTAACACTTTAATGGATTTTAAACCTAAATATAGTATTTAAAATGCAGAAATATTTTACAATCAGTAGAATTGTTTTGGGTTTATCTCAGTTAAATGAGAACACAATTTTACAGTAATGTCTCTTTTTCAGTGCGTTTGAATTCTGATGGATAAAAGTCATGTCTCCTCCCTAATCTTGTTAAGCAGGACAACATAACATCCTCTGGTACTGTTCATTTTTCAGTCATCATCCATTGAAGTAACAGAAAAATTATAAATACCGACATTTCAAGAAGAACATGACTTTATTGACCTTTAGCTTCACAACATATTGGAAGTTATTTTAACGAAGTGAGATTCCCTCATTACCAGTCTGTAGTGTTGCCACGGTAGAGGCTACATATAATTTTTCATTTAATTCTGAAGAGGTTGTGACTTTTTTTCAGGTGTTGATCAGAAATTGGCTACGGCCAAAGGCACGTGTTTTATAGGATTTAGGTGGTCAATAAAGAAAGGAAATATAAGTGTTGCCAACAAATGGATAGTGCTTCATGATTTATGAAACTACATTTCAGCAGAAGTAGCAAGGAAAAAGCATCACACTGGAATTAGGAAAATTTGGAAAACTTTCTGCAGTTAGAAAAAAGACACACATATTGATTCATGTTATTGAGACCACTCATAACTTGCTGATAGTTGAGTTTTTCAGTAAAACTTTAAAGAGAAACTCGCGATTTTGCAAGAAGTGTTCAGTTGTTTGTTCCCACCGAGTTTAAGACCAAACTTGTTGCTGTAAGAAAAGAATAACTTAATTTTCTTAATTTCACGTAAATTACAGATTAAACACTGACTTTAGGTCAAAATGAAGTTACAGATAGATACTTCAAAACCAGAGGTCTGATTGTTATTTTATCAGCTGTTCTCCATATTTGCTGTGGTTGAATCTAACATTTCTTTGTCAAGATATTTTGTTGGATGTCCAGCTTCTTGCTGTGGACAATGCCAACTATTTTACTTTTATTTACTTTTTTTATTTTACAACTATTTTACTATTACTGTTAATCTAGTCCAAATGAATTGGAAATTAAATTTTTAAACTTTTTGGGTTTTCTTGTTGACTAATTCAAAAATAGTACCATATGTTCATTTCATCTTAGTGACATTTTGTGTTTTCCCACCAGAAAAATTTTTACACAGTGGGGAATTAGTACAGTTTAAATCTGCATTGGGATTCTGTTCAGTCTTTCAGAATGCAAATAATGACTGTCTCAGAGAATTTATCATACACTTATCATTTTATATTGTTTTTCTAAACGATAGTGCATTATTACCATACTTTTGTGAATTCTGTTGTGCTTTCTGGAGTTCTGTGAGGGCCTCAGATTAGTGTGATCATAATGTGTTTTGTAGCAACTAATTTCTGAGAAAACTGTGATTTAAGTTAGACACTGCAGAACATTTAGAGAAATTGCTAGAATCCTTATGGTTAATAAAACTAATAGTGAAGGAGAAACTGGACCATTAGAAGTTCACAGGGAAAACAAAAAAAGGTATTCTGTTCAGAGACTCACAGAATGAACAGAATTAGTTGGAGACTGGCATCATGTACTAAAAAAATATGTGAGCAATATATTCTGTTAATAAAATTTGATATTAATTTCAAGGTGATTATTATATTCGTCCATCTTAGTAATAAAATGATACAATCTAGTAAATAGATACAATTTTGAAGTTAACAATGGTTAGCATTTCCGTCTCTTGCATGTGATATGACACAGGTCATCCTTCTGCCCATTCAAGTCTATGTGACAATGCCACACCATACTGCCTATGCTGTTGGACAAGTGTGCTATTATAGCTGCTATCATAGGGAGTAGAACGCATTTTTTGCCATAGTTGCCAGCTCTCAGCAGTAAAAATAGAATGACTTAGGTATTAAAGTGTTTGAAAAAAAACCAAAACAGGTCAGAGACATGTAATATATCTCAATATTTTTTTTCTGGAATGTCCCGGCAATACATGTATCAATCTCATATAAATTAATATCCTTATCATTACTGTTTCTGAACCTGACAGAGGTTCATGGTGAAGTAAAAGTTTAAATTACACTTGGTTTTCTTTAACTGTTGTTTATTCAATGGTTTGAAAGCATTCTACCAATTTAAAATAGGGAATTAATTACCCATAAGGCACATGATGAATTGAATCAATTTTAATAATGGTGCCTATCACTGAGTAGCAACCAGAAATCAAGTGGTTTGCTGATGATTCCTATGTCAGCGAAGGTATGCAGAACTGATTGTCAGACTCCCACTATCATTTTTTTCAAAGGAGGAATACTGTTGCTTCTCAAGAGTTTCTTATTTTTAGTGAGTACTTACAATCTGATGGTTTCTTCTTTACTTTCTTTTTTGATTCTTCCTTTCAAATTGTACTCAGGAGGTGAAATGGAGCAAGTGCTACACTGAAGGCCTAGAAGTGGAGCATACAATGCTGATAGATTAGTCTTATCTTTTGGCTCCAACTAAATAATGTAATAGGCAGACTCCCAGTTCAGTTCACTCTGTAGAGTCCCAAGTTCACCAAACATCTATTCACAGTAATTTTGTCTTCAATGTCATTTAAGACAATACTAGGTTTTTACTCAGTGATCTGTTCTGAAAATGAGTGATAGTCAAAATACTTAATCCCACTGTTAGTCAATTTTTTAAGTTGTTTTTTGAGTTTTACAAAAATGTTATGTTATTAACAACTATGTCCTAGTACTTGTTTAACTAACATACAGCTTTCGAAACTTTGAGGAATTAATGGACCAAAATTCCTTTATTGTTCTGTGGTGGCCTTGGCAAATGGACAAAATCCCATCCATGGGCTCACTCAGTCTCCACCTTTAGGTGAGAGAAAGGTCCTAGATTGAGATAAAGACAGAAGATTGCTTACAAAATACAATTGCAGAGAAAACAATCTTGACTTGGGGAAAATTAATTTAATTTATTTCCAATTAAAATATATTTGGGTAATGAAAATACATACATTAAAACATCTTTCCTCCCACTTCTCCCAGGCTCTACTTCTCTTACTCCCAACCCTTCTACCTGTTCCCACTCTGTGTGCAGCAGGGATGGAAGGGTTTATGGTCAGTCAGAATGATTTATGCTTGCTGCTTCCTCACTTTCACACACTTACCCTGGGCTGCCGTGGGCTCTCTTCACAGCTTGCAGTTTCCTCAAGAAATAACCACATGGTCTGGTGTAGGACTTCCATGGGCATCTGCTTCTGCTCCTGTGACACCTCCTCCTCCTCAGACCTTGGTGTTCCCTTTGTGCTTCTCTCTAGTTTGTTTCCTCGCTCCTGTCTCTGTCTGGAATTTTTTTTACTCTTTCCTAAATGCATTATCCCAGAAGTACCACCATCTTTGCTGAGGAGTTCAGCAATGTCTTATAGAGAATTTCTTGCTAGAACTGTCTGTGTAGAACATGGAGCAACCCCAGCATCTCTTCACAGAGGTCCCTGCTGCCAGTATTTGGACACCTGCATACATGCTTTTATAAACATAAATTCAATGGTGTACATAGTACAGTGAGGCCTTTAGCATCTCAGGCAGCATCTAAAAAGAAGTTTGTAGGTATATGGCTATAATACTAACTTCATTTTGTATTTCAAGAGTAATTTTGTTTCACTGATGCACATGACAAGGAAATTTAGGCCTCTTTTCCCCTTTCCCATAATTTTTTTTGTTCTTTAAATAGTGAAAAAAGTTACCTTTTAGGCTATCTTTTTGGCAAGAGTGAAATAACTGTACTGGAAAAGCATTTAACACCAAAATATTGGCATAATCATTTAAGACAGAATCAGAGATTTATGTAGAATCATTCCTTCTACTCTTATAGAGAAAACTAGTATATATTGATCACATAGAAGCTGGTATTCCTGCCTCTCTGAAGCTTGTGATTTGTGATCACGCACAACAATCCACTTACAGTTATTTTCTGGTTTCTTTTGTACAAGAGCATTACTTATAATTTCAGAAGTTTTCTAAGAACAGCTCGCAACTCTTTTGGTGGTGATTATTTCTTCCTTGTGGGGAATGATCCCTCGTCCCTTCAGCAAGAGCTGCACATTCCTCTTACAAAGACACCCTTATCCTGTATAAGCAGCTTTAATGCACAACCAATCTGTCTTTGTCTCAGACACTGTGCTGTCTTTTCTCTTCACTTAGCCGGCAAATCAAACTGAACAGAATGCAGTGTTCCCTTCTGTCTCCAGCATTTTTCCACGTTTGGGGAGTTATGGATTTTTTCCACTAGGAGCAAAAAGTAAACATGGTGTTTTTTGATGCAATCCTGTTTACAAAGATGTCACAAAATGCTATTTCTATAAACACAATGGGAAGCAGAGGAGAAACAGCAGGAATGTCTTAGTGCCAAAGTGTTTTTCAGAGCACTTAGTCCACACGTTCTTTCAGATGTTGCCATTGCATGAGCTAATGGTGCTTGTGGTTTGTTTCACTGCTTCTCTTCTTTAAGAGTGTGGGTCATATTTTCTTCCCCTCTGCATGAAATAGGAAATATGTACAAATCAGCACCCAATGAAATTCCCTCTATCAAGGTTTGTGTGCTACATACATTTTGTTTAGCAACAGGAAATAAACAATTGTCTCACTTTAAGGACAGTATTTATTTCTATTTGATTGCATAACAGTTGAAAATAACAGATGTTCTGTTTTTCAAAAAATAATGCAGTTTAAAGATATGGAATTTAAAATGGACTGAAAATTTAATCGGAATCATTCAGAATTTTTTCTCTACTCTGTGATGAATTCTTCCTTAGTAATGAAATTTTCTTTCATCTGAAAGATGAACTTTTATGAATATGACATTTTGGAACTTTGTAAAGAAATTCCACCTTTAAAAAATTAATTGCAATTACATTTATTTTCAAATTACAATCTAATTAAATTCACATAATGTTGCACTATTGACAGTTCTACTTATGTCCCTTTTCAATAGAAGCAGTATAATTTCACAGCTTCAGACTACTAATTGTACAGTAAGGTTTAGACTGCAGCTACAAAAGCTGTTATTCAATTGATATGTAAATTAATTAGGAGGATTAATGTGTGACTTTTTGCCACCAGACATACAACATGACCTTATACTTTGTCATTATTGACCTTAGAGTATACAAGTAAAAGGATGCTAATGCAATGATTGTGTTGGCAAAATAACAGTGAGTAAAATGAAAGAACATTTCAGATTTAATTTTTTTTAAGTTTTCAGGAAAAATGCTGTTCTTCTATGAAAGAATACTGAATTTTTTATATTAAGATTTTATCAGAGCCTTTAAGAAAGGCTAAATTTTTTGACTCCTTTGGACTCTCCAACAGGTCCATGTCCAATTATTTCAGGCCATATTTCCTCATCTGACAAATGAGAATATTGTGGGACACAGTGTCAGAAGACCAGGAGGGGTTAAGGTGTAGAACTTTCAGCCCTCTGCTTTATCCATAAAACCAATCTTGGTGTAATAAATCTATCAGTTCATCCAGCATAATTTGCTGTTGTTAAATCCATGTTGACTATTCCAGATTACTCACTTGTCTGACACATGCCTGGAAATATATTCCAAAGTGACTTGCTCTCTTCCAAGGAGTACAAAGAGATTGGCCAACCCACAGTTATTCAGGTTCTCCTTCTAGTATGTCTCAATGATGGGAATAACATGAAGTTTTTTCCCAATCATGATCCCTCCTCTGGTTGTCACTCTTTTTTCACTGAAGACATACAGGCACCTTACAATCACAAGCCACCAACTCTTCCAAGCACTTTCAGACTGAAACAGCTGATGAAATGTTCCTGCTGTGCAAGCTGGTGTGTTTAAATATATCCAGTTTCTCTAAGTATCTCTAAGGTGTTGCTCCCAGTTGTTAGCTGTCTCACGCCTTCTCAGACTATGCTTTTACTCACAGAGGTCTGAAAACAGGAAATGTCTATGAAGATCGAGACATAAAGGCAGTGAGTTCTTCAGCCTGCTCCATGCCATCTCTCACTTGTCTGTTCTCCTACCTGTCAGCAAACCCACCTTTTCCCGAACTTCTTTTTGCAATTAGTTTAACTACAAAATCCCTTTTTTCTTATCTCTAATATTCCTTGCTAGGTTTAGCTCCAGCTGGGCTCTGTTCTTGAATTTTTCCCTAAGTATCTGAGAAATGCTATGCTACTCTTTCGTTGTCTGGCATTTCGATCTCTCGTACACTGCTTTTTGCATTTTAGTTCAAAAGTTATTAACATATGTGCAAAAAAGTAGGTGATACTCAGGATGAATAAGTATCAGACCAGGATAAAAACTTACCAAGTTTAAAGTTCCAGTGATGCAAATATTCTGGTGAGATAGAAATTCTGGACTACAGAGGAGATATTTTGAAAAGGAAATATGTTACACTGGTGTGATTTACAGCCCTATGTTTTTGGCAGCTTTTAATTATCACAACAACAAAACAACCAACCAAACACACAAACAAAACCAAATGACAGTTGACAGAAAGATGTGGTCAAAATGGAAACTCTGCATGCAGATGACTTTAAAAAATCAGATCACGGTTTAATTGAAGCATAGATCTTTTTCATCAATTCTATGTGAAAGCAAGGAGGCTGGCCCTCTGCTTCCCTGCATTGTTACAAAAAAGTGCTCTCCTGTGTTGCCAAGCTCAATATGATGCCTCAATCTGGCACCAAAACACCATCTTTTGCTGCCATGCAGCCTGCACTACGTGATAAAGTGTAGTTCCCTGCCTTGCTGATTATCAGCTCTTTTATAGCTAGTGTTACCTTGTGCTGCAGTATTCCGTTTTGAAGTGCCATTCTCTCCTGCTTGTCTCCCTTCTGAAATGCCCATCATGATGTCTTTTAGTAACAGTTTTGTGTGGTATGCAGTCTGTAAATGTATCATTTGGTTTAATTTTGCATTTGAGTAACAGGCTATTGGAAGCCCTAGGACTGCAAGACTGTACTCTACTTTTATTTACAGAATTGAAAATACGCATATTACAAAAAGTTGTATCATAGGAGAAGGAGAGAATAGAAAGAATATTTCATTGATCTGATCCATCTCAACTTGAAGTGAAAAAAATAGCCAGAAGTCTTCTCCATCAAAATAATAATAACAATGTATTATTATTGTTGTTGCTGTTGCTATTACTGAAACGTAAAGTAATATAAATTTTATGTGCTTTATCTAAGTAGAATCCACTGCTCTAAATTAGTCAACTAGGTTCTCCATGGAATTTTAAACAAAAAAGTTAAGAGGAATCCAGGAGAGCTGGAAGCTTGTTGATAGTCACCTCCTCCAAGTTCAAGAAATCTCCATCCCAACAAGTAGGAAATCAAGCAAGGTGACCCGGAATGGGCTGTTTGATTATATAAGGGGAATATTAGGAAAGCCAAGGCCAATCTATTGTTGAATCTCTCAAGGGAAAAAAGCAAAAATAAAACTAAATAAAAGCAAACAAACAAAAAAATCCAAGGAAATTCCCTTATGGTTCTCACTTAAGAACTTGAATTAGTTTTGATTAACTTATTTTGTGTCACTAAACATCTAAAAAAACAAACCCCTTTCACAGGTCTATTCTTTATTCTCTGCCCAGTGGTCTTAGCAGTACTCTACTTTTGTAGGGGTTTAACTCCTCTGAATTGAAGATATGAAGTGGACATCAGTTTCTTCAAACAACTGCATGAGCAATTCTATAGATAAACAATTTAAATGAACTATTCACCTGTTACAAAAAAACCACTACACAGAATAACAATGTCCTTCATGGCCAGTTCACCCTGCCACTTCAGTCTTTGTGAAATATGGAGGCTTTTGCCTGTGGTGTGGAAAATAATGTTTGCTTCCTTTAGGTAAATTGGCTGTTTTTCATTCTCTCTCCTCTGTGAGATTTAGGGGTGGGGTCTGGACAGATTGATAGTGAAAATTAGTGCTTAGTGCTGAGGATCTTTATATGTGTGTGTGTGCATTTTACTTTTCTCTTTGAAAGTCCACAGTCCAGATTCACCAAATGCATTTTTTTTTTGGCGGTCTGATATGGATTTTGATGATGAATATCTGATTAATAAAATGGCGGTTAATTAAACTTCTGTGACTTGATACAGCTTATGTAATTTCAAGAATGCACAAGGGTCTTATCACAATATTCTTTTGTGAAAGTCCATAGGAGAATAATAAAATTTTTAGTTCTGGTCTGAGAATATCTCTGTTGGTAGAAGGAGGCATAATCTTTTTTAATTAGGGCCAAAGTTGTTTAATCTGTGGGTTGATTAATCTGTCCAATGCCTAAGTGGCATTGCTATTTAATAACTGTTCTCATTTTGCTGAGATGTACATTGTAGAAGTTTCTGGAGGGAGAATTGGATGAACAACCTCTTTATTTCTGACTCACTAATTTAAATAAATCATAGTCTTCTTAATTAGTTATATCTCTTTTAAATCTCTTACGGCCTTGATCTTCCAGGTGGCAATGTCTGTAATATTTAGAAATATTAACACTGAAATTAACATAAAATACTATCCTGTAGAGTTCTACATTATATCTTCATGCTACTAGACAAAGATTTTAGTCTTAGTTGTTGGTGTCAGCAAAACCTGGGAAATTGGTAATGCAAAATATTATAAAGCAATGTCTAAAAATCTGTATATTTATTCCATTGTGACTCTTCAAATAACTCTCACAGTGGAGTTCATTTAAAGGTAGAATACCATGTGTCAGGTCAAGTTCTCTATGTAACTATCTTGTACAACCAGCTGGAGAACTTGGAAGAAACTTTCTCATACCAACTTTTCCTATTTGGAAGTAGTGTTAATAGCTTTTTGCTTATGCAAGTATACAAATTATATTATAAATGGAAAGAAAAAATTGTAGCAGCTCAGCTCACTTTTACATCACTCCAGGTACAAATTCTTGCTAATCAGAGCAGCTCTCAGCTGCATTGCTCCAGTATTATCTGCACCGCACGAAGTCCAAAATCAAAATATATTGAATAGCAACACCTGCGCTTTATTGCCAAGACAGATTTCCCCAGAGTTTTAGTAGTACAAACAAATTATTTTTAGTTGTATATTATAGCCTAATTAGTTTATCATACTCAAAGTGGGCTTTTGTGGATACCTCTCTCAGGTTTTTTTCTGTATAAGACAATATGCAGTGTAATGATATTGCCCCAAGACTGATGTTCTTTCCCCTTGGTTGAAATTCCCAGAGCTCTGGTCAGTTTGTCCTTGCAAAAAACCAGGCAGGATTCAAACCTTCCTGCCTACATGAAAAATAAAGTATGTTTTGTGAGCTGTCAGCCACTGAATGTTACAACTATTACCTACTCCCCTTCCCTTCCCCATCTCCCAATTTTTAATTGTTAGTAGAGGAAGAAAGAAGTGCAAAGTCCTTGTGAGAAACAGGGGGTATCTGAAAACCTTGGCTAATTCCAGTGATAATCTGCAAATACAAGCCTTTAAGGTATGCTTACTGTTCTGACAGCTGATCTTCCAGTCTCTGATGAATGGTAGCTCGCTTCAGTGACAAAAAACAGAATATATGGTATTGATTTTACCATGGCTCAATGAAAGGTCTGTGGCATAGGTAATATTGTGGAATTGCGATATGATAAGGTGACTACTGGGCAGGAATATTCTTTGTCACTTCTCTCT
Organism: Amblyornis subalaris; assembly: GCA_018881555.1. Taxonomy (NCBI): domain Eukaryota; kingdom Metazoa; phylum Chordata; class Aves; order Passeriformes; family Ptilonorhynchidae; genus Amblyornis; species Amblyornis subalaris. The sequence goes on along the minus strand of JACAXG010000330.1, from coordinate 91,853 downwards.
CCTCAGTTTTCTCCTACTTTATTTCTGCTTCATGGGAATATGCAATCCCTTAGAAACATTATATATGTACTACCTAATATTTTTTGCGGTCAGCAAAAAAAAAGTGGAATCAACTTTACACATAGTCATAAGTATGTTCAGCTTATTTAATTTCTTTATGTTCCTAGAGCTTCTTGTACGTGTCAATTTAATCACCAGCCTAAATATTTCCATATTCAAGTCTCGAATTTCCATGACACTCGAACATCCTATTTGGAAACGCATTTGAAAAAAATTTCATTTCAGAGCTGCTTTCAGTATCTTAGTATAATACAGATGTGGGTGCACGCCCTGGCATGATTTTAGAGCTCTGACAAATATAAGCTTTGTCATACAGATACAGTTATATGCCTACCTTGGTTTAATGCTGAGAGGAACTACAGAAAATGAAGAATGGGTAGTTACTTACTGTTATTTTATGTCACTGGTAGTATTTCTTTTTCTTCTTAAACATACATTGCAAAGACAGAGCAGAATAATAAACCAGAAATGGTTAGAGCTGAGGAGCAGTGAGCTTAAATGACATGTTTTATAGCAACTGTTGAATAAATCAACAAAACTTGTGCTAAACCTTCATTTGCTTTTGCTCYCAAAAGTGCCTAGTTATGGGTGAAATTTCTAAAACAAAAATTACTATACTAGCAGTAATTTCCTGTTGACATCAGTAGGGAGTCTGCTTGTACAAACAGGATTTTGTAATGCCAAAGTCTTGCCAAAGACTACCTGAATCACATAATCTTCCCCAGCTCAGAGTATAAAATAATAAGTGGTGTACAGTTCTTGATTAATTGGATCCAAATTTAGTTAGCATCAGACTGCTTGTTATTGAAGATGCAACGGAGCTGTGGTAGCTATGAGAAATAATGAGAAGAGGAAATTTATACAAAGTAAAAATGTCAGAGCAATGGATCATGTGTGTTGAGAGGAAAAGGGGGAAAAAGAGGACAAATTGTTCATCATATTCTGTGTTGCCACATGATGTTTGAGCTCTAGGATTTCTTGTTTTTATTCACAGTGCTGTATATACTTTTTACATTTTCAAGCAGAAGTTTGAGTGAGATCCCAAGTAGAATATATGCAAGTACTGGTGTAAATACAGTGTCACTGGAGTTACCTTCTGAGGCACTAAAGCTAACTTCAGTTAGAGCTACACAGATGGGAATTTCTGAAATATATATAGGCGTTAACAGTTAGTGCTCATAAGTCGTTCTGACCCCTGTGCATTTCTAGTACTGCTCTTTTCCTTCAGCCTTGCTTTTCATACAGCAACCTTCATGACTTTTGTGGTTGCAACAAATTCCATGCAGGTACCTCTGGGGATCCAAGAAAAGTCTTTTCAACCTCCTGGGAAGTCTGGCTGTGTATTCACTGCTCTTCTCAGGATTCCCTGATCTCTTCTTCCTGCCCACATCTTTTCTTATTCTTTTTTTCACCACTTTTTAGGATCTGGAAGCATCCCCAAACTGAGTAATCTCCCCTGATATATGAGCATCAAATTGCACCTTTTTGTATGAACTCCCTTTTTCTTCTCCTCTTTTTTAAGCCTGCTTCATAAATATATCTAATGGTTTATGTTTAATCAAAGGATCAGCTTAAATTACTTTTTTTTACTATTACTGTGAAGTACATTATTTTTATATTCAGAAGTGGATTTGAGGGTAAAATTTTGTGTATGTGGGATCATAGACTTAAATTTTTCTCAAAGGTTACAAAAATTTTGCAAAGCAGATTATTTATGAAAAAAAATTTGTAGGCCTTAGCAATTTAAGCAAGTGATGGAAGTAAAAAAGTTACAGGAATTCTTGCAGTCATGGTATGCTCAGTTGTCATCTGCAACTTGAATGGGTGGATAGAACCTTTCTTTTCTACTTCTCCCTTCTCGGGTTTAGACTTCCAGAGAGAAAAGAAAAAGTATCAAAGTTAAGTGATTCATTTTCACTCTATGCATACATTCTTTTTGTGATAATTAATTAGAAACATTTAACTATCTAATGAATTAGCCATAGGCAAGATCTCTATTCTGAAGGGTAGATAAGTGGTGAAATAATTTTTGAATTTGGAAATTTTGGAAGACATTTATTTGAATGAACCTTTTTATACCGGTTGTCTGAGCTGTCATAAGTCCTTGGTGCATCTGACACCGTAACAGAACAAAGGATTTAAACAAACTTCTGTGCTTTAGCATAGATGATTAAGGTCTGTCTGGATTCTGCACAACATTAAATAATCTTAAAGTAACTCCAGATGAGTTAATTAGCAATATTTTAAAAAAGACTTATACATTAGGTGAGAATACAAGCTTTCAGAAATGCTTTGGCCTTGCTGCACAGCCCCAAAGCAAGCCTGATGAAATAAAAAGAGTAGAATGTCACATCAATCAGTCAGGTAATTATTTTCTTATTTTAAAATTATTTTTTACTTTAAAGTCAGGTACTCCTAACATAGCAAATGCTAAGTTTAGATAATGCACTGGTCGAATTTCTGTGATGTGCAATATGAGGAAAATGTAGTGTTCCAAACTTGCAGAATGTTTTTTGAATATTCTTCAATAATGCATATGTAACTAAAGTACTTTTAAACAATGTGGGTTTTTTTGTTTATTGTACTAAAAGCCTTATATTGACAATAACTAATCTACAGTAATTATTTCTGCTGTTAATCAAATGCAATACAGTATGTATCATAGCTTAAATATGTTGTATTAATAACCTTCTTCTGAGTCATAGTAAAATGTAGCATATGGACTGACAAAAAAAAAAGATTGAAATTCAGTGTCACCCGAAAACTTATTTCATATTTTTGTCTTCACAAAATCCATTTCCAAATGTAATGACCTATATGTATGTGTTGGTAATGGAATGTCAAATATTTTGCGGAATAAGTTACAGCCAAAAATATATGCTCCAAGGTGATTTTTACCGCTAAAAATTTTTGCTGAGTGACTGAGTAGGAATAAATCTTTAGTAAAGAGAAACGGGACAATAAAAAAAAACTCCTCGGTGGTCAGTAGAACCCAGTGTAAACTCTGTTATCCAATATGTTTCACGTTGAAATGAACCACCTAACAACTGTTAATTACGTGTAGTACTGTATTTTCACTTTCAGTCTCAAGACATTTTACCTAATTTAGAAGTTAATTCTAAGGTACCACTGCACTGTAAATTTTCTTCTGCTGAAAAGTATGTGAGCAGCAATAGATGTTTTCAAATGAATATTATCTAGTTACAAAAATTTGAATATGCAGATACTTTTAAGGAAGAATGTGGAATGGAGAAAGAATCTGTAGAATTTTTTTTTTTTTTTTGTGATAATACATGATCCAGATAGATGCATTTGCACCTAAGTAACGAAATAATTAGGTTATTCAATGTGAAATACTTATTGTAGTTCTTTACAGCCCAAAGCAGTCAGTTGCAAAGCATTCAAGTGCATGAATGCACACTTGTATCTGCCTATAAAAAAAATGTTTGGTTTAAAATGTTTTACATTTATATTTATTTTGGGACCATAATCTCATGATATTATCTGGAATGTGTTATTAAATGAATAGATTTAGTTAAGAAATCTCATGTGGGCTGGAAAATGATTAGCAGCTTTAATGGCATTGATGTATTGGATACATTAGCACTTAGATGAAAGAAGTAGAAGAGAAGATCTCCCACACAAAGTGTGCTACATTAACTGTAACTAAATGGGGGGGAAAAGTTGCTTTAAAATAATAATAATCTAAGCTATTAAATGCATCAAGAATAAAATTACTCCACTTGCTGTGTCTTATTGTATGAAATTACATTGCATGAAATGTTTCAGAATAATGAAAGCTAATAAAATGAATATAATCACATATGTAACTTCATTGAAATTTATGGTAAATACAGTATATTTGTTCTTAAATATTTAATATAGACTATTATAATAAATGTAGGATTAAAAGTTTGGGTTCTTCTTGGTTTTGGTTTTTTTTTTTATAATACTGATAAGAAGGTACTCCAGAGTTGAAAAAGAAGGATAATCTCTTTTTTGTATAAAAGGACATGATCTAACTTCTTTAGATAAGGTTGCTTAGTATTAATTGCTTTCAACCATGCATTCTGAGCAGGCCTTCAGAATTATGCTTCAAATCGTCCATGTGGAGACTCAAGGCATAAGACAGGGAAAAGGAAGGTGTCTGAAAGCAAGAAGGGAAAAGAAAATACACGTGAAAGAAAATAGAGTTAGCCGTACTGTTGTTGCCACTAGTCTACTGGCAAATAAAGCAGCTGCCTGCAGGACACAGAAGATGTGTGCTGAAGGGAAAAAGCACACCTTACACAGATCCTTTATTCAATTTTGCTTCCTGCACTGCTGATGGTTGTGAGAGTTGTATATGATTCAGAAAGTTGAAAGCTCTTTGGTTGGAAGACCAATCTGTAATTAGGCCTCAGAGGAGATGTACTTTGGAAAATATGAAAAGCTCTCTGAGTGGGAGCACACTGTGAAGCCTACAACTTGGCTGGACCTTTGCATGCTGAGGTCTAAGAATGCCGTGTGGTAGAGTTTGGAAGAGACCATAGTCTCTGGCACTGCTTCAGGATCCACACCCTGTGCCTTGCAAAAAATCCTTGAAGGAGGGTACATATATCAGGAAGACCTTTTCCCAGTTCTCATCATCTGTCTGCCCCACAGACAACAGCAAGTGTGAACATGCTGCTAAAGAGAAGTTGCTTTCACAGTGCTTACAGTTGTTTGCTTAAAAAACATTTTGTTTATATAGAAAATTTTCTTAAAAAAGTGTCAAGACCGTGATATTAAAAGAGCTCAGTAATAAACTTGTGATACTTGGGTTGGGGAAGGGCGGGACAGAGAGAGAGAAAACCTGCATAGTAGTTATGGTCGGGAAGTACTTTTAAAATCTGTGAAAGTACAAACAAAATCTATTTGTGAGGAATTAGTTCTATTTTAAATATACAAGCAATTTATTTGCAAAAGAACCAATATTGTTTTCACCACTAAGAAGGAAACTGCCACATTAATTTATTTCACAGTAGAAAAACCACTGGGAAAGTAAAATAAGTCTTTGTTCGGTGCTGGATTTAAGTGAATTTATGTTCATGTTTCATTGGAGTATGTATACATTTTGTTGTTATTCTCCTTCTCTCATGTTCCCCCAAATTTTTCAAAGAGAATTCTGTTAAAGCTAAATTTGATACATAAAAATGTAGTTGTTGTGAGGGAAAAGTTATACAGTCAAGTTGACTTTTGGAGGCGTAATCAAGTACAATGAAGATTTAAAATCAATGATTAGGCAGAAATTTTTCATTTTACCTCCCAAAGAGGGAGGGAGCTTCTCATCAATGAACTCTTTTTATACTGAGGTAGACCATATGTATTGTAAATTATTTTAAATGCAGTCACTGAATTATTTGGAGAGCGCATGAGTGTCCACAAAATAGTAAACAGTATGCCAAATCTGCAGCCCAATTTACAGGAGGCTTTTAAATACTGAGTTTTTTTCTGAAGGCTGCCTTTTTCACATGTTGACATACTCTAGTAGAACAAGTAAAATATGCCTTAATTAAACATCTGGGAGAATTTTTGGTGGTACTACAATGGTGAGAGGTCTGCTTTTTATGAAAAAGAATGTATCAAAATGAAAAGGATATAAGTGCAACAGTAGTCATGTCATTAACTGTCAGGATAAGTAAAGGAATTCTTAGCAGCTGTTTAAACAGAGACATGCCAGTCTCAGAGGGAGACAGATCAGTAAGTAATTAATTAGTTACTTTCTAAAATCCATAAAGTACAACTGGAATAATCAAGTTAACTTCCTGCATAAATATGGACAACAGGCCTGCCTAAATTATTACTGTTCGAAGTTGTAAGTACTTAGCCAAACCTTAAAGGACTTGACCACCTCATTCACTTTCAAGACATAGTCTGTCACCACAAGAAAGGACTTTGCTATGAATTGACAACAATAGATAAATCACTAAGATTTACTCTAGGTCTGCCCAGTTTTTCCGAGACCCATTTTAGTCTGTGTGCTACAATTCTAAGGAAAAGAAAAGGAATCAGATTACATTTAATATTTCTGTTAAAGGAAAATGTTATGCTCCCCACTTTGTGGATCCTGTTGAATCACATACACTGTGATTCCCTTTTTCCAGTATTATTTTGGAACACATAAAGTGATTTTAAGGAATATTATTTTTGTTTGTTTGGTGGGTTTGGTTTTCCCTTATCAAAAAATCTATTCAGTTGTACTAAGAAAAAGCACTGTCTAGGATTCAAAGACTGAGTTCCAACTGGTTGCTATCCCAATACAGAGATGATTTTAAGGAATCTCATTTATCAGATTTCAGACTAAAACCTACATTTTATACAATAAGAAGTCTGAACTTTTTTTAAGCCTAAATTGATCTCCTTGTAACCACTAATCTTGTTTTGTGCAAATTTTGAAAAGTGAGTGATGAGACCCATATAGTCAATTGCAATAGCTTTTTTTCTTGAGGATTTTGGTTTTGTTTTTGGTTTTTTTTGTCTATTCCTTTGGATGGAAATTCTTGTGCAGCATAACACATACCTATTTTTTATAGCTGAATATTCTCAGCTATAGAGTCATATAAGAGGGTTGTTTGGGTTTTTTTTCATTTGATTACAAATAAATTCATTGCATTCAAAATTTACTTCACTGTCCACATATGCATGTATTCTTCATGCTGGGAGCATATCCATCACCGTACTTTGGTGCAACACAGTTGGTTGTGCTCATAGAGCTCTCCAATATGAGAATCCATTAGTGCATTAAATAAGGTTCACTAATGCATCTTCTTATTCATGACTGGAACAAATGACAATTTTTTTCTGGCATGACAAGTGCATAGAAAGCTGTGCTTCTGTGACTCTATACAGTTGCTTTTTCTAATGAAGACAAAGACAAGCAAACTGAAATAAAGCTTGTTTTACGTCTGTTTTATTTACTCTGATTTGTCTTAAATTACAGGTCTACTCAGAATTCATATGTGTTCTGTCCGAATTCGGGCTGGCACTTTGTATTTGAAATACATCTCCCTGAAACATGTTTCAGAATCAAATCAATGTACACAGAAGACGGAGAACTGTGTTCAATGCTAGTAAACATAGTTTATTTGGGAAGATTGCTTTTGAAATACAGCCACTCTCATCCCAAATCCCTTCCTTTTTATAATGCAATCTATTGAAAAATGTGTATAATAGGAAATAAATTTACATAAGAAATTAGGTTTTATAACCTGAATTGTTGTCCGTGAGAGAATTGTTAGACAGTTCTCAGCAATGGATACATCCAAGGATATCTGGTCACTTGACCAATATTTTTATTAGAGAGAGAGAATTTTGAATGTCATAGGATTGTTATTTTCTAGATAAATTTACTGTAAATTCAAATGGAGAGCTTTTTTATCAAGATGGACTTTCCTTTTTCTTAGTTTTTAAGATTTATATCTGTCTATGTTCTACATGTAAAATGAAACATGAAGAAGAATAATACCTTGGAGTTTTGAATGAAAGTCTGAAAGAGTCTATTTTTATGTATAATATATCATGCCTTTTTTCATTCTTCTGTTTTGATCAGAGAATTGGAAACAAAATGTGAACCCTCTTGTTGTTTTCCCTACATTATTCTCAAATAATCTATTCATAAAATATTAAGTGATAAAACAAGATAAAATGAAGGGGTTTTACCCCCGATATCTTATTTGTAAGGTAATCTTAAGATTAAAGACAATTATTCCATTTCAATAGAATAAGTAGCAGCCTCTGTTCCTTTTTATCTTTCTTATCATTATAAATTTATTTATTTATTTATTGGTAATCAGGATGTTCAGGGAAGGTTTATCTAGTTTTATCACTGCAAAACCACTCAACAGTACCCCAAAGCTAAGGAAAAGCTTTCTGAACAAACTAAAAGGTTTGGACATGCTCGAATGTGCTCTGAATTCTGCAGTGTACTCCCACAGGGTACATGGTATTTATATTATGTTTTTCTCCCTCCTTATTTCTTAAGACATTATTTCTCTCATTAACTATTTAATTATATTATAGTAGTGGCTAAATGTCCTGCTCCATTTGTCTGGAATTATGTAACAGGGGTTTTGTTTTGCTTTTTTTTCCTCTAGTACATTAATCTGTTGCTCTCGGTTCACATACAACTCCTGAGACTCTGGGCTGCATTAACACAAGTTCTGTGAGTTTCAAGAAAGACAGATTAAACTTGCCTTGAGTTTTAGAGATGAAAGTGGATGTGTGAATTCAAATTCATACAGTATAGCATATACTATTCACTATAGTGCAAATGAGAGCTGAAGGAAATAAATATGTAGCTAAGAGATTGAAAGCAGAAAATTTGAAGAATCTTTCATCGATTGTTGAAATTTCAGGAGCACATATGTCTCCTTAATTGAAAACAGAACAAGAAATACTTTGTGTACCACATGAAAACTGTTGGGAGGGTTCTTGCTGAATAATACAAGACACTTATAATTAAACTGAAATAAAATCTCTCAATCAGTAAAATTCTATTTATTTTGTAATGTAGGTATTTAATTGTTTTCAATGCACAATCAAGTTGTGGTTTTGGCATGGTATTTTTTAACACCAACCGTTAAAATTTATTAATGATGCATTTGTTTTGTCTCTTTTTAATGTATGGTCTTTGAGTGTTAAAATGTAATTAATTGAAGAAAGAGAAGCCAAAAAAAAAAAAAAAAGCCAAACCAAATCCCTAAAGAGCCAAACAGCTTGGGAATGTTTATGAAAACTGAAGTATGAATTCATAGAATTATAGAATCCTTTGGGCTGGAAGAGAGTTTCAAAGATCATATAGTCCATCCTCCCCTGGGCACGAACAGCTTTCACTAGATCTTTCCCAATAACAATAACGTTTTTAAATTAAATGACTGACTGAAAACCTCCAAGTAGCAAGAAACCTTAAAAAACATAACAGTGGCAAATGAGTTGAGTGAAGGAGGGGAGCACCTGTTTGGTGGTTTGTTGAGGTTTTTTTTGGTTTAACATAGGCAGGTCTTTAACTATTTGAATTGCAATGGATCACAAATCCTTTCTCTTTTCTCATCTTTGTCAGGTGTAGTACAGTAATGTAAATATACGTTAGTATTTTGGTGCATACATCCTATATATTCCCAGTTTCTATGTTTCTTCATGGAGTGGTGTCAGAGAGCATGATCTGGTTTCCCTTTGGTTGAAACAAAATAAAATATAAAAAAAGATTCACCCTGGTAGTCCACATGATACACTTCAGCTGCATATTCAGTAAGTGGAACAAATCTAGATACCATAGAAATAAAACTATGGGAAAAAATGCATAACGTGTGATGTCAGGACCCCTCAGTGAACTGTTACATTTTACAGATTTTATCTTTCCAGTCTTCACATCTCAGTAATAATAGGTATAGTCAAATTCTCTTATAGTAAGTAAAAGAGTGCTTGTGTGTTCTTCCATTTATAAATTTGTTCAAAAAGTATTTAGTCTGTACATAGGCTCATAAGAAGAACATGTAGACTTTAATGGGTATCATGTGGTAAGCTTTGAGCCTAATTCGGAATCAAAGAAATTGTTTCACCTTTTGTCAGACAATGCTCTGTGTAAGGTATAATTAGGGTAAACACATCTTCCTGCAGAACTTCAACTTAAGAATATTTCGATTATATTGATTTTTTTTTCTCCCATCTTTTGCTTATCTGTGTCCAGTCAAGTACTTAAATGATCTTGGAATATGCTTGTTCTATTACCTTCTGTTAGTGTACAAATGTAGTAAGGAAAGAGAACCAGACAATCTACCTATCTGCTTATTTTGAGGAGGTCAAAAAAACTCAAACAAACCCCTTACAGTTTAATATTGTATGTTTTTGCATATAATTATTAATTTTCTTTCTAGTGTCTTTCTGAAATGCGCAGTGAAGAAGGCAAGAAAGCAGGAAGTTTACAGTAATCAAAAAGGAGAATGAACATCAGCATATTAAGGCCATATATTTCCACCCTTCTTCCCCTCACTAAGTCTCAATTACTTTCTTCTGGTAACCACATAACACGGCAGTCTGAAGTTTGAAGAAAGGCTTGAGTAAATTCTCCCACAAATGTTGTCGAGTTGAACCCAAATACTACACCTAGTTCTCAATTTCCTCTTCAAATTTACATGCTTCCATCTTGAATGTAATTTCCCATGTCATAAGTGGTTAGTGTATGAAAACCATTAGCACAAGGGCATTAAGGTGCACTCATAATGGAAGCCAACACTTTCTACCACTAACTCCTAAGATTAAGAAAAATATTTTTATATGTGTTTTATTTTCATCCAGACCTAATACTCTATGAATCTAAAGGAGGAAAACTACCAGCAAGCTATGGCCTAAAGCCATACAAGCACTAACAACATGTATTCCAAGAACAAAGTGTGGAGAAACGTATGAAGCATCTAAAATTATGCAAGAGTTCATTTCAAAATAATGAAAAAGAGACTTCAAAAAGTTTACTAAATTTTTGTATGCATACACATTGTGTTTTTTTCAAAGTTATTACATATGTATGCAAAATACAATATACAGTAGCAAAAAAGCCTCACTTTCTGTCACTGAAGTTTTCATCTTTGAATTGCATATCTCTAATCCCACTGGAGTTCCCCATTAGAAGTTCTTCTCTGCTATGAAAATCTAATGCAAGTCAGGCAGGGTAAAACTAGGAGAATATATTCTGAATTTATTAACCAGTATTTTGTCTCCAGTGAAGAATGACAGAAAAATAGGAAAGCAAACATTTATCTAAATTGAGTTCTTTTACTTATTGAGAATTACCAGTTGCAGGAGACTAGTAGTTTTAAAGATTTATCCAAATATAATTGTTTTAGTGCATCCTATTGTATACAAGGGGTTTTAATATTCTTTAGAAGTCTGCCTTGTAGCTCTGGAACCACACTACTATTTAAGTTTAAAAATTAAATAGGCCCAGTGTATAACTTTGGTTTATAGAAATTAGCTTTCCTAAAGTTCTAAGGTACCCATGTCAAAGTACTCTTAAAGCAATTACAACTTGTGTTACCCAGGTAGGTGACATGTCACAGAGTTACAATATGTACCACTCCATGATCACCTTTTTCACCGTCTGCCCGTAACTCTGCTGTCTTTTGAGGTGTTGAAACATGTTTTCATAATCGGATTACAGCACACCAAAAATATCTACCCTGCTATGCCAACAGTGTCACCTCTGCTTCCATCTGGGACTGTCCAATTAATTCCAAAAGGATATTAAACTGTACCACTAAATAACTTGGAAAGGAAAAACCAACCAAACAACAAACAAGCAAACAAAAAACTCCCCATCAAAACCAAATCAAACCAAATTAAAACAAACCAAAACAAAAGCCCTATGAATTTTTTCTCCTGGCAATGTCTGAGAAATTCTTGTGAATCTATGTCTTGTTCTAAAACTCTGTAAACCAAGTGACTATGCTTTTCTGGGTGTCTTGGGCCTAATCCCCAATAATCTTCAGGGACTACTAAACCTTTTTCCGGGGAAAAAACCAATTGTTACATTCTTCCTTTCTCCAGCTGGTACTAAAGAAGAGGAAGCTGAGATGAATATGTAACCAAAGGTCAGAATTTTACGAAGACATTTTGGATTACTTTGTTTCGGTTGCTAAATTGGTTCTCTATCGCCTTCCATGTCATACCCCAAAATTTAATCAGAAACCTTCTAGAAACTGACATGTCAATGTTACTTATTCAAATCATTGAACATGAATGAATCATACCTTGTAAAATAATGATACCACTAGAAATAGTGAATTACAAGGATTTTATTTTTTTAATTTGTTCAGGCCAGTAGATTTTTATGAATAGAAGCTGAGACACAGATGTAGCTGCTTGACCCAGGTTGCTGAGGCTCCAAGAAAAACAGCAGCTTGTCACTGGTAGCTCTCACTGAAGCAGTAGCTGCTGAGAGGGGGAAGACATGAGTGATTCTTATTCTAAAACTTATAAATAGCACACAAACCAAGACTTTCTTTAAGGCTAGCAGGTGGCTTTCAGCTCTAAAAAGAGTTCCATCAAGCCTTTTCTTATTGTGAAGAGAGATAACTTCGGGAAATTTAAGGCTGGTCTGCTGCAGAGTGAGGTCCGCAGTTCTATTAGTTTCAGCAGCAGATGCTGTAACTGTGAGCAGAAAAAAAGAGGAATCTAATAATCTAAAATAATTTAAGGAGGATGTTTTGAAAAATAAAGATGAATAAAATTAGGAAACATTTAAACATAAAATCACTGGCACTATGAACTGAGGATTTTGGTGGTTCCTAAACAAAAGTGAAAATTGCAGAATGGTTGATGTTAGAATGGACTTCTGGAGGTCATCTAGTCAAAACTCCCTGCACAAACAGGGCCAGCTAGAGCTGGGACGTTTGGACTAGATGATCTTGAAGGTCTCTTCCAACCAAAACCATTCTATGATTCTATGACTCTATGAATTGTGATATCATGATCTGTTTACACGGGAAGTGTACAAATATTAGTGGCGAGGACTGCAGCACAGCTAGTGTCACCTAGAAGTGTGTTAGAACACCATAAATAATCCTAGAGCAGGGCAGCATGGGAAACTTTTTAATCCCTTTGGAAATATGTGTTATTTTAGGCTATGTTTATGTGTATTGTATTTACTGAACAATTGGATCTGGTCAAGTGCTTGCATGTGCTTCAAGGGGTGGTTGTTGGGACAAAGGCCAAAGCAGCTTCTGTTCAAAAAAATTAGGGTGGACATAATGCCTTCAGCATAAAACACAAAGGTTCTGTTGGACTGTGGCTTTTGTAACTTAACCTCCAAGGAAATCTATTAATGTTGATCATGCCTCTTCCCTTCACCTGGTAGAGTTCTGTTAATGTGAGTGCATGTTTTACCCCAGGGCACAGGGAACAAAAGAGACTTCTGCAGTCATGTCCTAAAGAGTTTCAGTCTCTTCATGCCTGTTTGATGAAAGCAGGGTCTACATCTCTTTCTTGACAATATATTTATGTATCATTCTCAAAATGCTCAAGCACTAAGGCTATATTCATATCTATTCAGCTACATCTCTGTTTACTTGCAGCTTAGGGTGGGGGGCTGAATTTCCATGATATTGAGAAATCAAGATTGGTGGTAGATATCTAGGACTTCAGAAAACTAGATCAGTTGAAACCAAAGAAAGGATTTGCATAAATGTCTGCTTACTAGGGAGCTGCTTACTGGCAGCTCTTTGAAATTATAGCTTTTTTTTATTAATTATATCCAATGTTTAAGAGGATAAAATATTAAACATCATTTAGTATGTTTAATGAAAAACTCCTGCCCTAGAGTTTTAAATATAGCAAATTTTTACATAACAGCTAGAAATTAGTTACTTTGTCAAATAGCTTCGGCACTTAAGTGATATTCTGAAAACATCAATTCTATTTTTTTTATAAAATAGTACAATAAGAGAAGTGGTTCATAATTAAAGAACAACTTGTTACACAATACTTTTTAGTGGCATGGCAAAACATCAATCATTTTTTTGGAGGATTATCTAGGATTATCTACGAAGGCTAAACATGGTAATTGTTCAGAATTTTAGCTGTCACTTCATTTTTTGTGAATGAGGGGAAAATGTTGTCGTTTCCTTTCCTAGAATATTGAAAATGAAGATAATTGCAAAGACATGATAACTATTTAAAACAAAACAGAAAGAACAGATAGTGGAAAAATGTATTTAGTATAAGCAGATAAAGTTTGGGAAACAGTGATAATTTCCAGTACTTAGATTGTTGGGCATAGTTATATCGTGCTGCCATTCATCAGCTTTAAAAAGTTTGAGAATTTTTTTCATATAGAAAAATCTAGGGTGGTGATTTGTTTTTTGTGGTTTTTTTCCTTTCTCTTTTTTAACCTGTGGCTTGAAAGAAAGCAGCAGTGAGAATGAATTTCATGCTAGTAGACACTTTTAAGACTAGATTTAGCTGCAGTCACATTAGCTTAGATAATGGGAGAATTTTTCTTCATTGAAAATGCTCCCTGTCGTTTAAGAAGAACTCACTGAGGCAGCCTGCCATCTAGCTTTTTCACAGCAAAATAGGCTTGCAGACTGCAGATGAGAGACTCGGGAGCAGAGACAATTTTAACTTAGCCATCCCTAATTTATCTCAAGCTTTTTCAATTCATCTTCACTGCTCTATGCACACTGGAACACCAGATTGTCAACCCCTGGGAAAAGAATGCAGCCAGGGATCTAGAGAGCTGTCACATCCTGAGACATATTTAAATTGTGCTGATTTTCTTCTGGAGTGCTGAGCAGAGGGAATGAAACTCTCCATCAAGTCATAGCTTTGCGGGCAATAGATCAGAGGATACTGCCAGTTTTTCTAATGGATTATTGTTATCGGGCAGGTTCTTCCTGAAGGTATGTAGTTACTCTCTCAATTCATTACCCGCACTATTTATCAGGTAATGATCTAATGAACTAGTAATCCAGATACATTAAGAAAAATGTTAACTAAGTAGTCTGTATTGATTGAATGATGGCACTTTATTGCAGCATGTTTGCAGGTAAGATACTCTGATCTACTTACTGTAGATGTGTTGTACCTACTGCCAAGTGCTTTGTCAGCAATCCCCCCAAGCGAAAAACAATCCCTAACCTTTAAACATAAAAAAGCAAAAATCCATCGTTCTGCATATAATATTGCCACAGGTTGATGCTGATTGTCCAGAGAATGTTGTTTTTTGAAACAATGAATAATCAATAGCAAAATCATACTTCTGATTTTAAATTTGTTATAAGTGAGTATTAATTTTGAAAAATATTTTCCAAACCTGGATATGTGCAAAACTCCCCTAAAGTACTACAAATTAATTCTGGAGTTAGATATTTGCTTGATTACTATGATGTTCTACCCTTTCACATGGAGAGTTACAATATTTCATTCTGAAAATCTCTGATAGATATGTGACAGAAGTCTGTTGTTTCATCTGTACTGACACACTCCAGGAGCTTCTTAGTAAAGCGTAAGGATTATGTACCACAACGGGTTTAAAAATAAAATCTGTAAAGAAGAATTTCTTGCCTTTTAAACTTCTGTGTTTATATAGGAGTTACAGCATGTGCCTCCTAATCTGAATTGCTTACTGCATGTCTGTAGCTTGTGAGGCAGCCTGACCTAAAAATGAAAGATCTCGAAATTGCAGAAGCAGCCAGACATTTTTGAACTATTTCAAGCGCGGGAGTTGCTGCAGAGATGGAAAAAGCACTGCCAAATTTAAGTTAAAGTCCTGGCCTTGTTTCATTCCCAAGTTGTCACTCTACCTGAGCACAAGCTCTGAGACTTGAACTCAAATTGGCAGGTTCCAGGCTAAGTAAGAGTTAAGCCCTGAGAAAAATAAAAATTCTTATCTGTAGCTTCTTTTCCAGTGCACTGGCTGGGCTGCTGTCATGCTACCAAGAGTAAATGATGTATGAGCTTGTCTGTGATATACTTGATAGTGCAGTGGATATGCTGAACTGGATTTTTAGTCACAAGTGACAGATGTTTGTCATATTTTTGAATATAGTGCTGCAAGCAAGCAATAAGATAGAAATAGGTAACAAAGCTGGGGGAGGAAGGAGATCACAAAAGCCCATATTGGTTAAAAGCAGTAAGTCTGAGACAAGAGCATTTTCTAGTATGTTCATTTTCCTCTATTAAAGGAATATAGTATTTTCAAGGCATTAAGAATGGATTACAGCAGTACATGTTGCTTCTGTATGCAACACCTGAAAGTTCCTTTCCTCTAGTGCCTTGGAAAGGCTGAAGAAAAAAGGAGATAGATTCTATCCCATTTCCAATGAACTCTTTTAAAGCACTTCCTTTCCTATGGACCTCAGAAAGACTCAGGCAAAGAGGCTTTCATTAAGCTCTCCCTAGAGGCTCCTACCATCAGCAAGATAATTTTTAAAGGAAATATGCACACTAGCTGTGTTTTCGCCAATCTCCCAAACTTCTTGTTTAAATAGATAGAGGTGTCATAACATGCTTCTAGATACCCATGAATATTTCAGTATTTTGTGCAATCATGAATCTCACAACCTGAGAGGGTAATATAGGCATTTCTTATAAGTTGCTCACATAAACCCCTAACTTTTCCAGATCACATTCCACTTTGTCTCCTTTGGGTCCAATTATATGTTTCCTTTTAAATGTTTGGCTACTTTAACCACTAGCTATTTAAATGTAATTGTTTCTGATATATGGGATTGGGGAGTAACCAAGAGCAACACAAAAGTACCTTGATCTTTTCTCCAAAGTAAGATGAAACACAACACATTAAAAACTAGATTTAAATGGGAAGGTAATATTAAATAATCGAAAATAAATGATGATTAATAGCTTTATGTTCTATCTTTACCTTCACATTGTTATTTTTCTTTTTGTCTGTCATGATGTGCAGTAATAGCTATGCCCCATTCTCTTGATAGAGAACTCTGATGTGCTCGCATAATATGCCGTTTTCATGTGGAACTTTCTGGTGCCTTCTGATATCCTTTTAGGCCATTTGTGCAAAGAACTGTGTTACAAAATGTGGTATAGCATAAATGGATGAAAATGTTCTGGGAAGAAAGAAAGCAGAAGCACAAATTCTTTGTTATGGTGTTAAATTTATAATCTGTAGTCTTCTTCCTTTCCTGGTTCCACTGGTATTCCTGTTCCACATTTAGTTTACTATTCTTTCTTCTTTCCTATGTTAACAATTTCCTTAAAAAAAAAAAAAAAAATTAGTTTTCCATAGGAATTTAAAGCAATGCAACAAATTAACAAATTTACCTATTTTGTTTACATTCTTCAGCAGTCCTTAGCCAGCACTACTTATCTCCAGTGCTCCATTTTGCTGAAGTAAGCTTAAGTGTTGACTGTTTTCCTTCCTTGATAGGTTCTACTCCTTTCTGTTTTGCTGTGTGCTAGAAAAATCATAAAACCAAAAGAACAATTTTGACCTTTTTATGCAATGCTCCTGGTTTTCCCTTGTGCTTATTTAATAGCTGTTTGACTTTGGAGTTTGTTCTTCTCCCAGAGTGAGACCCTGAAAAGATATTACATCGAATTGATACAAAAAAGACAGCTTCTTACTTGTGTTATTCTTCTTCCTTCTTACTTGTTTTACATTTGAGAATGTGTTTGTGATAACACATAATTCTATGCAGTGGATAAAAGTAGTATCTCTAGGGACATTTTTGGAAAGAAGTAATTCATGACTTTAACATCAGCTTTTCTTTGAACTCTAACAGGTAACTAGTGGGGAAATTGCTTAGAAGAAGACAGACTTAGGGGCTTGGATAACGGTAAAATGAATGTTCTCAGGCAAAACCTGGATATTTCTAGGATCAGGATGTGCTATGACCTGATTTGTTTCTTCCCTTTATATGTCTTTCTAGGTTTCAGGACTGATGTGTTGCTATTTAAGCATTTTTTAAATCAATTATTTTGTTCCATGTGTATCATTTACACAGACCATTAGCTAGACAACACATTCAATTATGTACTAATCCTGTTAAGATTTAAGTAGGTCTAATGACATACAGCAAATCTGCGTTTTCACACACGTAATTTCACAATTTTGAGTGAACAGGAGTGAAAAGACTTTGCCCTGAGAATCATGTCTGGTTATTGTGAAACACATTCAAGAAATAGTGGTGGAAAGAACACACAAAGGTAGTTCACATTTGCAAAGATGTCTTATTTTGGTTGAAATGCTTCAGCACACTCTCAAAGTGGGATCCAGCTTCTTAAAGGGATACCTTGCCTACCTACAGGTACAAGTCCAAGGCCTCACACAAGTCTTGTGTTGTATCATTTCGCCCATTATTTCAGTCATGTAAAATATCTGAAATTTTAGTAAACACTGATATTTAAGAAACTGAGTAGATATATGTTCATCTCTTAATAATTTAACAAAAAAAAAAGTGCTAGACTTCACTTCTCCTTCTTTGTTTTGTCCCCATCTTTTAAGAGAATTCAGATCAAACAATAACACAATTTTAGTGACTTATATCCTCTTAATAGACAATGTGTAAAGTAATTGGTATTCTTATTGAAAGGGACATACCTCACAAAAATATTGATAAGTCAATGATTAAATGAATTAATATCGACTTCAGGGTAACATCTTTCAGATCATGCATTTTCAAGTTACCTTAATTCCTTTGTTCTATGATTAACTTAGTTTGATATTTTAAGTAGAGCATTTTGCGTTGAAACACTTTCAAAGATTTGGGTTTTTCTGTTTGTGCTCTCCACCCACTCCCCACCTATCAAATTATATGAAAGCACATTTGAAAATCTGTAGTAACTAGCCCTATTGCCTTTCTGGAAAGCCCTAATTTTAGAGTAAGAAAACCTGTAACTATATGGTTCAAAGATAATTTTAAATAAAGTTTTTGCTGTTAATTTGAATCTTGTTCCATCTTGCTATGCAGTACAAAGTAAATATGCCTCAAAAAGTGAGAATGTTCTATACCCTTAATCTTTTCTTACACTTTTTCTTTTTTTATACATTGCTAAGCATAGAAGTTATTCTGAAATATCCTGGGCTGGTCTCTTCTTCTTGTCAATAAATATGCAGAATTCTCTGCAGTAGGTATTTTCAGGTGTGATTAAAAATTTGGGTTGTTCAGGCAGCTTCAGTATTGCTTTTCTAACTTAATGCTGTCGTTACAATTACTGTCTGACACAGAGAGATAAATAACATTACTGAAGAAATTATAGTAATATATCTTATTCTGAATGTCATCTAATATCCAGTTTGCCTCTTTCTCGCACTGCTGGAAGTCACTAGGTTGAAGCCACTGGAATAAATGAGAGTGAATCAGGCTCAGTACGTTTAAGTATCCTGGTTTGCCCATACACATCCATCAGCATGAAGTTTCTACCTTAAATTGTGTCTATTAATAAGGCTTTGAAAGGTACATCATTTGTTTGCACATAAAATTGCTTATGCTTCGCTTTTGCAGCTGCTGCTGAAGACTGGCAATACTTTTCAACTGTCCATAGCTTCTCAAATTTTGAAAACTACTTAATCAGAATTTAAGGCAGATGAACAAATTCTATTTCAAAAAAAATTAAAGAATTCCTTGACTGCTTCTTATTAATTTTGATGCCCCAAATTTTCATTATTTTAAGTGGGTGAAATATGTATTTTAGATGGATATTACTTGACAGACATTTCTGAGATGTGTTGTCATTATAAAAACTTCTATTGAAACACTTTCCAGGTTCTAATTTGACTACTTTTGGAGCAGCAATTAACTTTAAAAAACCCTGGCAAGCATGCAAATTTTTGTGTGAACCAAGAAGCATTTCTAATTTGTGTTTTTAAATGTGTCAAATATTATATGTAAGGATAGAAGAATTCTCTGTAAAATCAAAGTACACTATTAATAAAGGAGTTGATAACTGTCTCTAGTGCAGCTTTACCTCCTTTCTCCATTATTTCCTCTAATCCTCTTTGATCAACTTTCATTTGTCTGTTTGAACTTTTCTGATATTATATGACAAAAGCTACAGAAACTCAAATTTAAGAGGTTCTACTTTATAAGGCTATTATTTTTGAAGAAATATAGGGACCAGTAGGCTTTCTCTAGCTGTTTGTTCATATACAGCATAACAATGAAAGAGGTTAATAAGATATTTTATCTATCCTCTGCTTGCAAGGTCATGAAGAAAACAGAACAGATAAAATGAACAACAACAAAACAAACAAACAAACAAACCAACCAAGAACAACAAACTAAAACACAGATTCACAAAATATTTTAATACTTTGGAAAAAATACTTCAGTCTGTTTTCTGTGTTTTGTACTCCCAAGAGTATTAATAGATCTATTGCAAATAATGTGTCACAGTCTCTGGAATTTAGGGGTGATTTTTAGCACTTTGAAATTACTGAAATATCACTCCTATAGATGGCCTTCCATGTTCAGCAGTTGATTCACTCCCTCCTATGCTATAATCTATGTTAACTATCATATGGTGTGGTTTTATTGATCATTATAGGAAGTGAGTGTGTGCATCAGTATGATGCAGCAGCAGCCACTTCAGCATCTTGCCAACACCAAAAGGAACGTCATGCTATGCCTCCCCTCTTCTGGAGAGGCTTTGAGTGCGAAGCTTGCCAAGCCCTCCATGAGCCACTAAGCACAAGTCTGATGAAAAGCTAGCTTAGGAGAAAAAAAATGAATAATTTTCCAATAGGTTAGTAATTTGAATCATGTTAGCTAATGATCTGATGAATCTGAGACCTCAATCACATCATCAAAATACCAGGGAGACTGAGGCTGTCAGAATAATTGGGTGGAAGGAGGAATTTCCTCCTTTTTGCTGCAGTAAACTCTTAAATTACAACAGCTATAACATTTAACCTCACCTTAAAACTGCCTTGCACTCTTTTGCATATCTCCCCTACCTCCTGTCAAAAAGTGTCAGTGGAGGACAAATGAGATATCTGCTCACTTTCAGACAAGATCTTATTGCTCTGGTGTGTGCCTCCTTGGGGAAATACAGACTGGCAGCCAGACAGGGAGGTTGAAATCACCAAGAGCTCTGAAGCTTCCCCCACCATCAAAACACTAGTTGCAACTGCTGCAACACTAGTCAAACTGCTAAGTCAGTAAGGATCTTTAAGAACTATCTGAACAGTTTATCTGATCTAGTTAAACAAAGCCCAGATTTGATCAGTTATATAAAAGTACTTCACTACATACTCAATAGTGAAGTAGTTTGTTCTTGGGTTTTTTGTTTTGTTGTTTGGTTTGGCTTTCTTTTTGAAGCAAGTAATTCCAAAAACTTCTTTGCTTGTTTTTTTGTAGTTCTGGATCTGTCAGTCCTCTGTGATACATACACACCCCCCCACACACCCTTCAAAGTCTGGGGATTTGTTTTGTTTTCTTTTTGAGGGGGTTGTTTTTTGTTTGTTTCTGGGTTTCACTACAATGCTGGAGATTAGAGGGATTGGGCACACTGCGCTAAATCTCTGCATAAATCTTGAAAGGGGCAATGCTTTAAGAGTTTCCAAGTTTGTACAGTGTGTGTTGCTGCATCTGAATCTTCAGCTTGATCACGACCATCTTTTTTCCCATGTATTTAGACTAAAGATAATTCTTGAGTGGAACTCCTACCTAATATAGTAAAATAGAATCACAGAATCACAGAATGGCTGAGGTGGGAAGTGACCTTTGGAGATCAACTGGTCCAACCACCTTGAGGCCACCTAGAATTGGTAGTCCAACACCATGTGCTGTCAGCTTCTGAATACCTCCAAAGATGGAGACTCTACATCAGCCTGTGCAAATGCTCAGTTACACTAATAGTAAGGAAGTGTCTCCCAGTACTCAGAGGAAACCTCCTGTGTTTTGATTTGTGCCCATTGCCTCTGGTCCTGTTTCTACACACCACTGAAAAGGGCCTGTCTCCATCTTATTTGCACCATTTATTTGAGCATTTGTACACATTGATAAAATCTACCCTGAGGCTTCTCTTCTCCAGGCAGAACAGTCCCATCCCCCTCAGACTCTTCTCATATAAGAAATGTTCCAGTCCCTTCATCATCTTTGCAGGCCTTCATTGAACTCTCTCCAACTTGTTGACATTGCTTTCGTACTGGAGAGCCTAGAACTGGACACAGTATTCCAAATGTGGCCTTACCAGTGCGGAGTAGAGGGGAGGGATTATCTACCTCAATGTTTTGGCAATGCTTTGCCTCATGCAAGCTGGGAGCCATCTTTACAGCAAAGGTACATTACTGGCTCATGTGTAATTTGGTGTCTGCCAAGACCCCTGGTATTTTTCTACCAAACTACTTTCCTGCTGTGTGTCTGCTGCCATATATTGTTGCATGGAGTTGTTCTTCCCCAGATACATGACTTTGCACTTCCCTTGTTGAAATAAAATAACACATTGCTTAAAAATATTATAAAATTTGCTTTCTTTATATATACACCTCAAACCATTTTGAGGACCCCAGGCAATATTATTTAATTTATTTTCTTAAATAAATTTTAAAATTTAGAAATTTCGAACTATTATTTCAGTCAGAAAATCAAGCTATTTTTTCCCTTTCTTCAGTCTCATTTCATCTTAATGACTCCTAGCTACTCTTGTAGAAGTATGATGTCACCAGTGATCACCAGCAGTGTTCCTCAGTGTTCTATTCTAGGGCCAGTTCTATTTGATATATTTATCAACACTATGCATGCAGAAGTTTAATGTACTATTAGCAAGTTTGCTGATGATACCAGACTGGGAGGTGCTGAGGACTTGGCCTTGCAGAAGGATCTAGATAGATTATTGAGCTATGATTATTGGCACAAAATTTAACAAGTCAAAATGCCAAATTCTGTGATTCTGCACCTGGGACAGAGTATTGCTAGGATCTAATATAAATTGGGAGAGGAGTAGCTGGAGATCAACCCTGCAGGAAAGGATAAGGACGTGCTGGTCAGCACCAGGTTCTACGTGGGTCAACAGTGGGCCTTCACACCCCAAAACGCATTGTGGGGTGCATCAAACACTGCATGACCAGCTGGGCAACAGAGGTGATTATCTCACTGTCCTCAGTTGGCGCAGCCTCACCTTGAGCACTGTGTGCAGATCTGGGCCCCACAATTTGAGAAGGAATGAGAGTCCTTCCGTGCATCTAGAGGAAGCTGATGAGAGGGCTGGAGGGAATGTCTTGTGAGGCGCAGCTGTGGACTTTGGGTTTGTCTGCTTTGGAGTCCAGGAGTCTAAGCTGCGATAATAAAGATATTAAACAGGACTGGCCCCAATACTGAGCCTTGCAAAACCTCACTCGTGACCATCTGCCAACCTGATGTTGCACCATTCACCACTATGAAGATACCAAGTGGGACTTAATCATATACAAATCCATATCATTCTCTTGGTTGCTTTATTTAGTTTACAATTATTAGAGGAAATAAAAAAAAGCCAAACAGGACTGAAAGACAAATTCTTACTTGAAATTGAAATTACCTGGCCACAAAAAAGCAACACTGACATATTTTCTCATATTGATTTTGAGTATATATAGGTATACAGCTGTGTTAACAGAAGGAGTTCAAATTCCATACTGAAAGCGTCTACACACTTGAAATGAGCAAGTATAAAAGAAGAGATGGATTGAAACCCAGAAAAACATGTGAGCAGAAATATTGAACACAAGGCAACATTCACTATAGTGCATTGTTTCATAATGATCTTGGTAGAGAAAACTGCCGAGGTGTATGGATTGAACCATAAAGAGCAAGCAATTATGTTTTGAGACAATAAAGATCACTTACTGGATGTGGTGCATTTATTCAAAATAAAAGTACTGCAAACAGTATTTCTAATGGTATAAGAATGGCAGACTTCCAGGTCATTTCAGAGAAATACTTGGTCTCTGTATGCAATAGCAATCTTGTAATTACATGCAGATGAAACCTATTAATTCTTTCCTAGGAATTATTTGTGGAAAAAAAATTTCTGTATTGATAAAGCAGTAAACAAACTCTGTGTCCAGGAAAAATAAAAAAAAACGCTCAAAAACTTAATCCACAATTCCATGCAGATAACTGACTTTTCTCCTGAACAAAATCTGCAGGTTATCTTTTCCAATCCAGTATTTTTATAAACACATAAGGGCAAACTATTTATTTCTAATAGCTTGAAACTTCCCAGTCTTAGGGATATTTTAACTGAGGGCATGAATCTCTTCTTGTGAGTATCCCTCCTACCTATATATGAGATTTGTACAAAAGACATTCATTAAAACTAGATCTTCTTTATGTTAGTTTTGTTCCATAGCCAGGTATTCCTATTGAGATTTCCTGTAGGTCCTTTACATGCTCTGTGATGAGGATTTAGATTTTTCAGTATTGTCAACCTGTGTAACCGAATCTCAAGAATGCACAGCCCACCCCCAGTAACAGATACAAGATCCGCAAGTAAACACGCATTTGGTTCAGTACCAGCACTGCATGTCAAAATTCTCAGCTTCAAATGAAACCCATCTTACCCAAGTAAAACGTACAAAAGGGCTCATACAGAGGACTTTGAGGCTTTGAAAATCGTTGAAAAGGATTTTACTTTTTAGTTGATTTTGTTTGTTTGTTTTTAATTTAGATTTCGTTAGATGCAATATAAAACACTACTTCATCATGAAGTGAAAATTTGTTTGGCAAAGAAATAGAAAAGCATAATTTCTGAAATTTACTGGTACATTATGCCAAAGTGAAGTAACCTATCCATCTGACATTTTATTCTGTCGTTGAATTATTGATCCAAAATATTTTTTTGCTTTTTAGAGAACATATTACAAATTTATCATACAGAAGTGGTGTGTTCAGTCCTATGACTCTGACTTTATTTTAAAAGGTATTATTTTCAGTATCTACAACAAAGAATGATGCATCTTTTATAAACTGCTGGTTTGTGTCCTCTGCCTTCTTACTTCTTCTAAAACTTCACTGTTATCTAAAAAGGAAGCAAACAAAAAACGGTGACGAAAGTAGACTTGCTTCTGGTGTTAGATGGCAAGGTTTTTTTCTATGTATGTTTGTGATAGATAGATAGATTGATATGAATGAATGATAATGAAAAAATATCTTGCAACTTTGAAATGTAAATGGAACATTTTAATTTCTCTTGAAAATTAGTTTCAAAATCCATAATATTTTTACATCTACAATTACAGAAATCTCCATTTTCTATTATCTTTTCATATAAACATTAAAGAACCTATCTGGAACATAAAACAGTCTACTTAGCAATTAAAATACTGGTTAGCAGTGTTCCGATTAGTATTCTTAGATTGAGACATAACTGTTTTATATAATGGACTGTTAAAAGGCTATGTTTTTTACTTTCCAGAGATTTCTAGTATGACTTACAAAAAAGTTTAAACAGATTATTTTGTAAAAACGCAAATTAAACTTATTTGCCTGAATAATGATTTTTCTCAAAAGTGGAACTATATTTCACTGTACATTTTTGGGAGTCAAGAATAAGACCCACATATAATATTCTGGATAACAAGGTTTGCTTTTTCCATAGAAGCCATCTTTTGTAATGGAAAAGATGAAACAATTTTTTGCATGTAGAAGTATCTATACCTTTTAGTCTAAAATTACTAAAATTCTAACTTATCTATTTCATGTAACACTCTTCTGTTTTCCTTTCTCCTCCATATACCCCCATTTCTTCACTGAATCATAACTCAACAGCTGACATTATGTCTAAGATGCTGGACTAAACAGCCTCCTGCCTCTCTAAATTTTCTCCTGACATTGCTTCTCTTAATACGGCAGAAAGGGATGTACAGATGGCTACATGGCTAACTAAGCTGGAAAATATCAAAGAAAGAGTGCCTTTCTAAAATATTTTGCCTTCCCATTTAAGCCATCTAATTAGAGAAACTCGTGGGATAATGGCTTTGAAAACAGGTTGCTTTATTGGCATTCTGTCTATTCATAACTCTTTTTCTTTCACTATAGCAGATGTTTAAAGGGGCACTGACTGAAAGCCCTGTTACCTTTGTAAGGGTTTCTCCTGTTGAGTGCAAGGGTTAGTTGACAGAAACAATTTCAGTTTTTAATGTAGTACAGTGCAACCAGGAGCAACCTCATTTTAGTAACGTGGAGGTCAGTTTGGACTCTCTCTAGAAACTGAGCAGATTACCATTCAAATTCATATGGAGTTCCACATCACAGCTCAAATTGCTCCCTGTTACCAAAACCAGTTAAAGTAGCTGTGTTTCGCATGGCAATCTCACTGTAGACATATATTGCACCTTCTTGATTCTGCAACGTTGTTATTGGACTCTTGCTGTCCAGGTGAATCCCTAGAACATGAGTGGTGAGGCAATGTAGATGTGACTGGCAGCTCGCTTGGTGCTGTGTTTGCAGTATGTCACTCCTGCCAGATATGCTGTACAGATTTCTACTACAATTGACTGGCATATCTTTATTGAGCAAAATTAATTTTAAGTTTTTTGCCCTGCAAACACTCTGTTGATACCACAATCTTGCATGAATATTTCATATCCAATAGGAGTTTGATTATTGAAATACCAGGTTCACTCATGGTTTTAATGAAGACCAGAGCTGCTTAAAACCCAAGCTGTGTATTTCAATAGCACATATTTTTATCAACTGAGATATGCACTGTTCCCAGACTGTTGACATGCAGAGTGAGTGTTTTAATGAAATTAGTTCATACGGTGTGGAGAGAATGCTATCACAGTACTGTTTAATCAATTAGCAGAGAAGACAACAAAAATATCCCCTGTCTGTAGATACTTGATCCAATTGCTCCACACGCTGCTGTTGAAGCAGATGATGGATATTTGATACTAAGTAGGTGCTCTAGTTTGTATGCTGAAATATTACCTCATTACTTAAAGAATGTGCTTATAGAACTGATATATTGCAGTACTTTGTCATATTGTGTCAAGCTGAATTAATTTACAATGTAAACTATGTAACATGATATGATGTCCTGTAATTTCTCACAATTTGGTATAACATAATTTAGCAGGTCAGAAATGTAAAACAAACAAAAATTTGTCCATGATGAAATTCATGCTGCTCATTTAGGCAAATATGAAAAGCTTTTCTGCCAGGAAATAAAATAGAAACACATTTCACATGATGGGTACTTCCCTAGAAATATTCCCTATACAACAGAGTAGAACTGTTTAACCTAAAGAAATCTTGGAGATGATGAATACTCAGTTTTCTGAGAGAAGGTTTAAGTAATGTTTTGAACAGTTGCCATTTTCCTCAAAAGCCATCGGAATACAGCACACTAACCTAGGATCTGGCTTTCTAGTAATATTTTAGTGCAGTGAATGACAACTTCCTTTCCCAAGTCATTAGCATAGATATGTTAATGATCATGCTGAAGCAGAAAAAATATTTTTGCATGTAGGAGTTGATGGACTCATAGCTTCATATCTGATCATCGAGCCAAGAGATTTACGTATAGCATGAAATCCATGTCAACCAGAACTGAGTGTCAGGCAGGTGTCACCTGTAGTATCAAAGAGTGATTGACAGAAAATTCATTACTTGATTAGGAGCTTAATTGTTTTGCTTACTCAAGGCAACTCCTTATCAGCCTCAGGCACTCACCAGGGCATAAAGCTCTGGGGCTACAGAGAAAGAAAAAGAACAAGGTGAATAACACAGAAAAAAGACAAATCTATTCCATTTGTCATGCAGCAATTTATATTTCTTAGGCTGTCCATAAAAATGGGAGAAAAACAATGCTTGAAATAAAGCAGAAGACAATCCCCTATGTTATTCCAAGTGATCTTTGACAAAATCACTTTACTAAGCTACAGCTGTATGAAATAATCTACAATCGAAATTCATGCTGAGCTCTGAGATGCAGCAATCTTCTAGCCTTGCTACTACAGAAATCTTTATAATAACCAATCTAAGAGTAATATATGAAAAACTACTACATTCTATCAATCCATGGCAAGATTGTGCTTTTAAAGCTGTATTGTGAAAGTTTATTCTTTATTTAAGATGCAAAAATGAAAAAATCTAACTTTATTTTATAAATGTTTTATATTAGATCTTGTTAAAAAGTACTGACAGTCTTGATACCCACTGTTTTAGTTAAATATCACTGTATTTTATAGGAGAGAGTTTCTGGAAGATGCAAAATATTTCTGAAACTTTTTTTTAAAATATCAAATATATTTTTATTCTTTTATCTGTTCAGTTAAGTACTTTCTGATAATTCAATGACTTAAGAAAAAGGAGAGTAAACAAAATTTTTTGTCTTTTCCTTTACAGTCCCACAGACTTATTTGGAATGAGCTAAAGTGACACTGGGCTAGAACTAGCAGAACCAGCTCTGTTCAAAGAATATCTGTATCCAGGAAGCTAATAATTTTGAAACTTCATACTTGTCCTTATATTTTGTATAAAACTGAATCAGTCACATAAAGTCTCACAACAACACCTTCTAATTAATGATATGAGGGAGTACATGAAGGAAATGGGAACCTTGGTTAATTTCTGTATCTTCTTCCAGGCCTTTTTGAAGAACTGGTGATACACTCACTTTAGTTTGGCTATATCCCATCTCTGCTCTAACTAGGGAGGTTAAGTCAAATGTCTTTCCTATATCCTTCCTACCTAAATTAATCTATAATCCTGTGAGTCTCTGTAATAAAATTATTTGAGCATGTATACAGTTTTAAAAGAGTATATACACAAAAAAACAATGTTGCAGAACGGCAGAATGGCTGAAGTTGACAAGAATCTCTGCAGATCATCTGGTCCAACCCACATGCTCAAAGCATGGCCAGCTAGTGCAGGTTATGCAGGTCTGTCTCCAGTTGGGGTTTGGTCATCTCTAGGGATGAGGATGCTGCAAAATCAATGTCAAATCTTCTGTATTTGATCACCTTTACAGTGAAAAAGATCTTTTTTATGTTTTAAAGGAATTTCTTGTTTTTCAGCTTGTGCTCATTGCCTCTTGTCTGGTCACTAAATGACACTAAGAGTCTGGCTCTTCTTTCTTTATACCTCTCTTGAACATGGATAAGATGACCTTTCTTCTCCAAGCTGAACAGACCCAGGCCTGAGCCTCTCTTTATATGAAAGATTCTTCAAGGCCTTAATTATCTAAGTTATCTTTGTAGAATGTTGATGGATTTGCTCCAGCAAGTCCATGTCTCTCTTGGACTGAGGAATCCAGAACTGATGCTGCAGGTATGTCTCATCAGGGCTGTAGAGGGGAAAAGGATCACCTAACCTGATGGCAGTACTCTGCATAATGCATTCCAGGGTGCTCTGAGTCTTCTTTGCTGCAAGGCCACATTGGTATTTCGTGGTCAACTTGTTCATCAGCACCCCAGCACCTCCTCTGCAAAGCTGATTCTTAGCTAGTTGACCACCGGTGTGTATTAGTGCCTGATGTTGTTCTTCCCCAGTCACAGGACATTGGTATTTTCCTTTGTGGAACTTCATGAGGTTCCAGTGTACACATTTCTCCAGGCTGTGAGGTCCCTCCGTAAGGCAGTGTACTCGTCTCATGCATTCTTGACACTCTGCACGGTTTTTTACAATCATCCATGTCATCAGCGAAAAAGTAACAAAGCTTTGTCTCTATTATTGGCCAGTGACAACTGAAGGTGTGTCTAACCAGTAAAGACAAAAGTGAACAAGGCATAGGATACCTTGGCCCTTCCCATGTTCTTTTTCACCAGTTGTCCTTCTCTGATCAGCATTGGGCCTTCATCTTCCCTCATTTTCTTTTTGCTGATGATACATTTGGAGGAGTCCTTCCTCTTTCCCTCCATGTACCTCAGCAGATTCACAAGTCCAGGTGGACTTTCCCTTTCCTAACACTACCCTTTGCATGTTCGGATATATGTGTCTTTATATTCCTTCTGGTGACAAGGCCCTACTTTCATTTCTTGTATGCTTTCCATATATGTTTAAATTTTGTTAGGTTGTCCTTGCTCACCTGTAAAGACCTTCTGTCATCTTTTCTTGGCTGTCATTTTTGGCTCAATACTTTTTCAGAGTCTAGAGGAGCTGATCTTTGAGAGTCACTGACTGTGTGATTTAGATTCATTCTATGTGCTAGCTGTTAGATAATAGACAGCTTTCTCAAAATTTTTTTTTCAGAACAGTGATAGTTCGCCTTGACTTGGAATATTCTTAGAATAATATTAAAGTGTCACTAAGTAGGGAAAGGGACTATTTGAAAAGATGTTGACTTTCTTGCAAGAGATTATGAATTATAATCAGCTCACATCACATGCAGAATGGTTACTTTTTTAGCTAAATAAATAGCTTTCTCTAAGGGCTTCCTTTGTCAATGTTAGGCATGTCCTAAAGGTAATATCTTATTCTGGTAAATAGCAGATAAATTATGTGTAACAGAATCAGAAGTGTACAAGATCCCTGATACATTTTCTGAAAATAGGAAATACAATTGTTCAATTTTAAGAGTGTGAAGTTACCTTTTTCTAGTAGTATCTTCGTATTTAATACTTTATTTAAGAAGGAGAAAAAGGGCCACAACAGAGTAACGCACATTTCAAGCACAGATCATTTTATTTTCTTATCACAAGTGTTTACATGAACATGTAGAATATAATAAGTGCAGTATACAATCTATATGTAGAATTGTCAGTCTTTATTACCACTTCCCTTATCAAGCAACAAAATAATTTTTACATATCCTAATACATCAATATCCCATCTTCCTTTTATTTTTATGCAAACTCCTACCGAAATGTCCACTGTTTTCATAGCAAGTACAAAACCAGGTACTAAATTAGGTGTCATTGTAAAAAGAACCACTGTGGAGTTTGGCAGAGTTCTTTTCTTTAATGCCCACCTCACTTGTTGCTCAGGTGCTTGGTGCTCAGACACAGACAGCCTTACTGAGTTATCTAGGCACTCTGGGCCAGAGGAGAACCAGAATCTTCTCAGTGCTATAAATGTGTGTATGTATAGTGAGGTTTTTCCTCAGACAAACAGTCCCCAAATAGCAAGGGTCATGTCAATGACTGTCTCTCTCCACGGTGGCAACTTACCAAGCCTACAGTTGGAGTTTTATGTGTGAATTACCCACCTTTAGCAATCGGTTCTCAGGCAGGTCACATTCCAATCAAATTCCAACATTCACAGTCTTACTAGAGAGCAAATTTCATTAATATACTTATATATCAGCTCATAATGATAGGGGTGGAAAATTCTCACACTTAACAAAAAAGACCCTAGGCTTTTTTTTAAATCCTTATCAGGATAAAATATTTTTGTGTAGTATTTGAACTTGTACTGAGGGAAAAAATGGTTTTCATTTAAAACGATATCCATGGTAAAGCAACTATTAAACTCTTTGTTAGAAATGTACCAGATGAGTACATTTTTTCAGTGTTGCTGTATAGACATTATGCTGCTAATGTCTATATAAATTAGAAGATATTTTCTTCCCAGAATGACTTCTATTAATCTGGATACAGCTCAAGAATCTTCTGAATTTAAATTCTTATCAGCTCCTCATTTCCCAATAGGTTTTTTTATTATCATTACCGAGCTTTTTGAGAAAATGAGAATCCAATATTAATACTATGTCTGAATTGATGTTACTTGCACAACATTTATACTAGTTGCTTCAATAATAGGAATTTCATTATTTTAAGCAATTCCTGAGATATTAAGGGACAGCATGTCAGTAAACCTATTGGGTTTTGGTGATGGATAACTTTTTAGATTCTTTCAGAGCTCATAAGTGCTAACATGATTCACAAATTCAGTTTTCATTAATTACTTGCATGTTATGGTATGAGAAAGAGTCAACAATGAATCAAGGCCTGATCAAAAGAAAAAAAAACTTATAGCATTCCTTCAGCCTATAATAATTCTAAAAGTATAATACAGATCTGTTGCATTTTTATGCTTTAGTTAAGTCTATAGACAAGTCTGTAACATGGAGTTGTACATAAGGTCTCTGTTCTTACTTAGCAGAATCACAATGATAGTAGCACTTAGGGTTTGAAGCATTTTAAATTTCTGTTCATTCAATATCCCAAAACGTAAATACATAATTGGAAAAAGCAAAATGGCATGTAATCAATTATTCTGTGGTGCTAACAGATGGTCTAACTGCCTAGCTTGCTCATTCAGCTTGTTGTATACGTGCTTTTCTGGCTAAAAGGATGTAGCCAAGTAGCAGAGACAAAGGTTCCCTGACTATGTTATTGTCACTGATTCAACTTTAAATAGGAGCAATTTTTCATAGAGGTGAAAGTTCTCTTTCCCTGAGAATTCACAACACTTAGCTCAGAAGAACTTCTGGAGTGTAATGTAAGACAGACGGGTGTGTAAAAGCCAAGAAGAAAGCCTCCAAAATGGAAATAGCTGGAAGACTGCTGAAAAGAGCAGAGTAGTTTTTCAGCTAGTAAGTCACAGATACAAGAAACTTTATTTGGGACTCTCAGGAAGGACATGGAACCTTTTTTCCCTATAAGTCAAAAAAAGTTGCTGAAATGGAAAGAAAGAATCAAGAGGAGGACACTTCCTCCAACAAACCATTAGAATGGGTAGAATTGCTTATCAGATATTTTATTCGATTTATTTTCTTCTATATATTTTTTTCTGTGCTTTGATAAAACCTAATTGCAGCATTTACAAACCTTGTGCTGTTATCAAACTTAAATCAAGAAAAAAGTGGTAGTAGGGTGGAAAAGCTCATCGCAAGTTTGTGACTGACTCAGAATCCCCTCACAAATGTATGCAAAATTGTCATTTATAGACTGTTTGTCCAGTGCTCCTCAGGAAAGATGAAACTGTGAATGCCTGTTTACACGGAATTTTAAACAGTGCGTGAAAGGGAAACATTCTTGTGTTCTGTAAAGCTATCTGAAAATGAAGTAACTCTTTGCTTCTACACTTGAATAAAATAAAGATCTTGATTATGGTAGGAGGACTCCTTCACTTGCCTTCCAGTTGATGTGTCTGTAATCCAGCCCAAAGAATGTTCAAACCCTTGTTAGTTAGGAACTTCTTCCCTTTAGTGTTTCCAGGACACACAGTACTGTGAATATTGGCTTTGAGAGTAGTGTCTCTGGTTCAAAGTAAATAAAAATCCTCTGTTTGTTCTAAATTAGTCCCACTCCAAAAACTAATGGAAGGAGCAGTGTTGCGGCGTGCTCGGTGGTAAAGTGCCGCAAGCTTCCCGAAAGCAGTCCTGCGTGCGGCTGTACCTCAATGCAGTGCGCGTTATCCAGTGGGCTAGCGACCAGTGCTGCGCACACACTGCTCAGCCCACCAGCACAGGTGGTCGCGCCGGTACTCGCACACCCGACACCTTAAGACGGGGACAAAGAGTTTGGAGGCGGACTCTCCTTATGCTGTTCCACAGAAGGTGTTTATTTGTGAAGGGTCAGGAAAGGAGAGCCCCCTGGAACAGGCTGACATGGGATTTTACACTACACAGACAAGGGGCGGACAAAACACTGAGGGCCAATTACATGAGGACAAGAGGGAGGAGAAAAAGGTGGGACTACAATACACAAACCAATGAGGGCAGGCGAGAGGAGGAGCAGAGGAGCAGGGCCAACGAGGCATCGAGGAACGGAGAACTTTCCAGAACATAACCATAAAGGGAACATAGGTTGACAACTAACTGAACAGGGGAATGTACCAAAGTAGGACCTGGAGGGGGAGAGACCTTCCTTACCATTACAGCTGAGGGGGAGACTTTAAACCCTGACATAGGAGCCTTTTAATATCAGGGCTCTCTAGCCTCACTGACTCCTCGGTCTCTTAGGTGGCAGGCCCTTCCTCTGCAGCATCCCCAGCTGCAGGCCAAGCCACCACCACAGAGCAGGGACCAAAACATGAGTGTTTTAAAATAATTTTGTGTAATTATACACATTTAAAAGGTAACATAGGTGGATAAGGGAACATTAAAATGATTTTGTGGCAAGTGTGTGCACATACTTCAACAAAGAGCAATGACAAAACCTCTTCCAGTGAAAGAAAAGGAGAGGTTTTTGGGACCAAAATGGTATCAAAACAGTATTTTTTTGTCCTGCAAAAGAGTAGTGTTTTCCTTTATTTCTTCCAAACTAAAACTACCAGGAGAAGTGTGTGTTTATATGAGGCATATATGACTTATTCGTAAGAGTCGAAAGGATCAAATAAGGCTCTTCTTGCCTTTTGCATGATTGATTTCTTCTTTAATATTTTGATTTTTATCAGTTAAAGCACAAGTTCTCAATGAAAAAAAGTACCTATTTAGAGAAGGTGATTCATCCCATGGATTCTGGATGTAGAATTTCAGAAACTTAAATGTCAGACTGGAAAATATAACAAAACTTCGCACAAAATTAGCATGGTTAAGATTTAGTGAAGACAGATTATTTCAAAGACTCAATATGACCAATGCAGTAAATTGTTTGGTGTAACTTTGTAACCATTACTAGTATAAGAGATAAAGTTTCAATCTGCAGAACTACTTTCATTTCAAAATACTTTGCTGTTAAGGTAAGAATCAGTTTTTATAGGTAATCTCTAAAGGGATAATTTCAACAAAGAAGTGTTGCTCAAAAACAAGGTGTAAGTTTCCAGAAAGACCTATAGCTCTTCAATATGGCTTTTTAAAGTGTGATTTCTTATCTGAAATAGCTTCTTAATAAGATTAGACCCAAGTACAGGACTGAATCCTTTTAAAAAGATTTTTAAAAATTTTTGGTTCACATGGATGGAGCTAGCAAATGCTTCTGATATACTTTGATGATCTTGAGAAATATCATTACTGCTTCAGAGCTGAAGAATGATGAATTGGTGTATTTTCAGAATTTTTTGAGACTGACTGAACTGACAATTAGGTAAAAGCTTTTGCCCTGTACAAGAAAATGCAGGTTACATTTATGTTTCTTTAATCTATTGCTTGAATGCTAGGTAGTTTGTATCTAGATTAAAGTCTTGGATTTAAAGTATTATTTCTTTCTGTTTTTCTCTTGATACTAAAATTGGAGGAAATGAACAGAAGAATAATTTTAACAGGAAGTAATGAAAGGACATTTTAATGTATTATAATTAAGTTTCTCAGTAAATGGCTTAATGATGTGTTTTGGTTTTTTCTGCAAATTGTATCCCTTTTTATTTATATCTCTTACTTTCATTGTTGTAACTAGTTTAAACAAGAAATTTCACAAATTTCTTTGAGGTATATGTTCAGCTCTTTCTTAAACAGATATATCTGTTTGTTTCACTGTAAGATTTTTCCAGTATTATTGTTTTATAAGAATGATACCACTTCTTGTTTGCTAAATAAATTATTTTTTCATTCATATATATATTATTTTGTCACTTTCACGATATGTAATTGTTTAATTCCCTTTGTGAATACAATGTAATATGGTGTAGAGCTGCTGAAATAAGCATCTGAAACAAAAAAAGCCTTTCACATTCTTCTCAATAGACCTGTTCTCATATTAAATTGCAGATTTTGCACTATTGTTGAGTGATGTTATGTATTTCTAATATAGTCTGGCAATAGAAAAGTAGTGAAGAGAAAATTTAAATTTTAAGCTTTGAAGTATCTGGAATATGTTAACATGAACTCTCCAACTAAAAGTGTTGAAGAGAATTCTCCAAACCTAGGATTTCATAGTTTCCCTGACACTCAAAAAGATTACTCTAAATATTGGTTCTGCCAGGGGAAGCTTGGAAGTGTGAGTTTAATTTTAAAAATAGTAAACATAAGTCCCCCAGATATTCAATAACCAAAGTTCAGCGGGTCTTGGGGTTTTTTATAACTGTAAATGAGTGAAGTTATTGTATGTTATATTAGAATTCACTGTAGATCTTTTTCCATTCGATGTCATGCTTCTTAATATTTCCTTTACAAAAGACAACTCTGTTCTGTCATAGAATACCAAGGTGGATTCCAATTCAAGAGAAAGATTATCAGACAGAGGTGTATTTTATTTCTATAGTACCATAGCAAAGAAGTCATAATACCTTTTAAGTTTTCTTTATCATTTTACCTTTTCTGGCTTTTGTGGTTAAAAAAGGTCAAATTTGTAACTGCATTTGACATAACATACTGATTTCCTTTCTTTTCTTCATTCATTTATTTATTAATTTTTTTGGCATGATAAAACAAATATCCAAACTTGGTTTATCTTCAGTCTTACAATTTGCTTGCTTATGTTTGCACCTATGATATGCAGTCTTCAAATAAAAAAGAGTAGTAAAGACATATTCTTTTTTTTTTTTTTAGGTGAATTTCACACAATCTCATTTAAGACATCTGAAATATTCTGAATTGTCCCTTCATGTGCTTCTTCTTTCTTCCAATTTTTCTCTTCTGCTCCAAGTCCCACCATACCTAGCTGAACTATACAAGGATTTAGGCTGTAGTCTCTAGCCTTCTGAATCATCAGTTTGGTCCTTAATATACCCTGAAGCCACTGCTGGTGAACATAGCACAGGCATCCAAGGTGACTGCGGTCTGCACTCAGCGCCTTGCCAAAGGTTGAACATCCTATTAGAACCAAAGCTTAGCTTTCCTTACCGCTGAAATGTGTGGAGTGAGACAAAATTATATCTTATCCTGTCATGGAGCTCAGTGTAGAATGAGGGATATAGCCAGATATGAGACTTGTAAAGTGCTTCCATTTCCCACAGAAGCTAACCATATATCTTTGAAACTAGTACACTGCTAAAGAAATATAGGGAATAATGGTTTCCTAGGTCCTTTTCTGCTGTATTTTAACTTCTGAAGCAATAGCTATCATTGATTGTTCTTGTAATACTGTATAAAAAGTATGTATGAAGCAAAGTATTAATTTGCGTTAGATATTATTATTTATCATTAGAAAGTCAGTAGAACTATCAGTATTTGCAAGATGTGTAGGGTGTTTCTGCTGAAGTTTGCTGCTTCCCTATACCTGAATACAATTTTTACAGGATATGATTGTATAGATCGTATATCCACCAGTTCTCCCTGGCAATAGCTGATCCTTCATGTTTTAAGGAAATATGAATAGAAAAGAGCTTTTCCAAAAAGGAACAGTTAAGAGAAAATGAGATTCTGGCATTACGTTTCTGCATATTTTTTGAAATTTTGAAGCAGTTGCTGTGTAATAATTTATTACTGCATCATTAATAAAAAATAAAGCAATTGGGATTGATACCATAACTAAAAATGTTGCAGACCCCAGAGATATTTTTGAACAATTTAATGTTTGAAATCAGATCTGGAGAAGTAACCAAGATAGACACAGTACCTATAAGGGATATTTTTTGTTACCCATGTTAAAACTTTTTTGTACCGAAATGGCAGTGTCAGATGTCAGTAAAAAAGGATTGGACATTTCAGAAAATATAAATAAGCAGAGGAAAGGAATTAATACTTTGCAGAAATATTTGAGTCACAGATTTATTTTTTTTTTTAATATTCCTAAATTAGTAATACCATTAAAATTAATTATCCTATGATTATTATAATGCTGACTAGTTAAATTATATCAGAAAATATAATTAGGAAGTCAAAATTGCTTTTATTGTAGGAGGAAATAGCTGCTTTTAGCAAGTGGCTTAGGACTAAATTCTAAACCCTTAGCAAAAAAATAATGACTGTTAAAGTTATATTCTTTACAGTGAGAGTGTTGAGACACTGGAACAGGTTGTCCACAGAAGTTTTGGATGCCCTATCCCTGAAAGTGTTCAAGGACAGGTTGGATGGGGCTCTGAGCAACCTGGTCTAGTGGCAGATTTCCCTGTCCACACTAATGGGGTGGGAATTAGATGATTTTTAAGGTCTGTCCCAACCCAAGGCATTCTGTGCTTCTATGATTTCATGAAAAATAAGCATCATGATTTTCAAAAAATGCTGCTGTGTTTTGTTTGGTTATTACCAAGGATTTAAATGATGGTTAGGCTTCAGAGCAGGAACGTTCAATTTGTGTAATTCAGTGGGCTTCTGAAGGCATTTCTCAAAATCCTGGCAAACCTCACACCTATGCTACCTTGCTTCCTTTATATATCCTCCTGTCCATTGTAATACTGCCAAATCCCCTACTTTCCATTGTGTTATTGTTGGCTTTGATAGGATAATGACACTCAACACTGCCTAAGCGGCCAAAAGTAATTTTATTTACCAAGTCAGAAGTGTTGAGATTCCTGTTATCTAAAAATTACTCTATGTCCGTATGTCTTCGTTTTTATGTCTATCACTCCTTCTTTTGGTTGATCCTTCTTTGAAAATTTGAATTTGAGTGGCACTTCATGAGCTTGATGGCAGGATGATCACAGTCCTATACCCTTCATGGTGGTAGTCCTATAAATATATGAAATTATACTTTTTGATCTAGGAATAGTTTCAGACTCATCATTTAGGATCTAAACAGTTATTATAGTATTCAAAATGCAGATACCTAGAACTGACTCACACTCCCTTACACTGTCACTATAGTAAAAAACAATAGGTGACTGTAGGCAAGGAGAGGCTGTGACAGAAGAAACCAGAAGAGAAACCAATTTTGTTAAAATGGGCATGTAGACAGCTATGTAGGGGCTAAAACTGAAATATTGTAGAAAGTCTCAGTGTAAGATTTTAAAGGATGGAGAGGAATTTTTTACTTTAAAGGAAAACTGATTTCACTTATTCACATTTTCATAGTCAAATGCACAAACTCACAAGCACCAAAATATGTGTGTCTGTGCAGCAGGCAGGTTGGTAAATCTAGAATGCCAAACAAGAATGAAAACTGGTAATAGAAAAAGAAAGTAAATAAGAACAAAGTAAACAAGAGTAAACTAAATAAGTCTGTTATTGAAGAATAAGAGGGAGAAAGCTAATCATATTCTAATTGATAAACAGTTGATACTTTTATGCTTAAACTCAAACATTATCAGTATTTCTCTTAGAAAGGAAAAAAACCAATGAGATGAGCATAATTATAATCCTCAAAGAATCCGGACCCAGCTCTATTGCGAGATAAATAATTCTTTCAAGCAAAATAAGAAATCTGCCCTCATTAGCTTGTTCAATGTGATGTGTATACAGCAGTAAAGTGTATCATTTAAGTAAAAATCGGTTCCTGGCAAATTGACAAAGTAATTTAGAAGATGTCTTTGTAATTATCTCAGCCATGGTAAGCAGAAATTACACCATGTTGTAGCTAGGGGATATGAACGCTATATTAAACCTTTAAAAATCTATATTAATAGTAAGTATGGTCAATTTCAATGAACGCGTACAAAAAAATTGCAAATATTAAATTATCTGTCTCTAAAGATTCAGTCAAATCTTCCAGAAGATCACCTGCTTTGGGAATCTTCTGAAATTACCACTTCAGGGATCTTTTAAATAGGTGGAGGAACGAAACTATCTTCAAGGCAGAGCTCACAATGCTGGTGAGAAACACACCTTGGGGATCCACTTCAACATCAAAGTTTTCCTGTGCTTTGCCTCAGATGATACTCAGTTTCTAGAGTCAATCTTCTTTGAGTGAGATGGGGTCTCCTTGCTGTGATCCATCACAACATGTTCTTGACATGGGCATGATCAGACTACTGTTTGTAGTTGTAAGATACAACATGTGGTACTGCTCAAATTATTGGTTCATTGAAATAATAAACAAAATGCATTGTTTTAAAAAGGTAGTTACCAGGTTCCGGCTGTGGAGGTGGTCCTTTACTGTACTTGGTAGACGTGATTCATGGTAAATGTTTGATAGACTCTGGTCTACAACAGAATGCAAACAGCTATCATGTAGGCAGTGGGATTTTCTCTCCTTGTATACTGCTAGCAGACTTTACCAAAGGCTCCTGCTGTAAAGACAGACATGCTTTACTATGTGTAAGCCTACATGGTAACAACTGTCCTGTACCACTTAAGGAAAATTCTTTTTAAATGGGCCTTCAGTTAAAACAGCCTCAGAGATATACACTTTATGACTCAGTGCAGAACTGGGACTTGATCTCACATTACTCAGTGTAATTCTTCTATATGCAAACTTTTAAGAGGTGATTTACTATACGATAACCTGTATGGAAACTTGTGAATATGCTCATGCTTATCTGGTATTCTTGGTTATCATTTAAATAACCGTAATGATCAGAAAGTGTACAGAAAATTGCTTTACTATTCATCTGTCAAACTGATCAGCTGTTGTGCTCATTTGACTGTAACCAGCAGGGGAAATTAACCCCACACGAATGCCTTGAGAGAGATTTGGGTCAGAATTACAATTTTAATAAAAAGGTTAAAATAAATGCAGGAATACAGAAACACCGGTCTAAACAAACCCACAGAGTCACGGTACAACCTGATACCCCGTTGACCAGGGTGGTAGCTGTATAGTCCAATTAGGCACTGATCCTGTGGAAGGTCTGGTCCACTGAGTATCCAGTCCCATCCTCTGGTTGTCCAGTGGTGAAGGGTCCAGTCGTGGTGGTCTGGAGTCCTCTGGCTTTCCAGTCATCTGGTAGTCCAGTCCTAGTAGTCCCATGCTGGTAGTCCAGTCCAGTAGACCAGTGATCTCTCCCATCCCAAAGCCTACTTTTATGTCATGTTTCTTGGCTGGTACCTCCCCCAGGGGCAGGGATTTCCACAAAAGAAAGGGATGTTCCCGACGTTCTATTGGTTGGCTCACATGAGCCGAGTCTTCAGGGAGCGAACAGTTTCTGGCATTCTATTGGTTGGTGTTTATCTGGTTCAGTAATGGGCCATTAATTGAGATAATCCACTCAGGATGGTTCTGAAGTTCTATTCTTCCATGCTTATCTAGTTCATTAATGGGCCATTAGCCGAGATGATCTACTCAGGATGGGTGATGCTTGCTGTCCAGAATGGTTATCTCAGTTGAGATAAGGAGTACCACCCCACCTCACATGATTTGCAGAGCCCCAGGGACCGGGTGTGTAATGACCTAACTGTAACAACCCAGCTTATCAAGGAAATATGTGGGTGGTGATAGAATACATCCTTTTATGGTTAACCCAGGACAGCTGTCCTTTAGCTTTTCACATTTATAAACATCAGCCTCTGAAAATGAGAATAATGGTAAGTTTTAGTTTTTCTCCACTTACATGAAAAATTATTCTCCTCAGCAGTATCTTCTGTGATCTCTTTTCTCCTTTTGGTTCTTCCTCCACTTTTCTATTAGTCCTTATGTTTTAATTGACTTCTAAAAGTAAAGAATATTACATAAAATTTGTCTTTTATTGCTTCTGTTCAGTATTCATAGTAGAGGGAAAGATCAAGTTTTTAACAGTCACAACATCTTAGAAAATTAGGAGCCAGAAGGCTAATCTTACCCTTTTCCATAACTAGTGACATGAAAGATGCTTCTGTTTGTAATTGTCATGAAGGGAGTGAATGCCTTGTCTGTTGAGTAGAGAAGGTATCTGCTACTCTTTAAAGTATCTGACTAAGTGCCTGAATGATGATGTGCACTCATCCTTCATCTGGATCATAGATCAACCAGTACTTAAATGTTAAAACATCCTTTGCATAGTTTCCAGGTAAGGTTGTCTGGGAGAATTGCCTTCGAGGCATTCAGAGGAATGTGGCAGAAACCACACTCAGCAGTATGTTTGGAGAAGACTCCTGCATCCTGTTTGACTCTCCCCTCCTTAATCCAGCCTATCTCAATCTCTCCTCCACAGCATTAAGTCACAAACTTGGACATTCAATACCTACATTCCATGCAAACCTCATGAAGTTCAACACGGCCAAGTGCAAGGTTTTGCATCTGGGTCAGGACAACTCCCAATTTCTATACAAACTGGGGGATAAATTGATTTAGAACAGCCCTTCGGATAAGGATTGAGGGATACAAATAGATAAAAAGTTAGATGTGAGCCAGCAATGTGCTCTTGTAGCACTTCAAAACAAGTGTGGCCTGCAGTTTGAGGGAGTCTATTCTCTGCTGGTGTGAGAGCCCACCTGGAACACCACATCCAGCCTTGGGTTCCCCAGTACGAGAAAGACACGGACCTATTAAACATAGTACAGATGAGTTCTATGAAAACGGTCAGAAGGATGGAACACCATTCCAATGGAGAAAAGCTGAGAGAGTTGGGATTGTTTAGTCCGCAGAACAAAAGATTTGGGCAGACTTTTTTGTGGCCTTCCAATACATAAAGGTGACTTATAAGAAGATGGAGAAAGGCTATTAACCAAGACCTGTAGTGATAGGACAAGGGGCAATGGTTTTAAACAGAAAGAGGACAGATTTAGATTGGATCTAAGGAAGAAATTTTTTACCATGAGGATGATGGGGCACTGGAACAGGTTTTAGAAAGGTTGGATGAGGTTTTGAGCGACTAAATCTAGTGAAACATATACCCTCCCACAGAAGTGAGGTCGAGCTAAACAATCTTTAAAGGTCCCTTCCAACACAAATTATTCTGTGACTCTCTGATTCTATGATCATACTGAGCTCAGATGAGCCCTCAGAGCAAATGCTAAATAGGGAGGATATGAACAGGCCATGTTGTTTGCCAAGAAGCCAGAGAACATTTTAGCAGCACAAATGTGGAAGGAAAGTCTTCTTCTCTTCCTTCCTTCAAAGATTTGTATTCAAATGTCATTTAGGCAAGTCAAGCTTCAAGCGAATTAATTTCCACAGGAAATTTTGGTACTATTGTGCACAAATTAGACAAACTTACAAAGTAACAACATATACTGAGATGAAACATTCAGAGTTAAATCTCCACTTAAGTATACCCTGTGCTGAGTCATCTTGGGCTAGCTCTGTCTTCTGCTGTCACCTATACTTTGTATCTAGATTGACTAAGAATGAGCCTTTCAATAATTGTATTTATGCATTTTATAAGTAGCACTTTTTCTTTCGTTGAAACAATTATGTGAAAATGTGAAATTCCTGATTTTTTTACCAAGTATTTTAATGTGTTTAAAAGGTAACATCTTTTTTTCCTAATAACAATAAAAACACAATAGAAAAACTATTTCAGCTTTCTGTAAGAAGTTTTTTGCCTAAGTAGAAAAGTTTATCACGGGAAGTACTGAAAAGTAGAGGAATAAAGAAAATTTATGAAGAATGGAATGACACTTGGTATATGTAAAACAGAATTGCCTGTAGACTGGCTGAATAATAGACTCCTTGACTTGACTTTTGTGACTACAACATATTGAAATGATACCAGAATATAATGGCTTTTTAATTGATAACTTATCACATGTATAGAAATTTTTATGGATATCAGAATCAGCTGAGAATATTTCATATTTGGACTAGGAGAAGCCCACAGTGAAAAGTTTTCCAGAGAGAGACTGCTTCCAAGTTTTGACTGTAGCTGGGACTTTTTTGTTTTGAAGGACCATTTAATCTCAGTTTTCATGCTATGGATAAATATTGCTATAGATGATGTGTAGAATACATGATCCCTTTGATGTGGAAAAAGAGAAAAATGTAAAATTATTTACACAAATAAGCCACTCAATTTACAGTAATATGAAGGGGGTGAATGAGTCTTTAC
This sequence comes from Amblyornis subalaris, assembly GCA_018881555.1. Lineage (NCBI taxonomy): Eukaryota > Metazoa > Chordata > Aves > Passeriformes > Ptilonorhynchidae > Amblyornis > Amblyornis subalaris. Next base: position 48,777 of record JACAXG010000330.1, on the reverse strand, counting down.
ATAATCTTAAAAAAATTAAATAAGAATCAGAAAAAGATAATACCTTATTTCCTTCACTCTTCTTTTTCTAATGGTTAAAAGCAGGTTGCACTGGAGTTTTACTTTGCCAGACAATTTTTTTCAACTTGACACATATCTCCTACTTGTTTTCACATAGACTAACAGTGTCCAGTGAGGTTTCACACCACTGCCATCATGATTTATTTCCTGCCAGTCCTGTTCTTTATAAATGACTCTGTTTAAAAACAACAACAACAAAACCAACAAAGCCAGAAAAACAAGTGCTAAGTTTATGCCTCAGAAATTACCCATATGAACAATGTCATTGATTTCCTGGATTTAGGACTCTGCAGTTATTACAGGTGACTATCACCATAGAGTATTTGAAAAAGATAGGGAAGAACAATTCATGAAAAAAGGACATACTGATCAACCTGACATGAAAAGGTGGAAAACATGTGAAAGCATCTGGTGTGAAAGATTTCCCTATTTTCAACATCTCTATTTAACTAAAGGTAGCCTGATAAAAAACAAGACTTAGGATAAAGAAAAAAAAAAAGACAAAATATAGGAAAAATGAATAGTCTCTTTTCACCTGTAAATAGTAGAGGAACATATGTTTGCATGCCATGTATTTTGTGTGTTTGGTATTGAAGTCCTAAACAGGGTAAAACTGATAATCTTACAATTTTTATGGTCTTGGGTGAGTTTTTTATTCTAATTTTGAATTGTAAGTTCTGACTCTATGTATAGAACAGATTTATAAACCACAGAAATGAATTAATTTTTTTAATGTATACTCATAAAAAAAAAATCTCATTGCAAAATATTAATCAGCCATTTGTCAGAATGTTAGATCAGTAAAATTTTGTCATTGTTATTTATACATCTGGATAGGTGACACTTAAGCAACACATAGAGCTTGCATTATGAATTTCTCAAGTTTTCTAAAAACTAAATCCAATATTTCTTCTTCACTTTCAGGGATAGACAATAATTTATCTTAGCTTAAACAGTGCATATGCTGTATCTTCAATATACAATAGTTGTGTTTTCCACGACTTGCTGTTTTCCAAATCCAGGCGTCTGTTACTGCATGAGTGGTCACTTCCAATTGACTAATGTGTTCTTTCTGAAGAGAGTTTCTTCCTGACAGTATTTTCTCCCTGCCTAATGTTCCACTCTGTTGCCTATTAAATTTTTTTGTTCAATGTGTCCTTGCTTGGTTCCCCCTCCTCCCCCCTGCACCTTATTTTTTTCAGCAACCACTTGTACCTGACTCTAGTTTTGGGTTAGAAAGTTATGTGTGTTTTAGAATCAAAGAACATATTTTCTTAATATTGGCTTGAGCAATGTCTAAAGAACCCTTTATATATCTAGGAATGCAATGTCAATTCTAAATGTCTCTGCTTACACCAGCAGAAATTTTATCTAATATTTGCTGCTTAAAGTACAAAAATATGTGAAATAGCTTCTAAATGGAGTAAACTATGTTTAACTATTTTTCCTAAAAAGATTGATGAATAATTTACGGATGCCTGGGGGAAGGTCTAATTTGTTCTTTGGTAATTTGTTCATGTTTTCCTGACTTTTGGAATCACAAAGTGAATTATAAAATTAAATATGAGCTTGTTCAATGTTATAGCGGTTTTTATGTTTATACCATCCACTAGTGATACATGAAATTTGGCTGATATCCTCAAACAGCTTCTTTGGCTGACATCCTAAAATGTGTCTTTAGCATCAGAGTTCAGCAAACATTCTACGAGAGGGAACAAACTGTAGATGCTTTGATTCTTGATAACATAACAAACACAAGTACTTCCTATGTGCACATGAGTTTGCTTTAGGAGGTTCAGAAAAACCTCCCGAGAGACTCCAAAGATGGTTAAAACCGTACAAAGGGATCTTCTAGCATGCCATTTCAGCATTCTGCATCTGGGTCACAGCAGGTGAAAACAAGTACTGTGTACGTGCACAACAATCACTTATACTAGCAGTGTAAAATTAAAAGAAATCTGTAACTAGTAAAGGCATTTTAAACTTAGAAGTTTTATTCCTGCAACAAAAGACTGCTCTGATTACAGACTATTTTAGATCAAATTTCTAAAATCGACCCTTTTTGTTCTTGACCAGAAGTTGCCACAAGAAAGTGTAAGTGGTGTTGCATCATGAAAGCTTGCTGACACAAAAGCGATTATTCACATTTCATTTTAATATTGCTGGAATTATATCTTTATTAAACATCCATTATCCAATATATTTTTTAGAATCCTGAATTTCAAAAGATATCGACTGTTTCCTCTCTGGCACTTACAAAAGTTTTTCAATATCTGTCTAAGGATTGCCTATGCCTCTGCATAGCGTAAATAATACCATACAATCTTTAATTTGGAGCTCTGATAATATACTCTTCAAAGTATATTGACTCTTATAAGCTTATCTGTCATTACAAGGAAGAAATCTCCTTAATTAAAGGATAGCATTTTCCCCACACTGTAGTTGTTTTGCCTTGATGAGTTGACCAGTGTGCTTATTCAAGCTAAAAAAGGGTTCAAAGGGAAGGAGTATTAGATTTAGCTAGGAACTAAAATTACATTATAAATGTGGAAATGTTTCTTTAATCTAACTTAGGAAAAAGAAGAAAAATAATTAAGAAAAAGATTATTAAATTTTCTGACTTTAAAGATTATAAATAATATTTTGGGTCATAGAACTAAAAGTTTCCTGAAAACATCTTTCCTGTAATTTACTCTTTACTGCTACCCTCCAGAAATTTTCTGTTCACTTTTTTTTCCTCCATGCTTTACAACTAGAAATTAAGTCAGAATATATCTCTGCTGGGTGTTGACTTTCTCACTTCACTTCTTACATTACAATCTGATTTTCTACAAATTCTAGAATTAAAAAAAATTAGCTTTTTAAAGATATTTTAATCTCAGATTTATTATCTTTTTTTGCACTATGGTTGATTTGCTCAATTCTAAATTTAAGAGAGCAAAAGGATGACTCTGTGACACATTTGTGAGCACACACACACACACACATACAGAGATAGAATATTTATTCAAAAAGACGTCAGCTGAGTCAGCACCCAGCCTCCTAACACCAACGTTTCAATTGAAATACTGTTCCTAAGTAGTATTTCCAAAAGGATTCACTTAATCTGAGATTTTTACTTAAATAATAATGTTAATATTTATTCTTAATATTTAAAAATCACTTTCAAGGTCTTTCTATAGTTTGAACATGAGATTCCTTCAGAAAAGGCTGTGCATGATTTCACATTTGATTAAAACATCATAACATCTTTAGCTTTCAAAATTTTTCATCAGCACAGTAGAAATTTACCCAGGGTTCTCTCTTTAATGGTAAGTGCCCTCTGATGTTAAGGAACTACCTAAAATTCTGCGGCCTGGCACCTGAATGAGGTGACTTGCACTATTAGTCCCATATACCTCATCCTGGACATTTTTGTTTTATTAATTGAAAAAATAATAGGCAATGCAGAAGATGATCTCTTAATTTCCCAATGTTTCTTTGATGTCTCCCAAAAGAAAGGAATGGTTAAGGGCATTACACTTTCAGCAGGGAAAAAATTGTTTTATAACATTGGATTTTGTAAATGGTCAGAGGCAATTAACCACTTCAGGTTTCGTTCTGCATATGAAATTTTCCCTTTCCTCTAGTGATCAGAGCTACTTCACTTCTTTATATTACTCATATCCTACTTAATTTAAAAAGTGCATGATTTTCTTGAAGTACCTGATGTATTAACTATATAACACTATAGTAAATTCCTTTAAATAGTGAAATCCCTGCATAACGAAGTTATATTGAAAAAATCTCTATGCAAAATGTAGCTTGTACAGTGGTTGCTTTGGTATTTTAACTGTTCATTAATGGTAAAAGCATCAAATATATTTAAATCTTTGTATTAATGATAGCATTATGAGCTACCAAGCCCATGAGTTTATGTTTCCAGTTACTTATGTCTAGAAAGAAACATGCTTTCAATGTCATGATCTCTCTCTGAGTCCTCTTACCCCTATGACCCACATCTGTGATCTCCTAAATTGAATGTATCATTCATTTATTACCAGCTCTTTTTAAATTTCCTATCCAGCTAAGTCTGCACATAAAAGACTTCTAGCTGTTTTAATTTTCTTCTGACAGCAAAAGACATATCTGCATGATTAAAATGCCAGATATCTTTATAACTGTTATCAATTACATTAATTAATAGAAAATAGCAGTAGAATTTGCATGGGGAAAAAGTATTACTCTAAATCTTAGTTAATTCACAGTTGTCTGCAAGAGGCCATTTCTCCCACACCCCTCTTATTTTTTATCCTTATGTATATTCATTATTAATAAATACTTCCCTAACAAGTATGAGGTATAGTTACTGTTTGTATCAATATGAAGTGTGGTCCTATTGGGGTTGTATTTCTCAAGTTGAGAAGAAAAGGAAATTTCTTTCATAAAACAAAAAGGACTTATTAAGAGCCTAAATTATATAACAGCAAGCAGTCTGTACGACAATTATATATTTTTTAATTAACTGAGACTATAGACTGTGGGTTTATAGTGCAATATATTTTTCAAGTCAGAACTTTCCCTAAAATTAGTTTCTCCTCTATTCATAGCTTCTAAGTGGAAGTTCAGGTCTTGTATTAAATGTGCTACTCTCAAAGTGAGCTCTGTTTGTGCAAGGTGCAGAAGCAACATGTCATGGCTTCACAGCTTGGCAGGCTGACATTAAATGGAGTGGAAAGGCAGATCACAGCCATCGCTTTCTCACAGTATTTGGCTGAGGCTTTAAGGGTGTCTTTACACTTTCTGGTGTGGGCAGGTAAACCCATTTATGTTAGTGAAGCTGCTTCCCACACACAAAACAGTCTTGTGAAAACATTAATATTAGGCAAATTTCATGTGCCTTGCAGAAAAGCATGTTTATTCAGTATGGATTCAAAAAACATCCCTGTGGGAATAGTGACTTGTTTTGCCTAAGATGGGAGGTAAGGATATTTTGCATCAATTCTGAGAACACCTACTTGTACAAGTTTTATGACCACAATCTTCCTCTGGCTATAGGACTCAGCCATTTTGGTTCCTTTGGCCTCTTATCACATACCTCAGCCAAATGATCTTTTGGTCTGCTGCCTGGAGGTCTCTAAGAGCCCCTGGGATCTTCCTGAGTTTGTCATTTTCTCTGGTACATGGAAGGATAGGCATAAATCTTGCAGGGATTTTGAATTCTTTACTGTAAAATAAATCCTCCCATTTGTTTAATTCTGTACCATAAGAGCTTGCAAATGTCTGTATAAATTATGGTGGTGATATAACTTTTTAGAAATTGTACCAACCTTTTTGTTTCATTTACTTTTTTCTTTGTTTCAATTTTTTCCTGATGAAATTTTGGGCTTGGTTTACCATGGATTTTTTACTTAATGGACAGTCGTGATGTATGTATATATGCATGTATTGATAGATATCTAGCTATTTTAGGTGTAGTTTAATAGGCGGTTTAGGAGGAACATAGTGATTTTAAAATTTTTTAATTAAAATAACAGGTATTTATAAGAATCTTCAAATAATTATTGGCATGCTTGTTTTATTTTCTAGCCTCACATTGTCTTGTAGGAAAACTCCAAAGTGCTTGAAAGAAAGAGACCTGAAGGAAAAAACCCCCAATGTGTTTCTCCAAAGCATTCTGTATCTAGAAGTGGAGTTCTTCTCATCTTTAATACCTCTACATTTCACAGAACAGGTCTTTGTTGCAGATCAAAGCCACAAATTGACAAGGATCAGAAAGAAAACCTAGGACTCTAGCAGGGCTTCTTTCTTCTTGTTTCCATACCACTGCCACAATAGGTCACAATAAACATCTTTTCTTCCTTTTTCTTACAGAGAAGAGTGCCTGACGCTGCCGTACTTTCCCTGTTTACCTGTACTTAAGACAGAAATCAGAGCCTCTGTGAAGGCCTCCTGACAGTTCTGAAGAAGTGAAATTCTATAAAGAGCTTGCCACGAAGACAGTTTTAATTTTTAAGGGAAGTTAATACTTTTAAGGGAAATTTTGAGGTAGATAGTAATTTTTTAAATTTTACATATATTGAATGTCTTTTATACTTAGAATTCTAGGAGATAAAGGTTTACAAAATTGTTTTATTTTGTAAACAAACAAGCCAGACATCTGCAGGTTAATGCATTTACACAATATAATTATATAATTATATTTACTTTAAAAAGATAATAATTTGGAACACACAGTCTCTTTAGCAGACTTTCAGTGCCAGAGATCTTTAGACCAATAAGGTCCCAGTGACTTCAGAAATGTATTGACTATGATGTATTTGTAAGGTGTTTGGAATAATACAATTAAAGTAATGGATAAGCAATTTAATTTCTGCTGCTCAAATCTGCTGTTCAATGAGAGTAAAAAGATGTTTAAATTTCTCTGTAAGTGTATTCTTTATTTGTACTATAAAATATTTTAAATATTTAAAATATATTAATATTTAAAATATAAAATTTTAAATTACAATTGTTAAAAGTCTGGCCCAAGTGATTTTTTAATTGGAATACCACAACAGATTAAAGTATTTTGAAAGACTAAGAACATATTTTATATATATATGTATTTATATATATATATATAAGAAACAAAATAAATATCAGAGAGTTTTAAAGGGGGATAAAGTTAAAGCCCATTCGGTCAAGTAAGACTGCATTGTACTTTGCTTTTAGGAAGGCACTCCAAAGAGTTATAAGTAGTTTTTGTTTCTTTCCTTCTTATTTTCTTCCTATAAGCCCTTAATTACGATTAAGTAAAAGTATGTCTGTTACCTTCTCAACTCTTAGCTGGTATTTTAAAATAATTTTAGACTTTCTGTTTTAAAAAATTATTTTAAAAATATTTTTAAATTAAAAAAAATAAAATAATTAAAACAAATAGTTGAAAAACAATCTATGTCTTTCAAACAATATTCTGGGCATCTTTTGAAAAGAAGTCAGTCAAGAAATCAGTTCCACTATCTGGGTCTTTGTTTTTGTAATGGGATATTCTTTTCTATTTTGAAAATAATAAAGGCCCAAGTTTGTTCATGTGTGTGCAATTCCAGAATTTGAGTCATCTGCCAAATGCAATTTTGGTGAAATTAATTTTGTATCAAAGTTTGATTTTTAAATTCATGAAAAAGATGAAGAGGGGCTAGACAGTCTTTGGGAGGAAAGTCTTCTCTTGTATACCAAAAAATACTTCACGCTTCTGTGAAACTATATAAGCACTTTGCATTACTGAAAAACATGTTATTTTGTTATTAAATTTAGCTGTGAAAGCCTGATTTTAACTACTTTCTAAAATATCTGTATATGTAGTTTCTGGCTTTTTATTTTATTTTGATTTTACTCCTAAAATGTTTTCTGAGAAAGGCTTGTAGTAGATAGCAAAGAACAGCAAAATCATGTGCCTTGATTGTACAATTGATACTTTTAATTAACTTCAGTTAAGCAACCTTGATATGACTTAGAACCACCCACTCAAATGTTTTCTGGTAATATTTGCAACAGAAGGAGAAAACGCTAAAAGCATCATCATTCTGCTTTTTTTTTTTTTTTCTTGTTATTGAGATTAGGTACATTTACTACACATTTGACAAAAGCTCAAGGAGCAGCTACATCAAGAAATAGTGAATCTGAGTAGCTAGAGCAGAAACAAGGCAGTTCAACCTTAAAATAATTTCTCTAGGTAACTGGAAACATTTCTTTCACTAGAAAAAATATATCATAAATAGTGTTTTATTTGATATCTCTGTTGTCATAGGCTATTTCTGGGCCAACTGGACCTATTATCAGAGTTCTGAAAGAGACCAAAGAAGAGTATTTTAAATTAATAAGTTCAGAGCTATTACAAACTGGAAAGAAAAGTTAATTCAATGCCAATTAAGGGTGATTATTCAATGATTAATCTGTAATGAAGAAAGCACTATGCTTAACCTTGTGTTTGACTCACTTCATAGCAGTGCAGCTAATATGTGACTTTATAAACAGGAGAATATTTTGCAAGAATTATCAGTCTTTTTCTTGTAAGACTGTAAATATAATTTTGGTTCTATTGAAATTAATTTCAAAACTCGTGGCGGAACTGACTAGGACTAATGTCTCATATGCAGTTCTTAAATGATTCAGAGACATAAAAGGTAGTCTAGAAAATGGATGATATACACCGTGGAAAATGCCTTAAAGTCAAAAATCTTTTGAACTTCTACAACCAAATGAACAGTTTCTTACAGATACTTCATGATACAGAACTTAAAACTCCTGACATAAACTGTGTTCATCACTAAGATAACGGTGAAAGAACAATGAAATAAAAATTAGCTATTTTCCTCTCTTAGGATAAGGAATATTGATCTGATGAGAGAAATGACAGTCACTGCTCCTAGTAAAAGGAACTCTCAGGTTAAAATACATTTATGCGCCCTATTTCATCTGTAGAAAAGTAAGGAATCAAGTAAACCCAAGAATTCAAAGCAGCTCATCAGTGCTGCTAATCATCAGTTGCACAATAAATTGCTTTGACTTTAGTTGATATTGTTGCCAGAATGCCCACCATGTCCACTAGTTACTTGGCTGCTATAGCTGAGAAGAAAGAACAAAAAAGTACAATTTCAGCACTTTCAGATATGGCATCTTAGTAATTCTTGCACATACTTGTCTCTCTTGTACCAGGTACCTTTTTTCATTTGGAAACAACTTCATATAGATGGGTGTAGTGATTATGTTGTGATGTATTTTTTATATGAGCATAATTCTTGACAGATTATTCATTAATTTTAAGTCCCTTGTCATTTTCAGTATAGCTTTTATATCTTCCTCCTAACCGATCTTTGTGTCTTTAGTTTTCAAATTTTACCTACTGAAAAATCAACCTGGACTTTTCCAAGATTTTTTTTAATTCGTGAAATGTTTTGCACAAAAATATTCCTTTAGGTTATAAAAAAAAAAGAAGTACTTTCTACAGTGCAGTACCATGTCAACACAACAGCTTTGTAGCTCTTAGATCAAGGATCTCTGTATACTGTCCCATCAAGTCATACACAATTTTATTTTTTTTCCTAAGATACAAAAATAGTCAGTGCTGCTCAGCCAAGGTTATTCTAGTGCTTGCTGAGAATATGATGGTTCTCTGGACTGTTTCAGTCAATACACTTGACTGTCTGAATACTCTCAAATCATAGCATCAATCTGTTTATTTGCTCTGTTTACTGTGGAGAAAAAGTCCTTCGCTTTTAATTAATTTATTTATTAAAATAATTCAATACTCTAATGTCCTTCATGAAAGTTACAGAGCTTTTTTTCTTTCCTCCTGAAGCTTGAAATTACTATTTTTCTTTTCTTTCATAACTGCCAACAACCATCAGTTAATCACAAACAGACCAGCAATGATGAATTAAGCATGAAGCTTCTTTCTTCGCCTCTGGCCATCCCTCAAGTATCAACGTTTTGAGGACTAGTAGCTTCACGTCCTCATGTTTCTTGAATTGAATCTTGGAACTGTATGCTTTCAGTCAGTTTGCGTATGTCATGTATTTCAATTTGGAACCCTCAGCATGGCAACAAAAGTTTTTTTTAAAGTGCCATAGCCTAATAAAATTATTTTCTGAAATGATTATTTTAGGGGCGTGAAGAGCTGTTCGTCAGAGAGCTCACCAATATTTCACATTGAGCTAATAAACTTCTACTTTTTTAATACCTGCTGCATTAAAGTTTGTCTACAAGAAAGGGGCTTAATTTGATTAGTAACAACCTGATTTAGATATTGACTAACTTGATGACAAAGTCTCTGTTTTCTGATATGTAAAAAACTTGAATTTAAGGCATAACTTGCAGATATTTTTCCTGTTGTTCTTCTGCTGAGGCAAGTGTAAATATGACTGTTTAATTCTAATTAAAATGTTATTGCTCCTTGAATATTTATTTCGAAAGTACTTGTGTGGTGTACACTATGTGTACTCTACGCCTTGACAATTTTTTTTCTGAAGTACCTGCTGTAATTATGTGTAAGGACTTTAAAATTACTTTGATCTTTGGCTAATATGAATATAAGCTAACATAAATTAATATTCACCAAACACTTTGCATATTGTCTTTTTCTTTTTAACAGCTGGCCTTATTTTGGTTCCAACACTTCTTTCCCTCACATTTAAATTGGAACAGAACAAGAATGTACAGAAAAAAGCTACAAAGCGCCATTTATTTTTTCTCATGTTTCTAGAGTTTTCTCTGGATTGAATACAGCAAGGATACTGGTGGTAAATATGTGATACATGGCATTCACCTCCTATTTTTTTCTCATGAATTTGCTAAATTCACCTAAATTGAAATATAATAGCTTGGAATTTTTCCTAGTTAGGTAAAAAAGAAGAGAGTAAAGTGAATATACAGTTTTCAAATACTGAATAAATTTGCAAAATGTGGGAAGAATTGATTTTATATTATTGTGCATGGAGTCTAACTGACTAACAGGAGACAGAAGTGCATAAATCTACACTTATGAACTGTATAGTAGTGAGTACACTTCACTTTCATCTCAACTTTACATGCTTGCCTTATTCTTAACCTGTCATTAAGCAATCAAATGAAAAAGTTAGTAAATTTGCTTAAAGGAAAGGTAAAAAAAAGAAAACCTGACATCAAAGAGTGAATTTTTCAATTGTCTTTACACTGTACTTTGTGGTGACAAAATAATAATAAGACATCTCTTTTCTGCCAAGATTTGTTAATCATACTCCACTGTAATCACGCTAATGAGGCACTCCTCTCAGCTGGAATGAAATTGTCCTTTTGCATTAAAAAAGAGTTACTCTGATGTACATTAAAAAATCATTTGTATGGTTATTTGAAGTACTGAATCCACATCAAGTTGCCTCAGGAACATACTATATTATAGTGAGGGTATAAACATTACACAGCCTACTTTCTAGAAGGTTTACGTTAAAAAGGCCTTTTTAGGTTTTTTTATTGTTATATCTGTCATGGCCAAATGAAAAGACAAAGGAATGCATGCAGATTTTATGGTGGTGGGTTTTGGGTTTACATAAAGTGTAAGCCTCTTCATGATCCTTCAACCTCTGGACAAAGTGGAGAGAAAAAAAAATTATATACCTTACGCACCCTTTGGACACATTTCCTTCAGTTAATTCTATTCAATTTTTTATTTTTGATCTCCCAAACAAATGAGTAACATCTAAAGAGTAAAATCCAGCCTTATTTGTCTTGCAAGGATCTAGAGATTTGTGTACAGAGAAACAGCATTCTTTTACATATTTTTAGTTTTGATTGTTTCCTTAGATAATGTCCTTTCAAGAAGTGTGAATTAAGTTTTCAGAAGGCTGGTGTGACATAGAAATATTTTTGAAAAGCTTCCTAAGCTCAGAAGCCTGTGAGCTAAAGCTGAGTCATTCCATGAGTTGTTGATTTAACATTATAATTACATTCTACGTTTTAAAAATGAAAATTCTCTGTATGTGGGAAAGTTGACTGTAGATATTTTAAGTTACTCTTGATTATGCTTGCCATTATGCTTGTTAACTGACATAATTTTTGATACATTCTCATCTGAAAATGTTGAAGAAGGGTTATAAATTTACGTCATCTTGATATTAGAATATTTGATATGAGATGTAGGTATTCTTTTTCTTCTCCTATTATACTTTTAACATCTCCAAGACTTGATTTCCAGCTTTACGCTTTGTTATGATAATATACTTTTAATTCTTTCTTTCTCATTACCTGTGAATAGGAAAACCACACATAAATGCAGTATTTAAGAGAAGAAAAACTAATTCAAACTGCAATTAGGTGATGCATCCTTCATTCTTTTACAAGTATTAAAAATATGTCAAGTTACATAAAATTAGTACAATCTCAAAAAACCCCAGTCTAAGGTTGAGTTTGATACTGCACTTCTGTAACAGTCTTATATCATCTAGGATCATAAAAGTGCTGAAAGATAATAGATTAAGAACAGATTCTGATATGCACTATCTTTGGTGAACTGACTGGAAAATTTAGAAAAAGGTGGAAATAAAAAAAAAAATCTGTTCAATTTTGAGATACAGCTCAGCAGACAAGAAAAACAATAAAAACCTTTTTCTCTGGCAATTCTCAAGAATCTTGTATGAAATGTATTTATTATGATTATGGGATCTTTTATTTAGAAGTTGTAAGTGACTTGCCCAGTCTTTTTGATAGGAGTCTTGCCATTGACTTCACTGAAAGATAGATTCAATTCTTGATCAGTTTTGGACCTTGGTCCTAGTAGTGGCTTTCAAGCCTATTGATGCAGGACAGGTAAGACTTATCAAATAATGTATTTTTGGTGCTCCAGAGAAAAAATATACTGTATCTACTGTGTTTTGACAAGCGTTGTTTCAATGTGACAAATTTCTTTCTTTAAATACTCAATTGAAGTACATCATACCAACTCTGGGAATATTAAGAACTGTATGATAATGTTTTTTTCCTGAGGATAAGTGATGTGTATCATAGGAGAGCTAGTAAATGCATGAACTATAAGTGTCAGTTATTTTAATAGAGCTTCTCCTCTGCTATATGTAAGAGAAAGGTATAGCTTGCTGTGGGGATTGCACTTATACTTAACAAATTCTTAATATTCCAAAGAAGATGCTTTGGCTAAAAGGCAGGAAGAACATATAATGCATATCTGTATTTCACTAACCCTTTCCATTGCCAAATCCAAAAACTTCATTCTCTTACCTTCCCCAGTACCCTCGCCTCCCCTGGAAAAGTATTTTTCATTTTTCCATAGTGTGCTTATGGAAACTTCAATTTTACTCTTATTTCTGTTTGGAAAGTTTTACTTGGAAAATTTATTTCACTGAACACTGTACATACAGCATGGATCCATTTAGTTTTCGATGTCAGATGGTGAAGTTGTTTTGAGTTTTGTCCATTTTCTTCTCTGCATTTGCTCTTTTCAATATTATTGCACTCAACGCCTGCTCTCTAGATCTTTAAATCTAAAGATATAGGCTTTCAATAATAATAGGTCATACTCAAAAATATGTTTGTTTGTTCAATTGAAAATCACAGATGCTGTTCACATGTAACTGTTCAGCTGATTTACGTGAAAGGTTCCTCATTTGCAATATTTTTTAAAAATAGAAAATCATAAAGCGGTAAATTGGGTATTAACTACCATCTCATTTTAATCCTGTTTAATAAATATCTTTCTAAATAGCTCATCCATTGAAGAATTGTTAACTCAGTTGCATTTGAAGATATTAGTACATTTTTCCCATAGTTTTATATCATCCTATATTGTATTATTCTGATATGATGGCACAAAATTTGAACTTCTCTTATCTGAATGGATTTTTTCCCTCTGATTTTTTTCAAAATTTATCCTCATACACAGTTATATGTAAGAAGACTCAAAACTTAAATCGAAATAAAAGATTTCAATGCAGTGCTAGGTGTAAAAACTCAAAAACTTAATTTTCTTGCAGTGGGAAAATTAATAATATTTGTTTTTTTCTTTTCTTTTTTGTTTTCTCTGTCAGGACTAAACATACACACACACAAATGGAGGTTAGAAAAAATATTATATTAATATGAATACTCAGTATGACTTTTTTCCAACATACAACCTTGGGCAAGAGTATATTCTTTGGCTTCTAATGTGCAAAAAAAAAGATATTAAAGTAGAGGCTGCTAGGCAAAGATGAAACACTGGCATTATAAAAATCAAAAGGAAAGTCCAAATAATTTCCATGGAAATAGGAATTTTATCCAGCTCCACACAATTTTTGTGAGCTTTTTGTGAGTGACCTTTATGTTTTGAGAATTGCAACTTAGTTGCCTATATCGACTATATTTAGGATATCTCTATAGAAAAATATACCTAGATAACATTTTTAACACTAAATGTAGTGGAAATGGTGTATGACTTTATTTTCTTGATTCATCCTGGTTTTTTTACAGATTGTGGGCTCAGCAGTGATTTGTAATAAACACTGTGAAGTGGCATGAGCAGATATTGTTCGTATGCACTGTCAGTCAAGTGGCAAAGAATCTTGAATTTCTGCAGTAAGCAGCTTCTTTATGTACTTCCTCCTCTTTGAATTTATTTTCATACATTCTCTTGAGAGTAATAATTTCATAAAGTAACTTTCCCACCCTTGAATCCTGGTAGGGGGCAAAATTGCTGCTAATTATTATAATTGCATGTTTCAATCCATTCTGGAGCCCCAGGAATTAATCTTATATGAAATGTGATCTGCAGACAGGTCCCCTAGCTTGTTAATTTGCTGTTAAACTAAATCAGTATTTTGTTTTACTCTTGATGCTTGAATAGATTCATTCCATTCTTGGCTTCAATTAGACTTTATTTGAACTATGTCCTACTAATCTGTCAGATTGAAAAATCAATTGTATAATTCCATTTTGCAGTGAGAGTAGTTGAAAAGGTATTTACACACTGTGATTTATATAAGAATTGCCATTAATTTAATGCAGATAGAGTTTTAAGAGAACAAGATTAATTGCGAAACAAACTGTGAGTATCTCCTCTGGGGACTGAATTCATCAATACAAACATGAAAATTCTGAGGAGTTTCAGAAAGCATATGAATTCGAATGTCAGAGAAAGCTTTTTAAAACTGAGAATTCTTACTTAGCATAAAAGTAATACTACCTTAAGAAGTCTATAATAAAATAGCAATTCTTGTGCTTTAAGCACCTGGATCAAAATTTAGGTATTGCCAGATGTACAGTAGAATTCAAAAGATTTCAAGAATATCTTTATTAAAGGCTGCTAAACCAATGAATATGTTATCGGAAAATGTTCCTTCCATGAATATGAGTTTGTTAGCTGCTTTGATATTGATGGAGATGTACATTTGTCCTGGTTTGAAAACAGCTGGAGACAAACATTCTTTTAACACCCGGACTATCTCCTCCACTATCTCCATCAAATCTGAGTGATTAACCTCTACTGTGGGCTGTTGGGCAGTGCTAGGCTGTTGGGCAGTGCCCCCAGCCCCTGGGACATGCCCCTGGGCAGCATCCCTAGTATCTGGGGTAGATGTCAGAGTGGTTACCCAAGGCAATCTCACCTTATCTCTAAATGCTAAATAGAATAGGCCTATCAGCAACACCAACCATTGCATGATATGGTTAGCATCTAGAGAAGCACTGACCCCTTCAAAAATTGTTGGGATAGGCCCAAAAATGTCGGTGAAGAGTTGGGAGAAAACTTCCTCCTCTGTTGCTTCTTCTGAATGGTTACTATTATTAAAGAACCCCAAAAGATGTGAGGCTAGTGCGCGGCAGTTATGTAGCCATACCCTCGCATTCCAGAGGAAATTTACAATCTTTGAATCCTTCACCTTATTGACACATCCCACAAACAGGGTAACAACCACAGTGGTTTTAGTCATGGGACTCATGTATAGAAGAGGAGCTGCAAATGGGAGAGAGGTAGCCACAATCCTTTGCCAACAGAACTGAAATAAACTGCACCACATGGTGATATGTAGCATGATTTTTATATCTAACACACAAATTAGGTTACCTAGAAACTGTTATTCCTTTTTCTCAATGCCCTTGAGCCCCACATTGGGCACCAAGAACTGTCCTGGTTTGAAGGACAAGTGTCTGTCAAGGAAGGTGGGAAAACTTCCTTTGAATACAGGATGACCCCCCTCCCTCCTCCGAGTTACTATATCTTTGAAATTCAGGGGCTCTCAGGCAAAGATGTGGTAAAAAGAATAACAGTTCTTTACTAGGGTTATATCTCTATATATGTATATAACAAGGCAGTTAAACGGCAACAAGAAGAGAGCAGACAAACCCAGTCACAGTCCTTTCGCTGTCACTGGGAGATTCTCTGTTGGGGCAGAGAGGCTGTGGTGACTCCCCTGCGGCTGCAGGGGGCGCTGTGGTGTGAGCGCAACGACCCTCACATGGCAATGGTGGCTCTGGCAAGCGGGAAAGCGCGGGGGTTGCTCCCGGTGCGAACCCACGGGGCAGCAGCCCGGCTCCACCAACCTCGGCAGCGGGCAGCAAGCAGTGCAGGCAGGCAGAGTTGACTGGGGAGTGATGGACCTTGGTACCACCCACCGACAGACCAGCAGAAGGCAGGAACAGCAGAGATGAGTAGACGCTGGCACCAACCCACGTGGAGCAAAAACCCAGGCTGGTGGCAGAGATGGCAGAGACGGCAGAGGCCAGCAGCTCCGGGTGGCGACAGTTCCAGCATAACTCTGTACCCTGTGCCGCGACGGGACCCTCGCGGAGACGTCACAGTGTATCTGTGCTCTTGAGCGAGCGGGCGGAGATGTCGCAGTGTAGCAGTGTTCCTGGAGCAAAACCAGCACTCGCTGCAGACATGACCGTCCGAGCCGAACGCCGAGCAGAGAAGAGAAGTGAGCCCGGTCTCCACCCACCTCTCGCCAAAGTCTTGGGAAGTCCCCCTTCATCTCTGGCGATGATAAGCTCCAGCCTGTGGGGAAACAACCCTCTTGCCAATATTTCCAGCTCTTTGTTTCTTTAATCGGGGAAGTTGTCCTGGCCTCTGGCCTGGGCAAGTGATCCCTTTTGTCCTTAAGTATCATCCATTCTGGGTGATCAGTGTGGAATGCAGTTGGACAGATAACTTTCTTTGTTCTTAAATATTGCCCATCAATTCCTGGCCAGCCCCTCCCCACCTACACAGCCTCCCCGCTACATGGGGGAAAGAAAACAAATTGTCATTTTTCGAACCCGTAACAACATTTTTATTATATGTCTCTGATTCTAAAAGTTGGAATTAACATAATAGATTTCAGTACAAAAAGAACTCAAATTTTCACCCGAAATTTGTAAACTACTGACCCAATTTTGCAGTGCATTGTCAAATGTAATTCCATGTCCTAAAACATGCTAGACAAATCCACTCATAATCATCTAACCTTATTTTTTTAATTGCTTCAGGCTCAGTAGACCATATATTTTCAAATACCAGTCTCTCAGTTTGGAATAAGCTTCCTTAGTCAGTGTCCTGGGTGTAACCAAGTAGGTATTCTATCACCATCCACGTCAATAGGTCGTCCACAGTAGCTGGGTACACGCCTGGTCCCTCAGGCTATGAGCTGAGGAGAGGCAGACCATATGAGGTGGGATATTGTTTCTTACCTCAACTGCGATAACTTCCCCTGGAAGCAGCAAGCACCACCCATCCTGAGAGGATTATCTCTGCTGAATGGCCTATCAAGCAACTGAATAGGCACTGATGAATACAACTCCAGAAATGTCCTATGACACATAGGATTATATAATTTCCATTGTAGAAATCCCCACCCCTGGGGGAGGTACCACCTTAGAACCACCACAGAAAAAGGCCCAGGGACTGAGACAGACAACCACTGGACACCGAGAGGACCAGACCTTTCTACAGGACCACTGCTTTCAACAGCAAGCTGTTGAAGAGATTAAACAGGAGATTGCCCATGCAGTAGCCCTTGGACCAGTCAGAACAGGGCAGGATGTTAAGAATGTGCTCTACACCACAGCCAGAGAGAATGGCCCTTCCTGGAGCCTCTGGCAGAAGGCACCTGAGGAGTCCCAAGGACAACCTCTCAATTTCTGGAGTTGGGGATACAAGGGACCTGAGGCCAGCTACATCCCAACTGAGGAGATTCTTGCTGCCTACGAAGGGGTTTGAGCTGCCTCAGAAGTGATTGGCACCGAAGCACAGCTGCTTCTGGCACCCCGACTACCCGTGCTGGGCTGGATGTTCAAAGGGAAGGTCCCTTCGACACATCATGCCACCGGATGCCACGTGGAGCAAGTGGGTCGCTCTGATCATGCAGCGAGCCTGCATAGGAACTCCTAATCGCCCTGGGATACTGGAAATTATCACGAACTGGCTTGAAGGTGAGAGCTTTGGACTGTCTTCTGAAGAAGATGAGCAGGTGACACGTGCTGAGGAGGCGCTGCCATACAACCAGCTACCAGAGAGTGAAAGGCGATACGCCATCTTCACCGATGGTTCCTGCCGGATTGTAGGGACCAACAGGAAATGGAGAGCCGCTGTATGGAGCCCCACATGACAAGTTGCACAAGCAACTGAGGGACAAGGTGGATCGAGTCAGGTTGCAGAGCTTAAAGCCGTCCAGCTCACTTTGGATATTGCTGAGCGAGAGAAGTGGCCTAGACTTTACCTCTATACTGACTCATGGATGGTAGCTAATGCTCTGTGGGGATGGCTGAATAGATGGAAAAAGGCCAACTGGCAGCATAGAGGGAAACCCATTCGGGCTGCTGAGACATGGCAAGACATCGCTGCCTGGGTCAAGAAGCTGAATGTGAAGGTCTGTCACGTGGATGCTCATGTACCCAAGGGTCGGGCTAACAAGGAGCATCAGAACAACCAGCAGGTGGATCGAGCTGCCAGGATTAAAGTATCGCAGGTTGATATGGACTGGCAGCACAAAGGAGAATTATTTCTAGTTCGTTGGGCCCATAATGCCTCTGGTCGTCAGGGCAGAGATGCGACATACCGATGGGCTCGTGACCGAGGGGTGGACTTAACTGTGGACAGTATCTCACAAGTCAGCTGCAACTGTGAAACGTGTGCTGCAATCAAGCAGGCCAAGCCATATGGTGGATGGTGGTCAAAATATAGGTATGGGGAAGCCTGGCAAATTGACTATATCACACTTCCCCAAACCTGCCAAGGAAAGCGCTATGTGCTGACCATGGTGGAAGCAACCACTGGATGGTTGGAGATCTACCCTGTGCCTCATGCCAGTGCCCAGAATACCATCCTGGGCCTTGAAATGCAAGTCCTGTGGAGACATGGTACCCCCAAGAGAATTGAGTCTGACAATGGGACTCATTTCAAGAACAGCCTTATTGACAGCTGGGCTAAAGAACACGGGATTGAATGGATGTACCATATCCCCTATCATGCATCAGCAGCCGGAAAAGTCGAACAGTGCAATGGACTGCTTAAAATCACCTTGAAGGCACTGGGTGGAGGGACCTTCAAACACTGGGAGCAGCATTTGACGAAGGCCACCTGATTGGTCAACACCCGAGGCTCTGTCAATCGAGCTGGCCCTGCCCAGTCAGGAGCCTTGCACACTGTAGATGGGGATAAAGTCCCTGTGGTACACATAAGAGGCATGGTAGGAAAGACTGTTTGGAGTAGTCCCACCTCAGGCAAAGGCAAACCCATTAGTGGGATTGTTTTTGCTCGAGGACCTGGTTACACGTGGTGGGTAATGCAGAAAGATGGGGAAACCTGTTGTGTACCTCAAGGGGACTTCATTTTGAGTGAGAACTGTCTGTGATGTTAATTCCAGCATGTGGATGGTATAGAATAAGAGGTAGATAATGTCCTGGGTGTAACCAAGTAGGTATTCTAGCACCGTCCACATCAACAGGTTGTTCATAGTAGCTGGGTACACACCTGGTCCCTCAGGCTATGAGCTGAGGAGAGGCAGACCATGTGAGGTAGGGTATGGCTTCTTATCTCAACAGTGATAACTTCCCCTGGAAGCAGCAAGCACCACCCATCCTGAGAGGATTATCTCTGCTGAACGGCCCATCAGCCAACTGAACAGTCACTGAAGAATACAACTCCAGAAATATCCTATGACTCATAGGATTACATCATTTCCACTGTGGAAATCACTGCCCCTGGGGGAGGTACCACCTTAGAACCACCACAGTAAGAAAATTTATTTTCTTAATCCTAACTTTTCCAATTGTAAATTGTAGCTGACATTGTAGCTGCACCTGGGTCAGTGCAACTCTGAATACAAATACAGGTTTGAGGATGAAAGGATGGAGACTACTCCTTCTGAGAATGATATAAAATTGAACATGACTTGGCAATATGCACTCGCGGCCCTGAAAGCCAACCCTATGCTGGGCTGCATCCAGAGAAGCATGATCAGGTCAAGGGAGAGGATTCTGCCCATCTACTCTGTCCTTGTGAGACCCCACCTGGAGCGCTGCATTCAACTCTGGGGTCCCCAGTACAGGAGAGACATGGACCTGTTGGAGCAGATCCAAAAGAGGGCCACAAGGATGATCAGAGGAATGGAGCACCTCTCTCATGAGGAAAGGCTGAGAGAGCTTGGAGAAGAGAAGGCTCTGGGAGAACCTTATTGCAGCCTTTCAGTACTTAAAAGGGGGCTTATAAGAAAGAGGGCCCATAATGATA
Organism: Amblyornis subalaris; assembly: GCA_018881555.1. Classification (NCBI taxonomy): domain Eukaryota; kingdom Metazoa; phylum Chordata; class Aves; order Passeriformes; family Ptilonorhynchidae; genus Amblyornis; species Amblyornis subalaris. The sequence continues at coordinate 28,532 of JACAXG010000330.1, read as the reverse complement.
GGACAAGGGATAACAGTTTTAAACTAATAGAGGCTAGATTAAGACTAGATATAAGGAAAAAAGTTTTTTACAGAGAGAGTGGTGATACACTGGAACAGATTGCCCAGAGAAGTGGTAGATGCACTATCCCTGGAAACATTCAAGGTCAGGTTGGACAGACCTGTTGAAGAGGTCCCTGTGCATTGCAGAGGGGTTGGACTACATGATCTTTCAAGGCTCCTTCCAACGCAAACTCTTCTATGATTCTATGGCACATAATCTGTGAAGACCTTCTCTTTCTTCACAACAATTATTTTAACACTCCAAATTTTTTTCCACAGGAATTGAGCTAGTCAATTGGTCATATTTTTTTAGTTCACATAGTTAATACCATTTGAAGGCGAGTGGACAGACTAAATTACTGCTATTTTTGTTAGAATTTGTAAATAAAATATTATATGCTTATTTAAATTACCAATTGAAAAAAAGGTTTAAACACCTTTAAAAATTGAAACTAACATTAGGTATAATGATTAATAATATAGTTTCAGATGCAGACCTTTGTGGATTAACATTCTAATAAACTAGATAAACATTGCACTAGATTTTATAAATCTTTACTGTATATTACAGAAGTTACAAGTATAAATAATAAATAATTTCACTGTTAAAAAAGCCCCAAACAAACACATAAATATGGCAGCTCAGAACGCTCTAAAATCTTTGAATAGGTATAAAAATCCAAAAGCTACAAGAACCTTATCTGTTCTCTAAGCTAACTAACTAGCCATGTGGAAAATAAGAGACAGGAGAAACTCCATAGGATATTGCTAAAGCAGGAGTGCATATGAATAGTATATGGATATATGGTGCATGAGTATATAGGATGATTTGCAACAAGGGCCTTGGTCAGGAATGATGTGATATTTATGTGTCTGCTTTTCATATGGCTACAGTAGTGCTTTTACACAAGCTCATTATGTCCTGTGACAATAATAGCAAAATCACAGAGGTATATAACAAGAAATAATTTATTTTGATGACATGGCTTGGGGAAGAAGAGAACTAAACTTTTGACTAGATAAATATTGCTTTAGAGTTTGCAAATCTTTAGTGTATATTACTGAAGTTAAAGTATAAATAAGACATGGATTTGATGGATGGACCACTTAGTGGATAAAGAACTGGCTGGATGGCCACGTGCAAAGAGTTGTGGTCAATGGTTCATTGTCCACTTTGAGACCAGTGACCAGTGGTGACCCTCAGGGATCAGTACCGGGGCCAATATTGTTCAAACCTTTGTCAGCAACATGGACAGTGGGATTAAGCACACCCTCAGCAAGTTCGCTGACGACACCAGTTTGTGTGGGGCAGTCGACACACTGGAGGGAAGGGATGCCATCCAGAGGGACCTTGTCTGGCTTAAGAGGTGGGCCCACGTAAACCTCATGAAGTTCAACAAGGCCAAGTGTCATGTCCTACACCTGGGTCATAGCAATCCCAGGCACACCCATAGATTGGGCAGAGAAGTGATTGAGAGAAGCCCTACTGAGAAACACTTGGAGGTGACGGCTGATGAAAAACTCAACATGAGCCATCAGTGTGCTCTAACAGCCCAGAAAGCCAATGGAATCCTGGGCTGTATCAAAAGGACCATGGTTAGCAGGTCAAAGAGGTGATTCTACCCCTCTACTCTGCTCTTGTGAGACCCCACCTGCAGTACTGCGTACAATTCTGGTGTCCCCAAGGTAAGAAGGACATCCAACTGTTGGAGCAAGTCCAGAGGAGGGCCAAGAAGTTGATGAGAGGGTTGGAGCACCCCCTTTACAAAGACAGGCTGAGAAAGCTGACCTGAAGTTCTGAAAGTTCAGAAGAGAAGGTTGAGTGGAGACCTCATTTCTCCAGTAAAAGAGTTATTGAGCACTGAAACAGGCTTCCCAGGGAAAGGTGGAATCATCATCCCTAGAGGTGTTCAAAAATCATCTAGATCTGTCACTTGGGGGTATGGTTCAATGGTGATGAGGGTAGTGCTACCATAATGGTTGACTCAATGATCTTAGATGTCTTTTCACTTCTATAATTCTTAATGATTCTATGATTCTATATTTCTCTGATTCCTTTTAGTCAAGGCATTTGGCATCTTAAAATGAGTTTCAAATAAAATACTGGCTTTGTCTACAGATCCTGTAGCTTCTGTTTCTGTCCCTTGTAGCTGTTTTCATTTACCAAGGAATTTGTTTCCAGAGAGAATGCATGAGTCAGTCATGACTCAATTCATTACACATGCTTTCAAGTGAAAAAAAAGGAAATAAAAGGAAAAAGAAAAATTTATTTTCTGATTACAGTTGTCAATGACACTGCAGGTTCCCTGTTTTCAAGTGATGATCACCTCTCACTGAGAGAGCTGCAGATGTGCCCTAATGATAATTTTATCACAATTAATATTTTATCAACACAGAAGTAGGACCTGTTGCATATGCTCATAAGTGTGGCTGTGAAGGTGCAGAGGGCTACTCAAGTGAAGAGAAAGAGTTACTTCAGTGGTTTGATTTAACAATAGGTGGAGAATATACAGGGTAGAATATTATAAAAATATGCATGTCATGATATTCTACAAAACGATGGATTAAAGATAGAAACCTGAGTGAATACATTCCTTGAAAAAGATCACTCTTGGAAGCAGATATGTTAATAATGAGTTCTTATTATTCATGATTTCTTTTTGACGTCATCATTGAAAAGACTCAACTCTGAGGTAAGTAACTCACTAACTGAAAGATTTTATTTTTTTTGACTTTACTAGCTGCTCCACTCCACTGGTCTTTTGTAATAAGCATACTTTTGCCACAGTAGCTGTGTTTGGTGATTGTTATAAAGACATGCTTTTAAAATCAGTTATTTCTATTACTTCATGTTTTTTCCAATAGTAATAAATATGAAAAATAAATATGAACAGAAAAAAAGCAGTCCATGACATGTTAAAAAGAACTTTTTAGAGAGGAGACAACAGGAATCCTAAGTACAGTACATTTTGTCAGCAGTTTTACTTACTTTGTCTATCCCTGATATAATTTTGAATAGATTAATCTACCTGAATAATTGCACAGAATTCCTTTGTTTGTATTTGGTTTTGTTTTGGTATATGTAAATATATGTTTAAGCAATTAGTAGCTAGCTTTTTATCTATGAAAAAGGAACCATTATTCATAAGAACTGAAAGGCTGCTGCTTTTGGGGATATTAAAGATTATTTCCACAGAGTGTGTAAGAAGAGTAATGAATATTTTGATGGTGATCTGATATTAATAAGTTCTTATTCTGTATTTCCTGTACTACATATGATATTCTGTTTGCAACTTGTGGATGAAAATTCAGTCAAGTAGTGTTATTGTGATAATAGAAATTTAGATAATGTTCTCACTGCCTTTATGTTATTTTATATATTTTACGTAGGAGGTATAGTTGAGAATTATTACATAAAATAGAAAAATGTCAGGTTAGTGAAGATATAGCCTTTCATTAAAATAGAACTGTTTTAATAAAAAAAAAATAATTGTGGCAGCTTTCCTGAGCCCGAGACTGAATGTCTTTTCATATCTGTATGCAGACAATGACAAGGAATCCTTTCTAGTTTGCAGGGGCTCTAGACAAAAATATTGTACTCTGTCTATCCCCCCCCCCCAACCTCTGATTTTTAGAGTGAGTTCACTTTGGTTTCTTTTGGTGATATTCCAATGCAATAGATAAAAGATTTGTGATTTTTTCGCTTATCTATCTTCTCTGGCATATTTGATAACATAAGGAAAATCACATCAAAAAGAGGAAGTAGATACCTTTACAGTCCGAACATTGATTCCTTACCTGATGGGTGAGCAGCAGTTGAGTCTCTCTCTTAATAAGATGAGAGGTCTTGCATTTTCATTTATCCAGAGAAAATTAGCCTTTTCATTACATCATTAGAAGTACTGGTTTTATTTTCCTTTCCCACAAAAAAGTATCAACTTTCTTTATTTGCACTGCAATGGTGGATGTGGATGTCAAAACTTTGGAAATTTTTTGTTTCTCAGGCAGTCCTAAGAAAGAGAGATACCAAAATGTTACAACAGAACATGACACAATACATGATGTAAACTGTGAGTCTCCATGAACAGTATAAAGGCATAGGATGGAACGGCATAGGTACATAGAAATTTACTACTGAAGTGCAACAAGATCTTAAGGGCAGAATGCATCTGAGAAAAGATATATTTCCAGCAGATCTGGGAGCAGATTGGAAATACTGGAATTCCCTGGGAGGTGGTTCCAAGTTTAAATATAGGTCTATAAAAGACCAGAAAGTTATAGGTAATTGAAAAGATGGAAAAAAAGTGGATTAAAAATAGTGAAGGAAGACATCAAATGTAGAAAATATAACCCAGTGAAGGCCTTAAAAAAGGGGTAAATGTATTCAGTCAATCTAAAATCTGTAAATATATCCTGAGATATATTAAATAGTAATAATTTAAAAAAGGCCTTGTTTTCCCACACAATCATTGCAATTGAAGTAGATTTTTCTCTTTAAAATGTTATAGTGAAGGTTAAGGGTTTAAGAAATTTTATAATAAGGTTTAAAAAATGAATTAACATTGCTGTATTTGATGATTTTATTTCATATTCTTACCAAAAGCATCAGATGCCTCAGGACTTATTTTATTCTCTATCAGGAGAGAGCAGTTTTGATTACATGTAAGGGAACCACATGTTTCTAATACACCAATATCCTTTTAATATCCTGAGTCTATTTGTTTTTCAAACATCACTACTGGAAAAACTCTGCTATTTCCTTAGTAGCCAATGATGCACTAGGTGTGGACCATCTCATATGAAATGAGCTAACTTTGCTTTCTTTTTATTTTTCTTTCGTCAGTTACCTACCTACAACTACCTACCTGTCACTATTAATTCCTAATTTATAACCTGTAAAGGTTAATTGATGAACTTTTCTATGCAAACATTATTTTTCTATTATTTATATTCCTTCTAACATTTTGCCAGGCTTCTGTTTCACTTCTCCTCATCTTTTGCCTCAAGACTTAAATTGCAAGGTGTCATGTTCAATTTCCTTCCCCTTTAATTTTCAGTAATATTTTATCATAAATCTTTGGTTAATTAATAATTTTAATTTCTCTCTCTTGATTCTATTGTTTTTCTATGTTGTTAATGTTGTTTCCCTTCAATCCTTAGCTTTGTGAGGGCTAACATTTAAGATTAATTTTAAGCATATCCTCACAGCCATTTCTGACAGGGTAGTTGCTTAAATTGAAAAGTTGTGGGTTTGTATGTCAATTTTTAATCCAAATTCTTGTCTATTTTGGCAAAGAAGAAGAAAAGGTTGTCTAATCAAATGTCTTCTTCAAAACATGGAAATGTAAGCTTAAGAATTTAAGAAATCATCCTTTAGATTTGGAGATATGCTTGCAAATCCTAAAAATATTTAAGTGCGTAAGAGCCAAGGATGACAAGGTGCCAAATGATACTGTTTGCGAATATTGATTATGATGGAGAATTGTAACTTCTCAAAATCATGCAATACCAAAATATTTTAGAGGTGAAGGATGCAGAAATTTCATCCAGGAAATGTGGAAGATTTACAGATGACTATGTATTTTCTTGTTTTTAATTTTCCACCTTCTTTGTAATCAGCAAGAAGCTTCTATATAGCAAGATGAATTCTTGGATTGTTTATTTATTTTTTTTCTGACTGATGCATGTTTGTATCACAGGGTTTTAGAGGCAGGAGTATATTTTAAGATTCAAACATCCTGTTTTCTACTATTCAGCTTTTCTCAGGACCAGTATTAACATTATTTATTTCATTTGAAGAGCTAAAACATCTTCAAGGTCATCTACTCTTTAAAGCTGTAATTTAAGGCAAGTAGCTTTACCTCAAATTAATTTGATTTTTTTCAGTTTAGAACAGGCCTAAGGTGTTCAAACAAGTTTACAGGCAAAGTGAGAAAGAAAAATGTATTCCTTGAAAGACTGGGAAAATATATCTTCCCTTTGAATTTTGATTCTAAGTTATATGTCAAGCTATTTTGTCTTCTTTTCATTTAATATCCTGGTTAGAAAGCAAAGTTTTAATTATGTTATCTAAAGTGATTCAACATTTCACTTTTTTCCTTACTATGTCTTATTTTTCTTTATGATGTTGATGATCCCGTTCTTAAACAAAATTCTTTCTTTATATGGTGAAATTGATGACTGTTTGTAATAGATCCTACCTCAATGAGCGTAATCGTTAAAGATTGGAGGAGAGTTGTGTGAAATTGATTAGTAAGTTTGGATAAGGCCAGAACTCTCCTCAATCCATTAAAAAAAAAAAAGAGAAAAAAGGATGAAGAAGCAGTTAAAAGAAGCACCATATTTAGACCATATTTAAGTTCTTGGTTAGTATCAGCATGTGAAAGCCAATCTTGAATATTCAGATGGCCTTAACAAAGGAAAAAAAATCCAATAAAAACCCAACTCCTGCCTGGTATTTTGAGCATGTCATATAATGTGTGGATAGCACATGTTATAGCCAAAATGTACTTCTCAACTTTAGAATTGTTTTCTCCCCCGGTAGTAGAATTGCAAGGGCTTTAAATTCTGTTATTATTCAGCAGTCTTAAAATGGTGATGTAAAATAAAGACAGATTTTATAGGGAAATTTTAGGCAGCTGGTTGTACATATTGGCAGGTGAGGAGACAGATGACCAAAAGTAACTCAACTGATGGAAGAACTTCACTTTTCTCATCCAGTTGATGGAAGAATTGCACTGTTTTCGTTCATTTGATGTTTGAAATGCGAAGTGTAAGGACTATGAAAAAAACCAATGCTCAGTCTGTTTAGCAGTTGCACAATGGAACAAGTTATATCAAAGTTGTTCCCTAGGAATTTAACAGATGGTGCAGATATAGCCATTCTATTATTTGCTGAACAGGAAATGATGTACAAACATATTTCATAGAAAGATGAACAGTGATTCAATGAACTTATGTTTTTCAACAGGGTGACCAATTTAATTTCTACCTCTTTGGATCCGCATTTTTCTTGAAGCTCCTTTCTGCTCTAACAGTTACACATCAAACAGTAATGCATTTTTTTTAAATTTACTGAGCTTTACCTACATGAACCTGGCTTCATGTTTTTATGTCCAAGTTTTTATTTCGGAAGTATTTTATATCCTTTTGAGAATCTATGTTCAAGTCAATCAGAAACAACCACAAAAAGTAGTTCTAGGCTGTTCATTTATACATATATATCCATATATATATATATGTATGTATATATACTGTCTAAAGCTACTTTAAAAGTAGATCTGGTCCTAACCTTTATTTCTGTAAAACATGTGATTTACAAAACATTACATCCTTGTATAGCATAGATTTCTCATCGACACTTTTCTGGGATGACTCATGTAATTTGCAAGTGACAAAATCTGCAAATTGCTTATGCTTACCTCCCTTTTTTAGATCTATAGAAGCTTCTTTACATGCCTACATAGTCATATAACTTTTACTCATTTGTAAGGAATTATTTTAATCCTTTTTCACATCTTTTTTCTTGCCATTCTATCTCAATAATGCACTTTTAATTTGGTTTTCCTCCCCCTACCTTTCCAAATATTTGCCACTCCTCTATCTCATTTCTTCCTATGCTTGTTCCACTTCATATCTGACTTCTTATACATCCTGCCCTGGACATCTTTGTCCCATATTTATCAAAATTCCTGGCTACTGTGCAAAAAGGACTTGCCTTTTTTTAAATTTCTGTTTCAAATTTATTTTCTGAATACTTTTCCTGAAGTTGACTTGTTCCAATATGCTGTCTAAATAAGTACTGTTCATCACAAATATATGTTCAAAAGAGAAATATTTCTGCAGCACCTAGCAGCAAGGTCAAGACAACACCTTGTTCATTTGAGTTGGCAGTGTATGCTTTCCTTGAAACTTATTCCAATGAACTAGCCACAAGATTATGTGCAATTCTGTCCTCCAGTTAAAAACTAGAAGTTTAACTAAACATTTTCAAGAAAGAAAACAAGCTGTTTAATTTCCTCCTTGAGATATTCAGTAACAGGAAGGGTAGCTTGTTTTTTCCAGATATAACAGTTTGATAATTTCAGGAATGTCTTGCTTTTCTCAGCTTTACATAGAGTTTTACCTAATTAGTTGTCCCTGCTATTCTTGTGCTGCTTCAATAGAGGGATTTTCTGGACCCACAAATTTAAATGAGCAAGATACTCTGCTATTTGAGTTTAAAAAAATAATAAAAATTTAATGGATTTTTTTTCTGGAGCTTAAATAAATGTCTGCTAAGAATTCTTGGAGTTGGAATAAAGCTCTTCCTGAGTATGAACTTAACCTTGTATCAATAATTGAGATGGATTAAACCCCTAGCCTTGAACTTGAATATGTTGGTTAAAATCATGACATAGATCCTAACAGTAAAAATTAAATACAGGCTTACAGACCATAAAGTAACATTTATGTAGAACTCAGTATCTGCATGGTTGGCAAGTGTAACAGCCTCAGTAGCAAAATAAGAGAAAGGATTTAAAAATCATGGTTTCAAACTGCGGTCTGCCTCTTCTTGTATTGTACTCTTTCTCCTTACTGTAATTTTTGGAAGTGTTTGAAATGTAATATGTAATTAATAAGTGTGTCAAAGGATGCTCTAATTAGAGACAAGATTTAATATTCCAGTAGGGTTCCAGCTGAATATGTAAATTTTAATTATGCTTTTATAAAGCTAACTTAACCAGCCACATTTCTAATACAGATTGAAAAACATATATCCATTTTAACAAAACACCTTTAAGCAGAATAATACATTATCTGTATCTGTCAATATGTTTATCACTTTTGCAAATGGACAGATTATTTGAGATCTTAAGCATTTAAGTAAATATATTAACAGTATTAAAGACATTAGCTGAACTGCTAATGAAAATGAAGGCAAAGAAATATAATTCACATATTCTAAAAGTGCCCTGGAAAGAGTGCTAAACAAGGCTGTTCATCCTGGCAGACAATATACACTAACAGGTGGGTTCAGTAAGCAGCTGCTTTGGCCACTAATGATATATGTGAGTTTGGGATAATTTCTTATATTCCTCCATAGATACAGTTTGGCACTATTCATAAATATATTTTTTAAATAACTCATGAGAGAGAAATACTGTACACAATGTCATGACTTTACATAGTCCTGTTCCTGCAGTCATTAAGATTTGCATTAATAATCAATTTTAATTTAAATTTATAACCCATCATGTTCATTTGGAATTCTTTGTGCAGGCAGTAACAGCTGTGCTAATGAATTTAGTGCGATACCTTATGAATAAATAATTTTCCTTCCTAGTCTCGCTGCAAGAATTAGACCTTTATTACTGACATTTGTTTAAGAGCATATCAAACTAAACCACAGTTTTTCACAGTATTTAAAAAAGCTGCTGTACTATATATGATTGATATAAGTGAAATACAAGGGAAACAGTACAATATATGACTGATAAAAATGACATATAGGGCCAACAGTACATTCTAGAGCAAAGAGATGAAAGAGCACAGAGGTGTTTGTGAAAGAAAGCCATCATTTAGAAACGGATACCATTGCTGTTCATGTGGGATAATGATGTAGGGGTTTTTTTTCAGTTAAATAGGAATGGTCTTCCTTTCCTTTCCTTTTTCCTGATAATACATTAACACATTATTGTATCAAACGAAGATCAAATTCTGGAGTCATTATTTAAGCAGAAGTCTCATAGGAATACTATTTCCTGAGTTACATCAATGTGAATCTGTAATAACAGTACAGCTCAAACCTTACAACAAAGGCAGAAACCAATTGACAGTGAGTATATACTGAAATAGAGTAGGAGTCATAACACTTAAGCAGAAAAATAGCATTAGTTCTTTTACGTAAATATTTATTAAATGATTTTATTTAATATGCTTAAAGTTCCATATGTTTAGTGAAAATGGCTTTTTAAACATTTTTGCCATGAATGTTAGCTGTATTATTGTGTTAGATACTAGTTCTTTACAAATTCTATTGAAAGTAGTATTATATGTGATGTGTTAAATCCTGTTAAAGTGAACAACTGCACTTTAGTTTCTCATGAGTAACAGAGTGAAGATCTTCAATATTTGAGAAAATTGTAAGGAAGATCATCAGATTCGAAATTCTGAATTAGGAATTAAAACTTTAGAGAACCTCTTTACTACTATCATATGACAGTTTTCCTGGATTTCGGAAATGTGGTTGTGTATCAGTAGGTACTGAAAACAGAGTAAAACAATTCTGAAGACAAAATTATACATTAAGGTTTTGGTTGAAATAATGAAATTCAAAGAGCTGTTGTTTTAGTTTTTTTTAAACTTGTGTTATTGTTAAATACCCAAAGAATAAAATAATAAGTGCATAAGTGCATTCACTAGACTTTTTTATTCAGAAAGTTAAAATTTCCTTAGATTTTAGAAACATACATGCATCTAGTTATAAACATATGCAGGCACAGGCTGTCAATGTTTATGTAGCTATTCTAACTGGTGTTTCAAAGGCTACAGACAATATAACACCTCAAACCACAGTAATTTTCAAGAACATAAATACACAGATTTTATCTTGGATTTATACCTGGGAGAGAATGACATTTATGAGGTGATTTCATAATGTGATTAATCCTTTCAAATGGTAGGGAAGGTAATATAAATGCATTAAGATTTGTTTGGAATGATAATGCAAGAGGTTAGTTTTCAATGTTCTCATGATGTGACTTCCAACGTCTTTTTTTTTGTCTTAATGAACCCAAGTTCTTTATTGGTGACTTAATATATTTTTTATTAGTTTACTAACACCATAATGGTTCTAAACAGGTTGGGTTTGTTTGTTTTCTAACTGATTTTCTTTATTTAATTCCACTTGTCTCACACGGTTGGTAGATTTGGAGAAAAGAAAACAAGTACAGTAAACAAATTATACTTCTCATCTGTGGCGCTCTTCCCTTATATCTGTGAAGAGAGTCAATGCTAGAAAAAATTCTGGGAATAGGTGTACTGTACTTAAAATCCCATGAATACTGAGAAACCTTTGAATACTTTCAGCTATTTGCAAATGAAAATATTATTGATTTCCTTACTGCAGTACCTATAATTAAAGTTTTTTTAGATCAGTCCTTTTTGTTATACTAAAACGGATCAATGCAGTCTCACTCTATACTTTTAGGATGTATTAGAGACTAGTTATGCTGTTCTTGACTTGCAGTCAAGAACAGTTTTCTCCTGAAAACAGCATCAGATATTTTAGGATACCAAAAATGAAAACTTTTTAAAATGTGGCTTTCATGCTAAGAAATTAGTGAGGGAAGTTGTTAATAATGGTTTCTCTAAGTTAAATATTCTGTCTTCTTGGTTTGATTACGTCAATACCCCAGTCTGATTAAAGTATCAAGAGAAACAAAGATTTCCACAACTAGAATAGAAAAATGTGGTGTTTCCCTTATATCCAGTAGCTCCGCAACATAGGTTTCACAAAGGGAAACTTTTCATTTTCATTTCCTTTTCCTAACAAGAATCTGCATCTGTGCCTCTCAAATAAAAGCTATAATGTACATTCCCAGAAAAAAAAAAGAAATTACAGTCCTTCTTGTTAAAATGCATCCATTCTACCTCTATAATAATTTCTTGCACTAGAGAGAGGAAAATGCTAAAATGTTCACTGAATATAGCAGTCATATGGAAGAATATCTGAGTCTGATTCCTACTGAAATATTTGTTTAAATATTTGTTTAAATATATGCATGTTAATATTTACATTATTGAAAAAAACACACTCAGTGGAATATATCAATGAAAACTCTTAAAATGGGCGTGGGAGGGGGGGGTTAAGCAGGAGAATTCTCACATTCCAACAAATAGTGTCTTCATATGGTACCCTCCAATTCATCAAGCCTTTCTTTGTACTATTTTTCCTAAGTTTCAAAGAATTTTTTTTTCATTTAATCTAAAACTGTTATGCAGACTGGGTCCATCATTTCAAATAGCTTTAGTCACTCTCAGACAGCTTTTTGAGAATTTATTATTTCAGAACTAACTGATATCAAACTATACCTTATTGATAATATCCCCTACCTTTTTCCAGTGCTGGGTGTCCTCCATTAAGAAAAACTGAAAAATTTAATGGAGTAAGGAGGATTTAAAAAAAAAAAATTAGAAGAGTAAAAAAATTACACATATGTGAGGTGATGAATACACAGAGAAAAATTTACAAAGGACAAAACATTGGGAACAATGGAAATTTACACCAGGTGTTTAAACATCTTTGTCTTGTTGATTATATAAGTTTCCCAGGTGGCTTGATGTGGTTATTCTTGGTGTTATGCTCATTAGCAAGACATAGAATATTAGAAGAGGTCTGTAATAGGCTCACTGGATGAGGAAGGAAGGAAGGAAGGAAGGAAGGAACTACATAGAATTAGCTGATAAGAGCAAGATATTTCAATTTACTGAATTGACTCAGAAAATTGCTTATATGGGTACACACGTAACAAAAGAATGAGTGTGTATTTTTTCTTCACAGTTTCATTAATTAATACACAGTCTTGGTAGGGAGATGTCTAGGCTTTTGACTTTCAAAGGACTTCTGGAGGTTCAGTCCGTTTGTTGTTGCTATATTAGAAAATATCCTTTCCACCAGGTTACAGGGAAGTATGAAATGGAGTCACTCTTCTGAAGGCAAGGCATGATGTGAGCAGGCTAGGGAGAGAATAAAGGCCTGGTATCTGCATTAATCTGTGAAAGTTTCCTCTGAGAATGGAAATTCTTTGATTCCTTCTTGTGTGTGTACACTTCTGTCCTCTAACTGTGGCTTGAAAAACAGTCTGTTCTTGTATGTAAGAAAAGAAATCAGGTTTTCCTGATGCAAAAGGGCTCCCCTGCCTATTAGATATTAAGAAAAACAGAGGCCATGAGTCAAGCTTGAAAACCTGATAGCTTGAAATTTCTGCTGCTTAGATGAATGTGATAGTTAATTGCCCCAAATAAATGTGAGTCAGAACCTCTAATTACTACAGGAATATTTAGGAATAAATATTCTAGGTTTCCTGAAACTAAACCTGAGGTTCCTCTGAGGACTACCAGATACCAGTTTCTCAATGCTCCCAAATTTAGTGATCTAGGGAAAAAAATCTTCCTTATTTCTGAGAGGAGCTTCACTTGTTACTATCTGAAGCTTTCTAAGCGTCTAACTAGGAACTCTAGTCTGTAGATTTACTTCCTCTTCTGCTCATGTCCTTCACTTACATTCTCAAAATTTGAAAGTTTAAGAGCATTTCTGCTATATATCCTCTGCTCAATAGTAATGAAGATTTCTAGGTGTCTAGTATAATTGCACTGTTTACGTATTTCAATATGAACTAAATATTGTCTAAGTAAGTAGTTAGAAATCACTGTGGCCACAGTATATACATAACTTAGAATTTTGTGTCCAAAGAAAGACCCCATGCAAATCTTCATTCTTGAAGGAATTTAGGCCCTTGCAACTTTCCTTTTGTCATTTATGGTGGTTAGTGTGTAAATGAGTCTCACCTGGATTGTAATCAGAAACATGAAAAATGTTCATCTTCATGTAAGTGTCAGTAATCATGTTCTTTGCAATGAAAATGTTCTTGTTACCATGGGTTGGATTTTCAGCAATATATGATTTTCAGCATAGAACAACTAAACATGTCTTCACTGCTGAATTGTCAGTATATAATGAGAATAAGAATGAATAGAAGTAGGTGTCTCAGCACTGTGTGTTTAGCTCACTAACTGCTCATTTTTCCATTAAAACTATCTTTTAAATGGAATAAGGATGCATTTCAACAGGAAGAGAAACCACCTCAAAATATTAATATATGAAATACTATTCTAGTTAAAAATAGAAAATAAGACTTAGTTGTCCAGAGCATTTCATACATAATGCCACCATACCCGGCAACTACAAGTACACTTTCTCCCATCCCCTCCCTCCCCCTACTTGTTTTTCTAATCAAGGACATGCTTTCTCCCCTGAGGCATGTGGGAGTTTAACAATTACTTGCAGCTCTAACACCAAGCAATTTCTTCTGGGACTGCAATCTGTTAGAGTTCAATTTTCTCAGCCATAGATGAAATGATCAGAATGAATTTGTTCCTTCAGACTGAAACAGAATGAATAAACTAAATGTGATTGAAATGAACTTCTCTAGCACTCGTATGAGTGCAGACTTGTTTTGCACGTAAACTTACTGTCACATACAAATGCAAGTGCTGGAGTTTCAAGTAGCTGCTTTCCTTCTTTCCTTCTGCTACTTTTTCTTTCAGATGTGGCTTTTAAACACATAACTTTTACCTATAGAGATCATTAAGAACACAATTAAGAACGTTAGAAACAAATTCATTACACAAACTAATGGGTGAAGATTAGGACGTTTTTGTGAAGAAGCACAACAATATATTTAAGAAGAAATTGATTTATAGAAAAAAAAACCAAAGCAACCAAACAACAATCCACAACAAAGATATGCACACATCCCCATCAGAATTATATCTCTGCATTTACTTGCAAACTAATCGTAGCCCTGAACACACTTGCAAAAGAACTTCTTTTTATTTGATCAAGAGTTTCAAATCATGCAAGAATCTGTTTGTCACAGGAAAATCCAGCCAGCTTTCTGAGCAGACTTGAGAGTTGAGACTGTGGATGATATTTAGATTTTTGATTGAATTTGATTTCATTTAAATTTGGTTTAATGGGTCTAGCAAACTTCATTTGGAAATTACATGCAGTAGAGGAGATAGTCACCCTTCCAGTGGCACATAATGTAAGCTTCCTTCCATTCTTTCCAGAACCACATGAAGAAATAAAACTACTTGTGAAGAATTACAAAAAAACCAAACTACATCTTTAGTTTACTACTTGGTTCTTCCTCCTCTTTTGTGCTCAAATGTCACCATTTTCTTGTCTCAGATTTCCTTGTAATTCACATCTGTGGCTGATGTTGAAGCATTGTAAACAAATGGAAACAGTGTCACTGTAGGTGATTATCTTTTTTCTTTGAAGAAGCCACAGAGTAATTAATTCAATTAGTTTATATTTAATCACCTCTTGGTTTTTTCTCTCCAGCTGGGCACAAATTTAGATAACGAAACCTTCAGCGACTTCCTCACAGGCAGATGTAATACACGGCATTACAAGCTGTAAAAAACTCCTGAAATTATTACTCTTTTGCAATAGTTGTTGAGATTTCAGTCCTGTGAACAATTGAGTTTTCTACACTAGTTATTTGCAGGGTAAAAACTCAAATAGACAAACTCTTAACAAACTCAATAACAAACAATACTCAAATAATCTAAACTCTTCTGGAGTGGGTTCCAATGTTTCATCTGACTGTGTGAACGTGGTGTGTGCAGGCAGCCAAGCGAGGCACCCATCATCTCACTGCAGCAGCGAAGGGACCTCGGTCCTAGTTCAGGTGGTGCAAGTGAGACAGTCAGAATGGACCCTAGACGGTCAGACAGGAAAGTTTCCTCAACACAAGGCTGGATGATAATGTAGCAGAAGGGACCTATGCACTGAATAAATATAAGCGTGAATATGAATATAAATATAAATATATGCGAACACTTCTTGTTAAAAATGAACAAATGTTCATATTGCACCTTATTTTTAATCTTCTTTATAGTACTGTAAAATATTTTTTGTAGGTGATGAATTAAACAGTCCTTTTATAACTAATGACCTGAGGTGACATGCACTTAATCCAGTCTGCATGAAAATTCTAATAAAATATAGGGGTTTATATACTTTAAGAAAAGCTAAAAACTAATAAATTATCTACTTTTTGTGTCAAGTGTTATCAAATATGAATTACTTTTAAAGTGGTTGGTGTTCAGAGGCTGCCTTTTGTAGCACAGCTAAGTGCCAACCTCTATATCTGGGGGGGGGGTGTTTGTGTTTTTTCTTTGTGACAGTAGAATGCTCAATTCTCATGTTTCATGGCACTATAAGATCACACTGATAACCAGAAGGATTATCTCAAATCTCCAGTTTGGATATTTGTTTCGGCATAGGCGTTTTTGTTTTTTCTATTTGCAGAGTTATTTCCAACTGAAGCTGTCTGTCATGGTTTATAATTAGGAACTTTTGAGGAAATATTCTGCATTTACTTCCTTGAAAATATAATTTTGTGAGGGAAAGACAACTGACTTTTGAAACAGCTTGGTGGATGATATCTAGTTCTGTAAACACAATAATATGAATATATATTCTTTCACCGAATACTTTTTAGTCTGTATTTTTCTTATTCTGCTATATATTTAACTACTGCTGTTGTACCAGAAAGGAAGAGAGAGAATAAACCTTCCTGTGCTTTCATAAAGATACTTTAAAAATACAGATTTCCTTCATTGCAGAAAGTTCCCATGAAATTCAATAGTCATCTTCAGTTAATCTGTGCTCAGAGCTTTCTCTTCTCTAAACAACACGCACACACAAACAAAGTAAAAAAGTATAATTTTCACACTCATTCCAATTATTAACTAAATTCTTGGAAAGTTTGCATGGTTTGGCTGATTACCAACGAAATGGAGACCTTTACACTACAAAGTAATACATTTGTTAAAAATAAAATTGCTGCTTGTCCTGGTTTGAAAGAGAGGTGTCTGTCAAGGAAGGTGGGAAACCTTCCTTGGATAGAGGATGACCCCCCTCCCTCCTCCGAATTACTATACCTTTGAAATTACGAAGCTTTCAGGCAAAGATGTGGTAAAAAGAATAACAGTTCTTCACTAGGATTATATATATCTATATATATAACAAGACAGATAAACGGCAACAAGAAGAGAACAGACAAACCAGTAACAGTCCTTTGTCGCTGGGTGATTCTCTGTTGGGGCAGAGAGGCTGCAGTGACTCCCCCGTGGCTGCAGGGGGCGCTGTGGCGCGAGCACAGTGACCTCTCCACATGGGAATGGAGGCTCTGGCAAGCAGGAGAGGGAAAGAGAGAGATCACTCCAGGTGCGAGCCCACGGGGCAGCAGCCCGGCTCAGCACCAACCTCAGCAGCGGGCAGCAAGCAGCGCAGGCAGGCAGGGTTGACTGGGGAGCGATGGACCTCGGTACCACCCACCGACAGACCAGCAGAAGGCAGGAACAGCAGAGACCCACGTGCAGCAGAAACCCAGGCTGGCGGCAGAAACAGCAGAGGCGAGCAGCTCCGGGCGGCGACAGTTCCAGCATAACTCTGTACCCTGTGCCACAGCGGGACCCTCGCGGAGACGTCACAGTGTATCTGTGCTCTTGAGCGAGCAGGCGGAGATGTCGCAGTGTAGCGGTGTTCCTGGAGCAAAACCAGCACTCGCTGCAGACATGACCGTCCGAGCCGAACGCCGAGCAGAGAAGAGAAGTGAGTCCGGTCTCCACCCACCTCTCGCCAAAGTCTTGGGAAGTCCCCCTTCATCTCTGGCGATGATAAGCTCCAGCCTATGGGGAAACAGCCCCCTTGCCAATATTTCCAGCTTTTTTTTTTTTAACTGGGGAAATTGTCCTGGCCTCTGGGTTGGGCAAGCGACCCCTTTTATCCTCAAGTATCGACCATTCTGGGTGATCAGTGTGGACAGATAACTTTCTTTGTTCTTAAGTATCGCTCATTAGTTCCCGGCCAGCCCCTCCCCACCTACACAGCCTCCCTGCTACATGGGGGAAAGAAAACGAATTGTCATTTTTTGAACCCATAACACTGTTGTAAATCTTTCCAAGTTTTATATGGCATGCAGTGTTCAACAGTATTAACCCCAGAATTTAGGAGGTGATCATAAAACTGCATGCCTTAGGTATTTATAAGAGTGACTACTAACTGCTTGATATTTATATTTTCTGTTTCTGCATAGAAAAAAAAATGTAAGACAAAACACAACTCAAGTATTTTGAAAGGTTTGGATCAACTGCAGGTCTCAAAAGGATCTTTGTAATACTTTCCTAAATGTTCTTTAATTTCTAGAAGCACGAATGAATCACAGATACATATGTGTTAAATTTGCAGGCACTTATAGACCATCTGCTCCACTGTTCACAGTGACCTAACATGCTGACTGCTATAGCAATTTAATATATTGACAAAAAATGCAAGGGTTAAAAAGAAGGATGAAATTAACATAAAACTGAGCCAAAAGTCAAAGTACTGAAGTGTTAGCAGATAGCCAGGTAATGAATAATAACAATTAATAAAGACAACTAGAAAAACAAAGAATTCTTAATTGCATATGTACATGTACGGAGAGTCTGGAGAATTTAAGAGTAATAGCTGTTTATTTGTGAATATGGAATTTAAAATTAATTGGTATTCCTAAAATTTGCTGGAAAAATTTCATGGCTGGAAATTTAAATTAATGGTTTTTAATTAAGGCAGTGAGAAGGTGATGTATGCAAATTGGAAGATGGGAATTGGGGTTTATTTTATATTCTTTTCAATAAGCAAAAAAGGCAAGGTGACTCCTGTGACTGGATAAAATTCCATCTGTGTACATATGTTCCTGTTTCATGTGCATTTCCATTACACACAGCAAAACCTTATAAATTAACAGTGGCACTGGATTTAGGCATTTATATGAGACTGTGAATGCAGATAAACAGTACCCAAGAATTTGAGACTTCCAGGTCTTCCTGTGTTAGTGTCCATAAATTTTAGAATAGCAGAGAAAATCAACAGAAATGGAGCAAAAAGAAATTAAATTTTAAGGAGGGAGGGAAATAAAAGGCCTGATATTGAAGCTGAGTAATATATTGATCTGAACAAGTATTCATCACCAGATTAAAGAAGAGGGAAAAATTAACAGATGTTTAAAATAATTCATCCTGATTAATACAGATTTGAGAAGTATTATTTTATCAACTTTCATTTTTTATGAATAAAAGCTTGCTACAAGTTTGATTATAGAAATTTATTTAAGCCGTTTTAAGGCACTGGAATTCACATGGTATAGCATTTAAAGAAGCAAAACCATATTAAACCCACAATCTGGAGACCATCTGATGCATCTTAAAATGTTTTTCTAGGCAGTAGCTGGTGGAATAGCTGTTTCTATTTCATTTCTGCAGGAATCACTGATAGCTTTGGTGGTATTCACCTAGTTTTTATCTCTTTCTTGACAGGGAACACAGAAGTGTCACTGATGAAATTTGAATGTGGGATGAAGATTGGGATAGGTGTAGTCAATTAAACATGCCAGTGATATGAATTGCTAAGCAGATAGAAACAAACAGCAAGTGTATCATTGCATCCTAGTGTAAACTGACTAGAGTAAAAATTAAGAATTCTAAGGATGCACACAATGCAGGCACCTTCATCTTAGGAAGCAGTGACTGTGAAAAGACTTAGATCATGGAGGATATGCAATAGACTACAAAAGAACTCCGTTACATATATAACATTTGGTTTCCAGTAAAGAATAGGGCAAAAAATAAAGGTTGCACTTGGTATTTATATAATTTCAGCTGGATTTCTTTGTCCAGCTCTGACACACAGAATTCAAAAAGAGGATTAAAAGATTGGAGAGTGTTCAGAAGAGCCACAGAAAAGATCAAGGTTTAGAAAGTGTACTGCAGTAAAAGATAGCCAAGCTTTTTTAAAAAAACTTATGTATGAACTATTGCCCTACAGAAGTTATATCAAAAAAGGGGAAGAATTTTCTCATAAAGCAATGACTGACAAAGTTAATGCAGATTATCCAAATCATGTCAGAGATGTCAGAGCAAAGTTTGCAATATAGAATGTATACTTTCTATATAATCCTTATATGGAATATACATTAAAGGTGATAGAAGTTGGCAATCTGAGTGAGTTGATATCTTTGATATTGAATATGAAAAAAACTATGGCTTTCCTTAAAACTGAAGAGAAATAGTCCTTGATGTAGCAACAGGATAATGCATTAAAAATGTGATTGTCTTAAAAGAACAATCTACATAAATGAGTTAATAATAGAATTCTGAATATATCACTGGTTGAACAAGCCTTCATCTGGTCTTGACAAATGCAAAGGTATTACTACAGCTGAAATGTGAGCATGTAATAGTCTAGATAAAGAAGATGATTTATGGGAAATTATATAACTCAGGTAATTTGTTTTCTTTTTGTGAAAGGAATTATTAGAGTTTAGGATGTAGTTATATGTGATAGTGTCCTTAAAATAAAAAGGTGTTTTGTCCATATTAATGGCAATGAAAAGGCAGGAGACAATGGTCTGGGTTTCACTGAAGTAATTGGAAGTGAAGTTGATGGCTAGTCAGTACAAGGAGAAAGCAGCTGAATCAGGGAGTGGTTTACACAGCAAAAAAATTTGTTATGCTGTCATAGTAGTTCACGTATTTGTAAAATGAAGGTGAAAAATCAAGAAAAGACCTATGGATTATTTGCATAATTCTGAAGGTGAGGAGAAAGATTAGAGGGAAGAGGATTAGTGAGGAGGTGACCAGTCATTAAGTCAAGGAAAGTTTGTTCTGTGAGAAACAGTATTGTAATTGAGGTCATCTCAAGAAGGAGGAGGCTGGAGTTGACATTGAGGGAGTGTATTGCTGCTCTTAGTGATGTGCTTACAAATCCATGAGTGTTTCATCAAAAGACATTTACTGCCTGTGAAGTAATTTCTTTTCTGAAAATTGAGCAGCTTTCATTTATATGGCTATGTCTTTCAAATTTTCTCCTTTTAATATCTATAACACAAACTTTTTGAGGTCACTTGGTCTCTTCTTTTGGGCTATCTATCTGAGGAGAACAACATATCAACTACTGAGCAATGTGTTACAGTGGTCTGGCCTTATATTTGAATTCTCACTTTGAAGTCATTTATTTTTAAAAATGTGCCACAAGTGTAATTCGAGTACACTTTAGGGTGATTACACAACATAACGATTTTTTTTTTCTTATGTGTTTGAAGTGAGGCTTTTCTCACTGTCTATTTTCGTCTATAAAATTTCTGCTATTTTGGTCTTGATTTTTTTTCACTATTTATTTCTATTCTTTCACCTCTCAGCCTGCCATCACTGTGTGTACAAATGACGTTTTCCTTAGTGATGCAGAAGAGAAACATCATTGTGACACTTTTAAATAGATTGTAAGGCTTTTCTTCAAAATCCTTGGATTGCTCAGAGCATTTATTCCAGAATTGTCTTTTCTGAAAGAAATTCACCAGTTTCTGTGAAGCAACAACTTTTCTATTGATTGATGTGCTAACTGAATTGGCTTTTCTCAATTTCACTCCGTACTGCTTAAATTCAACTACAAATGAAATAATTAAACTTATTTTTATTTACCTCTACCCAAAAAATATTTAGCTTTTAATACCAACTTTGCATTTTGAATTATCAGGCTTAAACTTTGCCTGAGGAGCAATGAAGAAAAACTTTGGTGGAGATAGAAAAACTTCAGTGGAACTTCTTGGTCTGCCATGGGTTTATTTTTAATTTGAAATCTATAACTTTTCTTTTAATAGTGTGAAAAAGGAAGAATGTAAACAGTGCAGTTTAGAATTAATGTCACGCCTTTAGTTAATCAACAAACACAGACAGAAGTGCTCAGGTGACAAGCCAAAAAGTGGCAAGAGAAAATTGTTTCATAACAGGTAAGTTTAGGATTAATATCAGGTTAAAAACAAATTCATTATTTAAATTAAAGATGAATATATAAGTCATTCAGACAATATCTGCTTATCAGAAACTCAGTGTCTTGCTGCTAATTGCAAAGAGCATTGCAGTGTCGAGCAATGCAATGTTATCTATTATTTGGGAAGTAGGGAACTCAACGAAAAATCAATTCTTTCGACCTTATAATCTGAGAAAACTTTCTGTCCTTTTGGTTACGTGGTGTAAATTGGTAGATTGAAAGAAGCCATTTGCAGAGTGGCCAAATTTTCTGTGAGACAGATGTTCTCCTTAGGCCATTCCCCTGCCCAGGGTGCAGCAAGGAATTCTGTATTCACAGAGGTATGAGTCATTTCATTCCTGTGGGCCTGAGCCATAATACACTTGAGGAGCGTGGAAGCAAAGGCAATATCATCGTGAGTCTTACCTGTTTTGAGTCGGGTATTACTAAGATTTGAAATAGTAAATAGGCATGTCCTAGAGTATAGATAAGTAAACAGTTCTTCAGTCTCTCTTAATAAAATGATGATGGACAAACACTTTCAGTTATTAACACAATTTGCTGCCATTTACAAGTCATGAAGTACAGCTACGTAAGAATTTATTTTTTCTTCTTTCTTTCTTTGAATTTGGAAAAACCAAAGTACTACTTCATGGAATGATTTTATTGCCAGAAATCACTATATCTTATTGGACAAGTTTGGTTAGAATACCAGGAGGCTCTTTTAACCAGATGCCTCAATAAATGAAAATATGTGATTTTTTGCTCATTGAAGTCTTTTGAATAGTCTGGATTATTTTACTTAGAAAAGCAAAATGTATCCTTTAAATTTAAGGGAGTCAGACTGGAAAATTTATTTTTAATAATACTAGTTTCATGCCTACCTTGTGAAGATAGAGGTGCATGACATTCAAATTTCTTATGAGATGAAAGAATTTGAATGATCAGTCATTCCTGTCTAATATTCTGTAAGAAAAGCTAGTTGAAAACCTATTAAAGCTAAAGAAATTCTGGCTTTATCTAATCAGTATAAATGCCTTACATTAATTAAATAATATTTTAATAAGTATTTAGATTTTAGTTATAGATTCTCTGTAAGTGGAAAAAAAATGACAAGAATGTATCTCTGCCACAGCAAAATGCTTTTTTATAAGCTTAAATTAAATGTACCTTGCTTAATCAAATCCAATGACAAATGACTATTAATCCACTATTGTTATTAATATGACTTGCTATTCTTAAATTGTAAATATCACTTCTGCTGTGAGATATTCTAAAGAAACAAAGATAGGAATTAATAATACAACTTCCATGTCACTCTCGCAAGAGACAGAACATACCTGATGTTCCTGGTAGGGACTTTGGGCAGGTAGAGCAATGCTTTCTGCAATTAATTCTGGTATCTAATATCCTGTGTTTTCCTTATACTGACAGACATTTTTTAATGAAAAAGAAGACGTAAACAGAAGTATGTGCTTTGGCAGCAGTCCAAGTGTCAGGCTAAGATTCCAAAGTACCCTGCATTTTCATGCAAATGAAGTCTTAATATGAGTTGCCTGAAATTTTTCAGCTGCTTAACCAAATAATGTAATGACCTTCTTTACCTTTTTTTTTAAAATCTTCTCTAGACAAATCTCTAATGTAAAGTATTCTGTAAATAAAACTGCGTTCAAAAAAATAATTGATTTAGAAACTTTGAAAAATAGGGAGGAAAAAAGAATCCACATTTATGCTAAAATTTTTATCTCTGTTCACACAGATACAGTCTAGAGAATATTTCAATTTTGGAGTTCATAGAATGCCAGCATTATGGAAAGATAATCTGAATTGTATCTAAAAATGTCATTAAAAACAATTATAGAATTATTTTAGTTGCCATTTCAAAGTAATGAATTTTGATGTTGCCAAAGTAAGCCTGTCCAGTAATCAGCTTTCTCTGTTTTGAAAATATCACAGTAGTGACACTCCTGTGGCTGCTGAGGAAAGGTTCCTGGGTTCTTCAGACATCATGTTTTCTCAGATATGCATGTCTCCATTTAGAATTGAGGGTGGCCACAAAATCCTATTAACTGGTTGAGGGGAAACGTTTAAAACTCCAATTGTAGGTTCATTGAAGCTTAGAATTCAGATGTGTGATTTGTCGTTGATGTGATTGTTGGGTTTTGTCTGGGTTTTTTTTGTTGTTTTGTTTGTGGGTTTTAGGGTTTATGTCTTGATTGGTTTGTATGGTTTTTTTTTTTTTTATTTTGGATGAAATAATCTTCAATCCCACTTGGCTGTTTTCCTCTGAAGCAGTCATTCCTAGGAGATACGATATCACTTTTCCCTATAATTCAGGACTTTTAGAACTTTTTGGCTGGAGTCTCAATTTCATTATATGAATAGCATTTCATCTGAAGATCTGCCAGCATGAGATGCACAACCATTGTTTATCCAATGATTGCTTTAAAAAGCTTTTCGATGTTTTCTCTATGTATATCACTTCTACATGAAGAAAAAGGGATAGCAGAGAGGAAAATTAAGTATAACTTTAAATTGGATTTGCAGTCTGGAAAAGAAAGAAAAAAATGTTAGGTGTACGCAGTGATTTTTCCAAAACATCATAAACAGCAATCAAATATTGTTTTTAATTATTCAATATGCACTTGAAATGTGTGAAGGTTTCATTTCAGATCATTTTAGTAATGAACATATGCTTGAAAATAAATTAGATGAGTTCCTTAAAGCTAAATTTGAAATTGATGTTTTAAAGAGTTGCCTGGAGGGTAAAATTATACTAATAAAAATTAGAGGTATATCAATATAGTTATATTAATGTTAATAATTATTAGCTTATGTCTACTTCTGAGTTACAGTGGGAGAAGACAGTCTTTATTTCCACTAAGTAAAAATATACTTCTAACATCAAATGAGATGAAAAATGTCTCATCGAGTTTTATATTTTGGCTATAATTAAACAGCAGTAAACTCTGAATGAAATTATGTTGTTACATATTGTGCTATTATGAAGTGATATCAAATATTCCTGGAATTTACTATGAATTCCATTAAAAATTTCTGTAGTGTTCAGTATCCAACAATAGGATGATACTGCTGTTGTTCAAAGGTTACTTATTTTCTTTTCAGGAGAAGTACGAGAAATGAGAGAAAATGAAACTTACGTTTTCATACTCTTACTCCACACATCATTCCAATTTTTAGATAAAATTTCTCTAAAAGAAAAAACGTGTTATTAAGGGAATGCCTCATTGTGATAAGCTCAACTGACCTTAACAAAAAACTAATATAACTGCAAATAGAAACATTAAGTCTGAAGGAAATTAAGAATCCAGGCAGAAACTGATTGAGATATTTCCAGGGTGTGTTTATGTATACAATGGACAGCAGCATAAATGGCAGAAAAAAATTGGATGTGTAGCAATAGATGTGTCAAAATCTTAGCTAAAGTGAGGAGGATTTGTCTCCTATGTGACTTGAGGGAAGTGGTGAAATGCCTGTTTTCTGTTTTTAAAAAAATGATGGTTAATAGCCCCCTGAATTACCCGTTGTTGCCTTCCGAATGAAGGCAGGCGCCCTGGGTTTGAGACGACAGCACGGCAACCCGGCCTCTCCCGGGTCACTCGGGCCAACGACACACTACACCACTATGGCGGATGGACGAAAATGGCGTTTATTATCTTATCTCTTGGGTTTAAATAGTGGGGACTTTACTACGTCAGGAAAAGGGGACTGTGGGATAGCTGGAGTTAGTAAGGAGTGGAAAAGTACTGGGTTTTTTAGGAGGGGGCACATGCATACTTCGGGTGATTGCTTATCTGAAGGGAGGGTTTGAGTTAGGGAGAGGTTTCAGCTCTGCTATTGCCTTCCCGTGACATCCCGTGATCTTCCGTTCGCCTGTCCCTGCCTGTCACA
>JACAXG010000329.1:195720-229137 GCA_018881555.1 Amblyornis subalaris | reverse complement strand
AGGGATAACAGTGTGCAACCAATGAGCATAGAGATACATGAGAGAAAACCAATGAAGCATCTTCAGAGGAAGAACAAATTCAAACTGACTAATGACAATACAGTTAGAGAGAATTTCAAACCAAGCTGACCTGTTACAAAGCTTAAGACTCTGTGAGGAGGAGAAACCTAAAGTGACAGCATCTAAGAAATATTGCTCTGTGGCAAACTGCCTTTTTGATAACTAAGGCTGAAGCACCGCAACAGGCATCAGTGCGAAACAGAGCCCCCAATGTCAGAGCCTAATGTCCCCAAGCCAGAGAGAGCAGATACGACCCACAGACCGACTTGTGGTACTTCCTATTCGACCATGGAGAAGACATGAGATGGTGGGACAGGAAACCTACCCGTGTCCTAGCAGCCTGAGTACAAAAATTGAAGGAAAAAGAAAAAAGGAAGTCAGTGAGAGTGAGTGCAGTGCCAGTTTCCCATGAACAAGGACCTGACCCACTGGAAGGTACCTCCCGTATGTATTCACAAGACCAGTGTTAGAGGGGCCCTGCCTCTAGCCAGGTAATTGAACACCTTGCTTGGACTGTCAGAAAATCCTTCTACAGTAGGATTCCTGAGGGTGGAAGAACGACGAGTACCATTTGCCACCTCGACAGTGCATCGCTGGCAGTATCGAACGAATCGAGATGCCGTGATCCCCATCCACAAGATGATCCATGAGCTGGAGAGCCTAGGGGTGATCAGCAAGGCCCATTCACCCTTCAACAGTCTCTTTTGGCCTGTGCGCAAGTCTCACGGGGAATGGAGACTGGCAGTGGACTATCGTGCCTTGAATGAAGTTACCGGACTGCTGAGTGCTGCTGTGCCAGATGTGCTGGAGCTTCAGTATGGAGTCCAAGGCAGCGAAGTGGTATGCCACTATTGACATTGCTAATGCATTTTTCTCCATTCCTCTGGCAGCAGAGTGCAGGCCTCAGTTTTCCTTCACCTGGAGGGGCGTGCAGTACACATAGAACCGATTGCCCCAGGGGTGGAAACACAGCCCCACCATTTGCCATGGACTGATCCAGGCTGCACTAGAAAAGGGCGAAGCTTCAGAGCATTTGCAGTCCTTAGATGACATCATTGTGTGGGGGAACACAGCAACAGAAATATTTGAGAAAGGACAAAAAATCATCCAAATTCTCCTGGAAGCTGGTTTTGCCATGAAAAAGAGTAAAGTCGAGGGACCTGCCCGAGAGATCCAGTTCCTGGGAGTAAAGTGGCAAGACGGACGGCATCAGATTCCCACCGAGGTCATCAACAAGTTCACAGCGATTTCTCCGCCAACCAGCAAGAAGGAAACACAAGCTTTCCTAGGCGCCACAGGTTTTTGGAGGATGCACATTACCGAGTAAAGTCAAATTGTGAGCCCTCTTTACCTGGTAACCCACAAGAAGAATGATTTCCACTGGGGCCCTGAACAGCAACAGGCCTTTGCCCTGATCAAACAGGAAATTGCTCATGCATTAGTTCTTGGCCCAGTCAGGACAGGACCAGACATAAAGAACGTGCTTTACTCTGCAGCTGGGAACAATGGTCTTTCCTGGAGCCTCTGGCAGAAGGTACCTGGTGAGACTAGAGGCCAACCACTTGGATTCTGGAGCCAAAGTTACAGAGGGTCCAAAGCCAACTACACCCCAACAGAGAAGGAAATCCTGACAGCCTATGAAGGAGCTTAGGCTGCCTCAGAAGTGATTGGCAGAGAAGCACAACTTCTGGCACCCCGAATACCAGTGCTGGGGTGGATTTTTAAAGGAAAGGTTCCCTCTATTCATCATGCCACCGATGCTACGTGGCCTAAGTGGATTGCCCTGATTACACAGTGTGCCCGTACTGGAAACCCAAATCGCCCTGGGATCTTGGAGATAATTAGAAATCGGCCGGAAGGTGAGAACTTTGTTCTGGTGAATGAAGAGGAGCAGGAACCGGTGACGCGTGCTGAGGAAGCTCTACCATACAACCAGCTGCCAACAGAGGAAACCCCATATGCTCTTTTCACTGATGGTTCCTGTCGCATTTTGGGGGCAAACCAAAAATGGAAAGCAGCCATATGGAGCCCCACATGACAAGGTGCAGAATCTACTGAAGGAGAAAGTGAATTGAGCCAGATTGCAGAGCTCAAAGCCATCCAGTTGGCCTTGGACATTGCTGAATGAGAGAAGTGGCCAAAGCTCTACCTTTACACTGACTCGTGGATGGTAGCCAATGCTCTGTGGGGGTGGCTGGAAAGGTGAAAAAAGGCCAATTGGCATCGTAGAGGAAAACCAGTCTGGGCTGCTGAAGAACAGCAAGACATTACCACTCGGCTAGACAGACTAACTGTGGAAGTCGGTCATGTGGATGCTCATGTCTCAAGAGTCAGGCTAATGAGGAGCACCACAACAATGAACAGGTGGATCAGGCTGCAAAAATTGAGGTGTCACAGATAGATTTGGATTGGCAACACAAGGGAGAGGTTTTTCTGGCTCAGTGGGCTCATGATGCTTCAGGACACCAAGGCAGAGATGCCACCTATAAGTGGGCATGAGACCAAGGGGTGGATTTGACCATAGATACTATCTCCCAAGTTATCCATGACTGTGAATCTTGCACTGCGTTTAAGCAGGCCAAGCGAGTAAAGCCCCTGTGGTATGGTGGAAGGTGGTCCAAATATAAGTATGGGGAGTCCTGGCAGATTGATTATATCACACTGCCTCAAACTTACCAAGGCAAGCGTTACATGCTCACAATGGTGGAAGCAACCACTGGATGGCTGGAGACCTACCCTGTGGCTCATGCTACTGCTCAGAACACCATCCTGGGCCTTGAAAAGTGCTGTGGAAGCATGGTACCCTCGAGAGAATTGAGTCAGACAACGGGATTCATTTAAAGAATAGCCTTGTAAACACCTGGGCTAGAGAACACAGTATTGAGTGAGTTCACCACATTCCCTACCATGCCCCAGCAGCTGGGAAAGTTGAGGGGTGCAATGGACTATTAAAAACAACATTGAAGGCAATGGGGGGTGGGATATTCAAGCAATGGGATCTCCATTTAGAAAAGGCTACACAGTCTGTTAACACGAGAGGTTCCCTAATTGAGCTGGCCCTGCCCAATCTGAACCCCTGTGTAAAACAGACAGAGATAAGATTCCAATAGTGCTTATGAGACGTATGTCAGGAAAAGACTGTTTGGATTAATTCTGCCTCGAGCAAAGACAAACCCATCCGTGGAGTTGTTTTTGCTCAGGGACCTGGTTGCAACTGGTGGGTGATGCAGGAAGATGAAGAAACAAGATGTATCCCACAAGGGGACCTTATTTTGGGGTGAACTGTCCATGACACTGTACCTGTACCCATATCTGTATGTATATATGTATACAGTTAGTATAATGCATGTATGTATATAGTTTAAAAGTCTAAGTTTGATTTAACATGTTGGTGTGGGGAAAAAAATTCGGGGTGGATAATGTTGTGGGCTTGGGTCTTTCAGGGAATTTTTTGTCCCATCTGAAAAGGAGACTCTGTGAGGGGAAGGAGTTGTCTAGGAAACACATGGGAGTAATTAAGAAACAAAAGAACATGGTCAAGCACTCCCACATGCCACAGTGATCGCCCAGCCAGAGAAACAGATCTTGGGATTTGCAGCGCGATACAGCCAGAGGTGGCGAGACACTGAGACTTGGCTGGAGGGGGTGGGGGCTGGGCTCTGTCTCTTTTCAGCTCAGCGGTTGGTGAAAACAGTCAGGTGTGTTGCAGGGAGAGTTTGGCTGCTACACTGTAGCTGCTGCCCCAGGTCTGCTCGCCTCTGCTGTTCCTGCCTCCTGCTGGCTGCTTGGTGAGTGATACCAAGGTCCACTGCTCCCCAATCAGACCTGCCTGCCTTCGCTGCTGGCTGTCCGCTGCCGGGGTTGGTGCTGAGACAGACTGCTGTCCTGTGTGTTTGCAAAGGGAGCCATCTCCCCTCTCCCCTCTTGCCCAAGACACCCCCGCCGCGTTGAGAGGTTTCCGCGCTCATGCCACAGCACCTCCTGCAGCCACGGGGAATCATTGCACCTGCCCTGCCTCACCAGGGCCCGCCAGCGCCCCCTGCCTGCGACGAGAGTCACTGCAACCATCACCTCTCTGGGACCCAGCAGCGCCTCCTGCCTGTTGTGTCCATAACTACACCAAAAAGGGAAATTACTCAAAAGGCGAGAAATGGCTGTTATTAGGTTTTCTGAGGGTTTTTTTTGTTGTTGCTGTTTGTCTGTCTAGTTTTTTATATATCCTAGTAAAGAACTATTATTCCTTTTCCCATATCTTTGCCTGAAAGCCCCATAATTTCAAAGTTATAATAATTTGGAGGGAGGGGGTCATATTTTCCATTCCAGGAAGGTTCCTGCCTTCCTTGGAAGACACCTGTCTTTTAAACCAGGGCACTTCTGTACAACACCTTCCAGTTCCTCGTTTGTTACCCATGCTGTGTGCATTAGTGTACATGCACTTCAGGTGGGCTGCTGATTTCACCCCTGACTCTGGCTTACCACCCGTAGGCTCATTTCTGGAGAGCCTGGTTTCATCCCCTTCCCCTTTCAAACCTTGTTTAAAGCTCTCTCAGTCAGCCCTACCAACTCATGGGCTAGAATCCTTTTGCCCTTGTTAGATAGATGAAGCCCATCTGACTCTAGGAGGCCTGGTGCCGTAAAAGCTGCCCCATGATCAAAAATCCCAAAATTCCGCTGATGGCACCAGCCCTTAAGCCATTCATTTATAACGTGGGTTTTCCTGTTCCTTTCATCATTCATCCCTGCTACAAAAGGAACTGAGCAGAACACCACCTGCGCTCCTGCCCCATCAACCAATCTACCCAGAGCCTTGAAGTCCTTGTTAATTACCCTGTGTCATGGTGTGACACTGGCCAAATGCCAGGCACCCATGAAAGGCCCGCTCACTCACTCTCCTCTGCTCTGCAACTAGACAGAGGAGAGAGAATTTAACAAAGGGTTAATGAGTTGAGATAAGGACCAGGAGAAAACACTTCAAGGGCAAAACAGGCTCTGCTTAATGATATAAAGTGAATTTATTACTAATAAGATCAAAGTGAAAGAATGAGAAGTAAAATAAGCCCTTAAAGACACCCTTGTCTCCTCCCAACCCCTCCCTCCTTTCCATCAACGGTGCAGAGAGATAGGGTGGGGGTTTTGGTCAGTTCATCACCCACGATCTTCTTTCCACTGCTCAGGGAGAGGAGTCGTTTCCCTGCTGCACCGTGGGGTCCCTCCCACAGGAGACAGTTCTCCATGAACTTCCCCAGCATGGGTCCACTCTCATGAGCAGCAGTATTCCCAAAACTGCTGCAGCGTGAATCCATCCCACGGGCAGACAGTCCTCCCAAAACTGCTGAAGCGTGGGTCACTCTGCCACGGGGTGCAGTCCTCCAAGGACGGCTGCTCCAGCCTGGAAGCAAGGCCTCTCTCTCCACTGGAACTTCCTCTGGATCACAGTGTCCTGGTATCCACCCACTCCAGCATGGACACCTCCCCCACAGGCTGCGAGTGGACCTCTGCATCCCCTGTGGACCCCCATGGGCTGCAGGGGGACAACCTGCCTCACCATGGTCCTCACCACAGGCTGCAGGGACATCTCGGCTCCAGCGCCTGGAGCACCTCCTCCCCCTCCTGCACTGACCTTGGTGCCTCCATTGTTGTTCCCCTCACATATTCTCACTCCTACTCCTCTCTAGTTTGAAAATTACAGCTGCGCCACCAACTTTGTTATGATTTCTTCTTAAATATGTTATCACAGAGGTGTTACCATCATCTCTAATTGGCCCAGCCTTGGCCAGCAGCATGTCCATCATCAGAGCCATCAGGGATTGGCTCTGCTGGACATGGTGGAAGCTTCTAGCAGCTTTCTCACAGAATCCACCTGTGGCCTCCCTGCTACCAAAAACCAGGCCCTGCAAAACCAACACGCCCTGGTACCCTTCTTGTTAACCTCATCACTGCCAATCTGGACAGCCAGCAGTGGGTAATAATCAGAGGGCTAAATTAGTTCAGGGAGTCTCTTGGTAATATCCTGTACCTGGGCCCCAGGGAGGCAGCAGACTTCCCTGTGGGATGGGTCCGGGCTACATACAGGGCCCTTTGTTCCCCTCAGAAGGGAGTCACCTACTACAACTATCCTTCTTTTCTGTTTAATACCTGGGGTTTTGTTCCATCTCACAGATGGAGTGCAACTGGGAGATTCTCCAGACAGATTCTTTTCTTTAGTGTCATCTGCCTGACTCTCTGGATCCAGGGCCTTGTACCTGTTCTGTAAGGGCACCTGGGAAGGCAATGGGGGTCACAATGGAATTTTATTACCTCCCCGAGTAGGGACCCCTTTCCATTCCCCCCCATCTACTAGGTCTCCTCCTTCTGCCTGATGGTGAGAGGGGCAGGGCTCCTCTGACTCCTGCTGAGCTTCTCTCAGTGTTGGAAGGTGTCTCAGTTTTGAGACAAATTTAAGAGAGGACTCTCTGGACTGAGTCCTTCTCTTCAAAAGGGTTCCAAAAATCCCTTTCCACCAATAGGGAATGAATACTAATAGATGGAAGTGAAAAAAAAAAGGTTTATTAACAAACAGAATACCCATCCGCAAGGCAAGGGGAAAAAAGTAAATAGCATTTAAGCACTAAACCGTCAGAACCCACTTCCCCCCCACCACAGGAACAAAACCCCCCCCCAAAATGTCTGGAGGCTGGGGGCAGTGCTGGAAGAATACCCCTTTCCCAACATGTGGTCCAAGATGGCGCTGGCTTTCATGCTGAGGGGAGTACAACTTCCATGGGGCACTTCCAACAGCGAGGGGGAAAACCCAGCGGCTACCTAGTGTCGACCTCTTCTCTGACGGCAGTCACGGCAGATGAAACAGCTGAGTTGGAGCCTTTTGGTGTGTTTTCTCTCCCCGGCTTAGCTCCCCAGGGCTTCAGACAGGAGCAGCTATCCTGGCTGGCACACGGCTGGCAAGGGCTCGGGGGAGGCAGCCCCCAGCCCTGGGTTTAGCACAGGAGCAGCTGTGGCAGAACACGGCAGGGCTGGGGTCTGGCAGGAAGCGGCCCCGGTCTTGGCTCTTAGCACAGGAGCAGCCACGGCAGCAGAAGAAGAAAAGAAGCAGGCACACTGTAAGCCAGCAAGCCGGGTTACAGTGTAGCGAAGCAGCCAAACGCTCCTGGCAGAAACCCTGACTGACTGTTCTCTGTTCCCAACTGGGCACAGACCGACCCACTCCCAGCTAAGAGACTGCTAAGTCACAAAGTAGCAGTACCCTGGCAAGATGTGCACACACACCTTGGTACATGCAGCCACCCTGCTCTGATCCGGAACCGGAAGAGAGAGAGCAACTCCCAGCCCCACCTCCTGCCAGGATCTAGGCTGGGCTCCCCAAACATTGTGATGCCCCTGAGCCAGGAAGGGGGGAGGGGGAAGAAAGAGAAACATTAATTTTGGGCACACCCTGAATATGGGATAACGATCCCCAAGACAGAAGGGTTTAACTCCACCAGTCTATTTCTCTTTTGCTCTCTCTAATACTCCTTAGCCTATCCACTTCTTCCTTAAGATCTGCTGATGCCTTAGGATTTTAGCTTTTATATTTTTCATATATTTGTAACCCTGCAATTCTTTAGTGTGCAACTCTAAAGTCCACATAGAGTGGACTGCTACTGCTTTCAGACAAAACAATCCATCTTCAGGCCTGAAGCTCAAGGACAACTTACTGCCTCAGGCCCAAGAACTGTAAACAACAGTTGGGAAGGGGGAAGCAAATTTGGGGTGAATTACTTCATTACCTGAAGCTGTAATTGGAAGAACTAACCCTGATATGAAAGTGGACAAACTTATAAAAGTATGAAGAACTCGTGACCAGTTGTCCATCTTGAGGAGTCCACCTTAGGGGGTCCATCTTAGGGTGTAACCCCTGAGTGAGCTCTGACTGCCCTGGATGCACCTGAAGGCCTTCAAATAAATGTAACCGCTTTTTACTCTTTTAATTTTGTCAAGCCTCTCTTTTTAGGTAGTCCCAGATAAGGCATCACTGTCACCAGACAGAGCAGATCATTCACCTGCTCACACCACACACAGGTGTCTTTTGCACTGTCCTCTGGTACTAACACCAGGCTCAGACACTCCCTGCAGCCAGTGGCCTGGACAGCTGCATCCTTCTTGGGGGGTTCTGTTTGGGTTAGTACACTTGCTGGCAGCAGCACCAATGGCTTTTGATCGTTTGTAAACCATTGCTGAAAAAAACCCACCCCACAATCAGCCAAAAGACCGCAGCCACCTAACACAAAACCCACCACCAGGAGGGTGGCTGCACCCTTCCTGCTTGTCCTGCCTGTGCGAACTGCCACGCAAACTACTGTGCCACGCCCTCACTGACATGCCATGCCCCTGATCGCCATGCTGAGCACAATGTCATATGGATCTTGAGTCAGCTGTCCTGGCTATTTTCCCTCCCAACTGTGGTGGTGCATCAGCCCCACCACCTCCTCAGGCTGCACCAAGATCACAGGAATGCTCGTTAGGCCTTGGGCTTTGATTAATGGCACCTGGGCATTTAGACGCCTCTTGAGCTGATTAGAAACACTGTGTGTTCCCAGGAACATCTGCTGTCTAACGAGCTCCAGTTTTCTAACAAATAGCCTTGACACCTTATTTTTGCCTTAATAACAGGCCAAGTAAAACAATATTTCCTTGAAAAGTCCAGTAACTACTGACCCAGATTGTGGCCAGGAAGGAAATTTACTGATGACTAAAGTCAATCATAGCATCGTGGAATCATGGAATTTTAGAATGGTTTGGGTTGGAAGGGATGTAAAAGATCATTTAGTTCCAACCCCCTGTCACGGGCAGGGACACCTTCAACTAGACCAGGTTGCTCAGGGCTCCATCCAACCTGGCCTTAAACACATTCAGGGATGGGGCATCCACAACTTCTCTGGGAAAGCTGTTTCAATGTCTCACCACCCTCATGGTAAAGAATTTCTTCCTTATATCTAATCTAAACCTACCCTCTTTCAGTTTAAAGTCATTCTTCCCTTGTCCTATCACTGCATGCCCTTGTCAAAAGTCTCTCTCCAGCCTTCTTGTACACCCCCTTCAGGTACTGGAAGGGACTCTAAGGTTTCCCCAGAGCCTTCTCTTCTTCAGGCTGAACAACTCCAACTGTCTGAGTCTGTCCAGTTTAGAGACAAGAATATCGTGCAGGACAGTGTCAAATGCTTTGCACAAGTCCAGGTAGATGACGTCAGTCACTCTTCCCTCATCCACCACTTCTGTAACCCTGTCATAGAAGGCCACCAAATTTGTCATGCATAATTTGCCTTTAATGAAGCCATGTTGGCTGTCACAAATCACCTCCTTATTTTTCATGTGCCTTAGCATTGTTTCCAGGAGGATCTGCTCTATGATCTTGCCTGGCACTGAGGTCAGACTGACAGGCCTGTAGCTCCCCGGGTCTTCATTTTTCCCTTTTTAAAAATGGGGGTGATGTTTTCCTTTTATCCAGTCAGTGGTAACTTCACCCGACTGCCACAGCTTCTCAAATATGATGGATAGCAGCTTAGCCACTTCTTTGTCATTGACATAGAGGGCAACATCGCCTCCTCATCTCCCCATATGTCCTTCCTAAAGAGCCTGTATCCTTCCATTCCAACACTCCAGTCATAGGAGTTTCCCCACCACTTCTCTGTGATGCCAATAAGATCATCTCATGACCTGAAGGGAGGCCCTTTGAAGTCTCCTGGGCCACAGCAGACTGCGCCAGCATCTCCCTCTGAGTGGGACGCCTCTCAGAGCCTGTGAACTCTCAAGCTAGCAACACTTAGAGGACTGCTGCCAAACTGACAACGGGGCCTGGGCTGATATTCCCACTTCTCGAGGCTCAACCTTTCATCCATTCAGAGATGCAGAGGCATCCAACATGAGTATCTCACTGAACTCAAGGGGAATTTTTCTCAGGTATACCTTTGTATATACTACTTTGTATCTGTGTGCATGCGTGTGTGCATTGATTTAAATACCCTATAGCAAATGTACTATGAATATTGCCGTCTTAGATTCATAATTTAGATTCATAATTAAGTTGCTGTTGTGCTTATAGTAAATCCTATTGAATCAATTAGTAAATTTTAAATTAGTCAACTGATTAATCACTGCTAAATCCTTTAGACATAAACCGTTGATCAAGTCTGAGACTAAGTTTGGCCAAGGGGTCCACTCTAAAACTCGTGACTCAATGGGAGGTCTCCCTTACTCCTTTTGCACCCTTACTCTTCATCCTTACCCTTTTGCATCTATGGTCTCCATGTAAATCATTGTAGAAAGATTCTAATGTGATTTTCCAATTGTAGTTGAAGCTGGCCACAACTGTGGGGGAAAAGAAAAAGTTTTTTCAAATATATTAATAGCAATAGGCAGTGTAAAAATAACATCGGCCATTACAGGATGAGGAGGGTCACCTCACAAACAGGGACATAGACAAGGCAGAGGTGTTTAACGCATTCTTTGCCCGTCTTCAACACGGATGATGGAACAATGGGGTCTCAGTGCCCTGAGCTGGAGGACCATGACTGCGAGAATGATCAACTTCCAGTTGACCCTGAACTTGTGCAGGATCTGCTGCTCCATCTGGATCCCTAC
Source organism: Amblyornis subalaris (assembly GCA_018881555.1). Taxonomy (NCBI): domain Eukaryota; kingdom Metazoa; phylum Chordata; class Aves; order Passeriformes; family Ptilonorhynchidae; genus Amblyornis; species Amblyornis subalaris. The sequence goes on along the minus strand of JACAXG010000329.1, from coordinate 218,463 downwards.
AAATCTGTGGGGCCTGATGGGATTCATCCAAGAATCCTCAAAGAGCTAGCTGATGTCATTGCAAAACTTCTCAAGGATTTTTGAACAGTTTGGGAATCTGGAGAGGTCCCAGCTGACTGGAAGCTGGTAAATGTTGTCCTGATTTTCAAGAAGGGCAAGAAGTAGGTCCCCAGAAACTACAGACCTGTTAGTCTCACTTCAGTGCCTGGTAAAGTTATGGAGAAGATTATTCTGGGAGCTATTGAAAACCACCTGAAAGAATGCAGTCATCAGTCACAGCCAGCACGTCTTCATGAGAGGAAAGTCCTGCTTGTAAAACCTGACTTCCTTTTATGACATGGTAACCCAGCTAGCTGATCAAGGGAAGCCACTCAATGTAAACTTTTTGGAGTTCAGCCCAGCTTTTGATACTGTCTTGGGGATCATTTTCCCATGTTCAGGGTGTGCCCCACATTAATGTTTCTCTTTCTTCCCCCTCCCCCCCTTCCCGGCTTGGGGGTATCATGATGTTTGGGAGCCCGGCCAAGATCCTGGCAGGAGGCGGGGCCGGGAGTTGCTCTCTTTCTCTTCTGTTCGGGATCAGGGCGAACCGCTGTGTGTGGCAAGGTCTGTGTGTATCCTGCCGGGGTACTGCTACTTTGTGACTTAGCAGTCTCTTAGCTGGGAGTGGGCCAGTCTGTGCCCAGTTGGGAACAGAGAACAGTTGGCATTTTTGCTGGGAGCAGTCGGCTGCTTTGCTACACTATAGCCCGGCTTGCTGGCTTCAGTCTGCCTGCTCCATTTCTTCTGCTGCTGCTGGGGCTGTTCCTGTCTGAAGCCCTGGGGAGCTAAGCTGGGGAGAGAAAACACACCAAAAGGCTCCAACCCAGCTGTTTCATCTGCCGTGACTGCCGTCAGAGAAGAGGTCGACACCAGGTAGCCACTGGGTTTTCCCCCTCGCTGTTGGAAGTGCCCCATGGAAGTTGTACTCCCCTCAGCATGAAAGCTGGCGCCATCTTGGACCACATGTTGGGAAAGAGGTATTCCTCCAGCACTGCCCCCAGCCTCCAGACATTTTGGGGGGGGGGGGGTTTTGWTCCTGTGGTGGGGGGGAAGTGGGTTCTGACGGTTTAGTGCTTAAATGCTATTTACTTTTTTCCCCTTGCCTTGCGGATGGGTATTCTGTTTGTTAATAAATTTTTTTTTTTCACTTTCATCTATTTATCGCTTTGTCCCCCCTTTTGCTGTATTCAGCTGGGGCCGGAGCGATCTGCAGGGTTTCTTCGCAGTCCACAAAAGCTGACAGCTTTTTACCACAGGCAGTTTCACAGAGGCAGCAGCGAAGGTAAAAGGAACGAAAGAGAGGACTCTCTGTAACCATATTCTGAGTTTATTTCTTCTCTGCCCAGGAGGACAGGGTGCATATCTTGAAAGGGAGGTTAGCAGAGAGACGATTTTCCCGCTCTGTCTCTGCTGCTTTAAGGGGTAGGGATAACAGTGTGCAACCAATGAGCGTAGAGATACATGAGAGAAAACCAATGAAGTATCTTCAGAGGAAGAACAAATTCAAACTGACTAATGACAATACAGTTAGAGAGAATTTCAAACCAAGCTGACCTGTTACAAAGCTTAAGAGTCTGTGAGGAGGAGAAACCTAAAGTGACAGCATCTAAGAAATATTGCTCTGTGGCAAACTGCCTTTTTGATAACTAAGGCTGGAGCACCGCAACATCTATTAATATTCATTCCCTATTGGTGGAAAAGGATTTTTGGAACCCTTTTGGAGAGGACTCAGTCCAGAGAGTCCTCTCCTAAATTTGTCTCAAAACTGAGACAGATGCTGTCTCCCACAAAATCCTTCTGGACAAAATTTCCAGCCCACAGCTGGATAAGCACATCATGCAATGGGTGAGCAACTGGCTCATGGGTTGGGTGCAAAGGGTTATAGTGAATGGGGTGACATCAGACTGGTGACCTTTCTCTTGTGGGGTGCCGCAGGGCTCCATCCTCGTCTCTGTGTTCTTCAACATCTTCATAAATGACTTGGATGCAGGACTGGAAGGGATACTAAGCAAGTTTGCAGATGATACAAAACTGGGAAGAGCTCTGGACTCCCTCGAAGGCAGGCAGGCCCTGCAGAGAGACCTCGACAAATTAGAGGACTGTGCAATCACCAACCATATGAATTTCAACAAGGGAAAGTGCCAGAATCTACACCTGGGAAAGGGCAACCCTGGATGTATGGACAGACTGGGGAATGAGATGCTGGAAAGCAGTGCCACGGAAAGGGACCTGGGGGTCCTGGTTGACAGCAAGTTGAATATGAGTCAGCTGTGTGCGCTGGTAGCCAGGAGGGCCACCCGTGTCCTAGGGTGCATCAGGCACAGCATCGTCAGCCAGTCAAAGGAGGTGATTGTCCCATTCTTCTCTGCAGTAGTGCAACCTCACCTTAAATATTGTGTGCAATTCTGGTCACCACAATATAAAAAAGATGTTAAGCTATTAGAGAGCATCCAGAGGAGGACAACGAAGATGGTGAAGGGCCTTGAGGGGAAGCCATATGAAGAGTGGCCGAGTGTTACGAATGGAATATGTGGGTTAAATCAGTCCCTGCCTTTTGCCCAGGCCTCTGGCAGGAGGCAGTCACATTATTGAGGATGACCAGCACCCCAAGACCCACTCTCATTCATAAGTTCTTTAATAATGGCTGATTCGGTCTATTATAGAATGAATTATTTATTAATAGTCACAAAACAGACATAAGACTTAAAATAGACTATTACTACACAGGGATAAAACAAAAGGGATATTAATAAACACTGTGCCACTGACAGTAATAGATTTAAATATACCAACTGCTAACTACACAGGGTAACAAGACATTAATAAATGCTGTGCCACCGTCAGTAATAGGTTTAAATATACCGATTGCTAACTACACAGAGTACCAAGAGATTTAATAAACACTGTGCCACCGTCAGTAATAGGCTCAAATATGCCAATTGCTAACTACACAGGGTAATAAGAGATTTCACTAGTGAGTTATAATATGAATATACAGTGCACGATATAGATTAATACAATGACTAGCCAAGGAATAGTAAAGTCTAGAAGCTCATATGACTTACCAAACCTGAATGGTATGGTGTGCTGAGGCTTCTTTCACTCAACTTCCAGAAGAGAAGAATTACTCAAAGCCAGCGTCCCAGCTTGAGGGGCCCAAATCCTCTCACACTTTGAGGTGTATAGAGGATTTTTTCCAACTCGTGTGTGTTAGAGTGAATCTTTTATACCTTGTAAAGTATGGTGTCTATGAGCCATAAAAATACCAGCATAATCTCTCTTTACAGCGGTTGTTCACTGTCATATCAGCCTGGCGTCTATGCGTCTGCGAGGCCATGGAAAAGGGAGAGATCTTTCTGGTTTATGCAAAAGAGCAGATAACCTTTTTGACCTGGGGGACTGCCTCGCCACACTGAGGTCACTTGGTCTGTTCAGCCTCGAGAAGAGACCGAAGAGGGACCTCATTGCAGTCTACAACTCCCTCATGAGAGGAAGTGGAGGTGCAGGCACTGATCTCTTCTCTGTGGTGACCAATGACAAGGCCCGTGGGAATGGCCTGAAGTTGTGTCAGGGGAGGTTTAGGTTGGATATGAGAAAAAGGTTCTTCACCCAGAGGGTGGTTGGGCACTCAAACAAGCTCCCCAGGGAAGTGGTCATAGTACCAAGCCTGACAGAGTTCATGTGCTTGGACAATACTCTTGGGCACATGCTGGGATTCTTGGGGATGGTCCTGTGCAAGCCCAGGAGTTGGACTTGGTAATCCTTGTGGGTCCTGTTCAATTCAGCATATTCTGCGATTCTGTGATTCTGTGAAGTAATAGAGTGAACTTTGCCATTGAACTTTGTTGTGCTTTCTCAAATTTATGTTAAACCTGCTTTTGCTGATGTTTTTGCTCGTGTTTCTTTAAGTGACCTAAACCACTAATTTGTTACACCAACCTCTTGCCCGCTGTCTCAGCTCCCTTTGTCAGCCTATCTTCCTTTCTCCACAGACATCTTTTAAGGCACTAATGTGACTTGATTCCCTGAAACGCATCTAAGATGATGACTCACTTTTCACTTCTGAAATGAATATCAGAAACCACATGGAGAAGAGGAGAAGGGTTAAAGTACCTTTTATCAGAACCCACTGGTAGGGGGCATGATGTTTGTTATGAATTCAGGCTGAACAAAGACACCGGACCACGTGTCAGAGACCTCTTAGGCTTTTATTATATAGTAGCCTTAACTCTGGCAACTAGCCCACTCTTTAGACTCAAAAGTGTTGGCTAACAATCCCTTAAATTCCCCTCCGTGGGACCCTCTCTTCTGATCACACTTTTCTTGTTGTAGCAGTCAGAATGTTTGAGACAAATCACGCTTATGCCTGATCCTCCAGACCTTTGTACTGGATGTAGTTGGGATGGCAATAATTTTATTCATAGCAGCCCATGTGGTGCTGTGCTTTGTATTTGCCGGTAACGAATATTTTGGCTGTTGCTGAATGGTGCCTGCACAACATCAGTGTTTTTTCTCTTTCCCCTTGTCTCCTCACATCAAGTAGGCTGGGGTGGGCAAGAGACTGGGAAGGGACATAGTGAAGATGGACGACCCCAAATGACCAAAAGCATATTCCATACCATGTTCAGCAATAAAAGCTCAGGGAAAGCAGGAGGAAGGGGAGGAGAGGGGCATTTGTGGTAATGGCATTTGTCTTCCTGAGCAACTGTTATGTGTGCTGAGGCCCTGCTTTCCGGGAAGTGTCTGGGCATCTGCCTGCCAATGAGAAGTAGTGAATGAATTTGCCTTTTTGCTCTGCTTGCATATGCAGCTTTTGCTTTCCATATTAAACTGTCATTATATCAATCAATGAGTCTTCTAGCCTTCCTTCTGTTTTCTCATCATCTGGCAGGAGAGGGGAGTGAGCAAGAGGCAGGGTGAGTGTTTGCTTGCTGGGGTCAACCTTTAAACTATATTTGTAGGGCCTTTATCCTGGATTGTTCCAGAGATGAGGCTGGACCTGGTAAAAATCAAAATGGTGCTGAAGACCCCTCTGTACCATTTCTGTTTGTTTTTACTTAACCTAGAGGAAAAAAGGAAGGGGGCAATCTTAACTGAATAGGAATTAATAAAAGTCAAGCACTGTCATTCTCAGCTGATCAAATTATCCAATCACTCATTTAATGCAAATCCAATCTTATTACAAGATTGAGATTAAAAAATATACGTTTTGTGGCAATTTCCCAAGATCCCAGGTATAACTCTGTTATCAGTACAATGAAAAGTTTAATAAGTATCTTTAAGTCCATATAGTCATCAACTTCCAGATAACATAAATCACAGAATCACAGAATGAACTAGGTTGGAAAAGACCTTTGAGATCATCAAGTCCAACCTATGACCTACCATCTCCTCATCAACTAAACCATGGCACTGAGTGCCACATCCAGTCTTTTTTTAAACACGTCCAGGGACTATGACTCCACCACCTCCCTGGGCAGTCGATTCCAGTGCCCAATCACTCTTTCAGTGAAGAAATTTTTTCTGATGTCTAAATGAAATGGCATGGAGGGAAGACTTAGAGATTCTTTGTGATGAAAGGTTATCCAGATCTTAAATCATGGCTTGAAGCCTCCTTCTGAGTCTTGAATCCTCAAACATTTTTCCCCATTGTTACAATCTCATAAAATCTCTATAAATATAATTAATTTTTTCAAAACCAGATATGTAAGTCTAAAACAAGAGAAATATGCCCCTTTAAGATTAATTTTGCATTATCACATCAGTGCTAATTGTATAAGAGAAAGAGGTTATGATGATTAGATCTAAGAAGAAAATAGCTTTAAAGAAAGAACTCAAGTGCAACAGAAGAAGTCAGACAATATCACTAACTGAATGATCTTATACCATTTTATATTTGCTGTATTGTATGAATGGAACACATTTATCACTGGTGAAAGACAGACAAGAAAAATCACATTGGTTTTAACCACTTCCTTTATATTTATGCTTTTTTCTTATTTTTGTAGGGCTCTTCACAACTGAAAAAGTGATCTGTTCTCATAAAGTAGGCTGCGCATAATCACATTTTCAGGAATGATTATTGGTAAAGATAAATTATGCACATCTCTGAAACATTATGATAAGCCAACCTATAAACCTGAAGAGAAACAACAATTTCATAGTGTGGTGGTGCACACCCCCCCTTCCCCCAGGACACGTTTGTGTGTGTGGCTAATGGGACTACATGCTCAGCCTCACTACTGGTTGGACTTAGGGGCATGGAGCTGCAGCAGCCTTGCCTCCATTGGGCTACAAGATTTGGCAACCCCTAACACAAGTGACATCCTTCCCACTTGCCACTTCCCACTTGGACCAGAAACCAATTTGGTGTCATACTGGGAACACTAGGTAAAAGTCTCTTTTCTGTGATTCTGAAGCTGGTAATAAAATCCATGACTGAGATACTGAAGAGAAAGACATGCCTTTCTAGCCCTGAACCCTTTTCACTGATGAAATATGGGCCTCCAGTCTGGGGCTTGAACCAATTCATTCTCTCTTAGCAGGTTGTTCAATGCACCTCTTAGTTTTGGCTGTTTGATTCTCTTGGCTGAAACCTGGGGAGGAAGGGAAGTCAATAAAATAGAAAGAAAAAACAAAACTTATTCTAAACTTCATAATCTCTGCTGAAAGTCAGATGAATTAGATGGGCAAAGTGGTTGCTAACAATCTAAACAGATGTGGTGAAATTATGTATTTTGTCATTTACGTGGGCCACAAATTCACTGTATGTTGCAGCCAATAACAAAACTCACAGTGTATCCCCTTCTTTGTGTCTGTCATTTGAATCAATGGGGTGTTATAGCAGCTGCTTGTGCACTTTCAACATCCATGAAAGGCAATACAACCTCAAATTGCAGTCTCTGCAAAGAACCAGTTCACAAACCTCTCTTCTAAAGTGCATACGGTATTCAGCCATTCCCATTCACAACTGTTCTACTGGTATCCCTCTCTAACTCTGCTCTAACAACTCAAGGGTTATAAATATGCTTCTGCCACCAGTATTTCATAAAAGAAGGCAAGGAGTATATCACTCCTCTGCTTTCACTAAAGATAATTAATTTTTTATACATAGGTGCTTGGAAATGTTAGGTACAACTGATTAGTAGATCTAGATTCTGCCTAGAGAACACATTCTAATAGAGGGGGCCTGAATGCTTATACAGTATTTGTACAATCTATTTGTAAGCAGATGAGGCAGATAAGAGCAGACAAAGCATGGATAGGATTCCTAGGAGAAACAGAAACACTGCCCAAGTGTGCAGGGATGGAGTTAGGAAAACCAAAGCTCAACTGGAGTTGGAACTAGCAAGGGATATGAAGGAAAAAAGAAGAGCTATAGGTATGATGGCAGCAAAAGAAAGGCTAAAGAAAATGTGGGCCTCTTATTCAGTGGGGCAGAAGATCCAGTGACCAATGGCATGGAAAAGAGCATTTATTCATTCATTGCCTTTTGTTTACTTCAGTTTTCACCATTAAGTAAGACCTAAGATGTCTCAGTCCCCCTGAGCCTCCTAGCAGTCTGTGGGAGAGAAGCATTAGTCATGGTAGAGAACAATACAGTTAGAGAACATTTAAGCCAGTTGAACAGTGGTCTATGGGACCAGACAGGATGCTGTCCTGGTTCTGGACAGGACAGGGTTAATTTTTTTCAGTAGCCGGGAGGGAGCATGACTAGGACCCAGAGGTTATTCTATATCACCTCATGTCATTGCTGGGGGTGGGGGAAAGGGACTCTTGCTTCTGAGGAGAAGGGGTTCCTTCTGGTCAAGAAAACGTGGTGAAGGGAGCCATCCAGTATTGTCTATTATTGGGAATGTTTGTCCATGTGAATAATTTATTTTCTTATACATTTTGTTATTAATATTGCTGTTGTTACTGTTCATTTTCTTATCTCATTGCTGTTTCCAGTAAATTGTTCTTATCTCAACCTGTGAGCTTTGCCTTTTGTGCCTCCAATTGGAGGGGGAAGGGGGAGTGGCATGTGGTTTGGAGAGTCTTGGTGGGGGCACTGAATTGGCGAGTACCATTCCTAAACCTCAACAGATGCAAAAGGGGCTGAAGGAGATGTCTGATGCCATTGTAAAGCCATGCTCATAATCAACGTTAAAAGATCATGGTGGTCAAAGAAGTTTCCAGATGATTGGAAAAATGCAAATGTTGCAATCATCTTCAAGAAGGGCAAAGGGAAGGATCCAGGGATCCACAGGCTGCTCAGCCTCATCTCAGTCCCTGGGAAAGTTATGAAACAAACCTTCTTCGAAGCCATGCTCAAGCACAGAAAGTACAAGAAGGTGTCTGGGAACAGACAGCATGGATTTGCCAAGGGCAAATTGCACCCAACCAACCTGATTGCCTTCTATGTTTCTATGACTGACTCTGAGCTGTAGAGGTAGCTAAACCTGTAACAGAGTGCTGCAATGTTTAAGCCAGCCACAGGAGTGATCGAGCAACCTATTATTCCTTGTTCCCTTATAAGATTCAGTTCTAGTGTTCTCCCTTAATCGGAATCCCATGTATCCCTGTCCCCTTACTCCTCTCCTCAGTTACCCCTATGGGTTGAAGTTGTATTACCCCGCCTTCTCTCAGCCCCCTGACCCTCAACCCTCTGGGCCATGGTTCTCTCCACCCTCCCTCCTCAGTAATTGGTTGTGGTAGTTTCTCCCCGCCTTCTTCCCCTCCCCTAAGCCGTGGTGATTGGTTGCGGGCCCCCCTGAGCGTGCGGGTTTAAAAACCAAGTATCATGATTGTTGAGCTCTCTTCGCCTCCTACTCCCTTTGCATCTGGATTGGAATAAACTACCTGGACTGTGGAACATAGTGCGTTAAGAGCCTTCCTGCCTCTTTATTTCTGGACTTATGGCTAGGCTACGCCGGGTGTGAGTATTTCTCAGTGCTAATAACTGCACGGGCGATATCCCTCGTTGGTTTGGTGAATTTGCACCCCCAGAACAGCTTCTTCTCAAAGGAGGTTTTGGGAAAAAACTACAAAGGGAATTCGCCTCAGGAGAAACAGCACCTTAAAGCCATTACTGAGCACTAGGGAAAAAATTTAGATGTTGTTCACGTTGTCTTCAACAAGGCCTTTGACATGGTCTTTCATAGTATCCTTATAGCCAAATCTGTGAAATATGGACTGGATGAACAGACAATAATATGTGTTGAAATTTGACTGGACCATCATGCTCACTGCTGTGATCAGTGTTACAAAGTCCAAATATTGACTGATTGCCAATGGCCTCCCAAGGACTGATACTGGGGCTGATACTGTATAACATCTTTATTAATGACTTGGATGATGGGATGGAGTGCACACTCTGAAAGTTTCTGGACAATACTAAATTGGAGGGAGCAGATGATACAGTGGAGGGCAGGGTTGCTGACAGGAACCTCACTGAGTTTAAGAAAGGGAAATTTCCCAAATCTGGGATGGAACAACTCCATACACCAGTACAGGTTGGGGGCTGACTGGATAGAGAACAGATTTGCAGAAAAGGCCCAGGTGTCACGGAAAACCGGGAAATAAACTCTCCAACCAGTTTGTTAGGTTAGAAAGCCGACATTATTCAGCACCCTGGGTGCATGGGGAACCGCTCCACCTAATATGCACACACAGCAGCCTAACAGACCAGGTTATATCCATGAAAGTAATACATATTCACTAGATTTCTATTACATATTCATTACATTTCCTGAATACATGCATATATGCTAACTATTTCCATGAACTTATTTGGTTATGAATAGGGGTCTTTTGAGGGTCTTTGGTGGTCGTTTGGGAAGATCCCATTCCCCAAATTTTCCATTTATGGTTCTGGATCTTCTAATGAATCTTTTCTCCTTGGGAGTATCTCAAATATGTGGTCAGGTTGATACCAAAAAGGTTAAATTCAATTTCTACTTTATCTGGGAGCTTTTAGCAGAGAAGCACTGTGTCTGCGGACCTTTAGCAGAGAAGCAAGGCATGTAGAAATTGCTCTCCAAGCAAGGATGTTAGAAGACAAAGAGGAGACATCTGACTTAGGAATGCAGCTACAGCCAAAACAAGGACTGAGTTTGGAACTTGGGGAACATGGGGAGGGTTTTTATGGTAATGGGCAAATTATAATATGCGTGTAGTGACTGTATATTAGCAACACACTTGTAGAAATTGGGGGGCATGTTAGGAGGAGTTATCCCTTGTGCCGCTCCAGGCACCTGAATAAATGATGCCCTCTTTAACACTAAAATTGGTGTTAAGGAGTTTTATTTTACCTGATTTTCAGTAATTTGGTGACACGGTTGTGATGCACTTATCATTCTTTGCTCCGGCACTCTCTCTCTATTCTCAAAACTAAGACATCTGCTAGTACATATTAATCAATGATATTGGTAAATAAGGAAGCACTAGTTGGCACAAGACTTATTAGTCACAGATATAGGGAGTTAACACAAAGTCACATTAATCTCTGGCATTTGTACTAAGCACTGTATGGTACAAAACTAAGCATTAACCACAGATATAAGGATCATGCACTATCGAGCTAAAGTTAAAAGAATTTTCCAACATTTTTTCCCCTGATGCATAGACTCCTTTTTAAAGAAATAGAACTTGTTTGGTAACACTGGGATCCTAGTGGACATTTAGTATATGAGCCAACAGTGTGTCTTTGTGGCCAAGACCAACTGCATCCTGGGATGTATTAGCAGTAATGTAGCCAGAAGGTTAAGAGAAGTGATATTTTCCCCCCTCTATTCAATATTGATGAGACTACAACTGGAGTCCTGTCTCCACTTTTGGGCTCCCCAGTACAAGAGAGACTTGACATACTGGAGTGAGCCCAGCAGAAGGCCACCAAGATGGTCAGGGGGCTGGAGCACATGGCATAAAAGAAGAGGCTGAGAGCTGGGATTGTTTAGCCTTCAGAAGAGAAGGAAGGACAAGAGGCAATGGGCCCAAGCCAAAACATGGGAAATTCCACTTAGATATTAGGAAGCTTTTTCCCCATAAAGATGTCAAACACAAATAGAGGCCATGCTTGGAGAGTGGGGTGGATCAGACTAGAGTCCTCCAAATGTCCCTTTCAACCTATATCATTCTATAAGTCAATAAATGCCCATCATAATCCACTTGTTTTCTTGTTCCTCTAACTGAACTACTACAACAGCTTAGGAAGCTTTAAGAACTTCCCAAGCTATGGAACAAAGATATTAGTACAAACTACTTTCAGTTAGTTTGAGCAAAGGTGGTTGGTTCGTCTCAGAAATATGCTAGTTGTACTCAGATCATCTGTACTCACATCACACTCACCATGGGGAACAGCAACTTCCAGCTGGAAAGAGAGAACAGTTTGGGACATCTTGTTAAACACCACTCCAGCTAAATCTGTGAAAGTATGTCTGACTATGCCTTAAACTCTAGTAGTGAAGACAGCTTCAGATTTTGGGTGCATAGTATTTCCTTAGGAAAACAGTTCTATTAATAAAATTGTTCAGAACAAACTGTCAACAGCACCAACTGTCAACAGCACCACATTGTAGTCAAGATTTCTTTTTGTTTGTTTTCTTTTTTAATACTGTTAGGCTAATGCAGTTATTGGGGAATAATACATACAATGGTATTTAGTGAGATCTGGAACAAGATTAGGAATAACAGCATCAAGTCAACACAGCAATTCTATTTGGCATAACATTAACAGTGCCAGAAAGATATAAACGTTTGCCTCAGTTCCTTTGTGGAATAATAATTGGCTTTATACTTGTGATGGCTTTTGGCACAGTTTAGATTGTTGTGGACTAAATGTGTTTTTACACATTAGAAGTGATTGTCTGAGGTGAGGCAAATTAAATACATTTAAAATAATGATATAGAATGTGATTTACTTGGTAATATCAACATTGTGCAGAAAAATCACCTTGCAGAAGTAATAAAAATGATATTTTGATGTGCAACGTGTCATATTCTGCTGTCTTCTTACAATAACTTGCATCCCTGAATTTCCATCATTTCTGCCATATTGTAAGCTATGGGAACTATATTATAGCACTGCGGGATGTTGAACTAAACTTCCATTTATGATTTAAATAAAGTTGAAATAATTTTTCTTACAAAATCAGTACTATTGCAATCTAAAGTATTTAATTGTAGAAACCCCAAAACAATTCAAATGTCAAATGTTTGTAACAGGAAAACAAATTTTTTTATTTCAGAAGACAATACACAATTTTGTTTTGAAAAACGCAAGAAAACTAGCCTGAGTTCGTCTGAAATATTCAGAAAAATCCTACTATCTTTAGCATGTTCCAGTCATTATTTTTCAACAACACACTAAAAGTTAATATATATTTTTATAATTATAAAAGTTTCCTAGTTATTGTACAGTACACAATACAAATTGCCCACAAACTATTATTTAGCTCCTTCCAATTTTGAGAGGACATGAGATACTAAAAGATTTAGCATTTCTCACAAAAAAAAAATCACATCAGGAAATACATATTTACAAAATCAAACACGTTATACAAAAAACCCCTATCAAATTATTCTGTAAAGAGGTTTTCCTTAAATAATTAAAAAGTGTGTTCAACAAATTAAAAACCTGCAAAACTACATGATGTCACATGTACGTTCTACAAAAAAATCTGCTTTCTTAATTTACATAATGTATGCAGTAAATAGGAAAACAAAATTTCAATTTCTCCTAGTGTTATTACATTTCTGTGCCTGTGGTACTGAATAATGTAAACTGCCACTTACTAAGTGAAATTTAAATGATGGCACTTAAAAAAAATACAGTATAAAATAAATGCAACAAAGGAAGTTTCCTAGAAGGTAAGAAAGCCCTGAGTGATGATAAAATTACTGATTGGTAGCTCTAGAATTAACCTAATTAAAGTTTACCACCTCAGGCACAATTTTCCATGTTTTTGAAAGGCACTCAAAAGTTTCTTTAACAGCCTCATTGGTTATTAACTGTAAATCCAAATTTTCAGTGGGTATGAGTGGAGATGGGCAACTTTGGTACAAAGTGATATTTTCCCAACATATTTTAAATTGCTTAACGGGGTTACTTTAAGATGGGTATTTAATGTTTAAATACAAGGCAATCACTTTAATATTGTATGAAAGGAAACTTTACTTGGGGAACCCATTAGGTATTCTTTGTGTAAAAAGCTTTTGCTGGTATCAGTGAGTCAAAAAGTATTGAACTGAGTTCTTGGTAAATACCAATCCATTCAATGTTGTTCCACTGACATCTAAATTCCTCTTGAAAAGACATTTATTATTTCAGAGTAAAATTAATTCAGAACTGAAAATTCCTGTAAGATGTTTGCACCATGATCAAGGAAGTTCTTAAGAACATACAAAGAACATCTTCTTGAATTAGCGTTAAGTGAGGCTCATTTGATGCCCATAGGCTTGTTCTGGGCATTTGTTTTCTACAGTGAATTTCAGCCTTAATGAGCAATCTCCGAGAACAATTCTTACCAAATATTTAACTACTCAGGGCTTCCAATCCCAAAATGCCAATTTATTTTCCTCAACAGGAAAAGGACAAAAAAAAATCAGAATAAAACAAGAGTTAAAATGATCGTTTTCAAACTAAGGCATATTTTACTTCAAACAAACACTAGGCAGTCACTTTGTAAGTGGCTTTTACTATTTCTTAGTTAAACTGGTAAATTAAACTCAGGTCTACTGGCACATAAAATCACTAGCAGCAATGATCAAGGCATGCAAACTCAGAAGCATTTACAGTAAATTATGAATAAAAAAAGTTGTTAAATTAAAACCCTTTGAGTATTGCATTCTAATTATGCATTAATTTGCTTTAACTTACTAGAAATCTTTACAACTTACTTGCACTATATTAGTGATCTAATTCCACTAAATGTAATGAGACTTTTTTTTCACTTAGCTAGATTTGAATAAATACATTTGCACCTACTGTTGTGGCTTGTTTCTGCAAGAAACCAGTAGAAAAGCTCAGTAATTCTATCTATAATTTTCAACAACTCCCTACTCACTTCTGAACTTGCTCCCTCGTTCTGATGAGTACTACTTGTAGGAACAAAGGACTTTTTCAACACAGCAGAAGACAGGTGCAATTTCTAGGTTTTGGTCTTTATTTCTTTCTAAATTCTGACATTCAATAAGAGCCATCCAAACTGTGTCCCTGGAGAGGAAGCTGAATCTAGTACCACTGTCTTTTCATTAGTTCATATCACAGTGACTGAATGTTAAAAGTAATATGAATACAATGTCCTTTTTGTCTATTTATCAGATAGACTGCAGAAAATTTGATTGCAAACATACCAAGGATTCTGTAAAATTCATTCTTTTGTTAACTAAGCAGTTTTGGTTTATTTTTAAAGATTTTAATTTACAGTATTAAAGTATTTTAATATTACGCTAAAGATATTTCCAAAAGAGTATAAATATTTTTTTCTAAACCTCCATATTGTAAAGGCATCTTAAAGTAAACAACTTATGTCTGTAGAGTCAAATATTTAATTTCTCCAGATATTTATGCAATTATGAAAACAAAATAGCAGAAATAGTGTTGCACCATACAGCACATATTGATGGCAGTGAATAATTTAGCCTAAATCTATTAAGCCTTTTGAAACAAAAACATTTCTGTCTAGCATGCAAATATTTAATTTAGAAATTAGAAAAAAAATTTCTGCAGGACAACCAGTTACTTAAATATATAGAATATTTTCAGTGGTTTAATTAAATTACCTAAAAAGTGTATCCTTACAATTCTCAAAGGGTTAATGCAAGGCATTGCATTAAATTAATTTTCTAAGGCTAACCCTAAGCACTTTGTATTTCTTCTTCTATTCCTGGTTGTTGGTTTTTTTAATCACCAAAGTAGCAAAGATACTAGAATACCATTCATTGACCTACTTTTAAACCACAGACATGATAGTTTTCCTTTTCTACAGACACAAGGATGTAATTTTCAGAAATTTATACTGATCTGTCAAATGAATGTTTTAAACTCTGAAATAACTGTCACAAAGTACCAAAAATACTTACATTATTTAAAAAGTTACTTTTCCACCATTTTTTTCATGACTATAAAAGATTATTTTATTTTGTAAAACCACTCTATAAAGTAAGATAGATTGCAGTGTAGCGCTAACTAATATAAATGTTTTTCTAAACAATGCTGTTATCATTGGTGAGAACCACAAATATATCAGGTCAGGTCTTCCCCCGTGGAAAATATTTTGAACAGAAGCAGTATTTCAGACATTTAAAAATGCTTCAGTTTAAATTGAAATGTTTTATAAAGCTATACATTCCTCAGTGACAGTACACCAGCACAATATTTTACACATTTGTGAACTAGAGGCAGAAATGCTGTACATCATCATTTTGCAAGTAAGCAATTTTAAAAATATTATCCAATTTTTTTTAACAGAACATTAAAAAAAAAGATGCACAAAACATGCTACAGTGCAACAATAAAACACAGAAACATAACTGAAAAGAGGGGGCTTTTTTTAAAACTGATTTACAATGAGAAATATGAAAATGTAACAATAACTTTTCATAAATATAAAACATATGAAAATTGGGCCCCATGTTTTGAAAAAGTAATTGAACAATACCCATTCTGCCACAGTGTTTACTAAATAATTTATGCCAATAGGGGAAGCGACTCTAAAATATTTATTTTGAATTCCACATCAAGATTGGGTAAAATCCACAAATGATATGAGCCCTTATCTTGTAGTGTCTATTCAGTAGATGCTTGTTACAGCTCTTTAGAGCTCTAAAAGAGTTAAGCAGGCTTCAGAGTGGCAATTCAGCCACATGCTACACACTACATAATTGGGACTGAGGTATCCATATTTCTGTGTTCAAATCATTAACGATACCCATCTATTAACAAATATCAAGTGTGTAAATTGTTCCATGTGTGTATGTTTGATCTAAATTGCAGTACATTTAAAAGAAAAGCACAGCAGCTTACAGCAACTTAATTCTTTCAAATATTTGTAAGTGGGAAAAATATTACTTAAAAATTTGAGAGAATAATCAGTTGATAAGCATAGAAATACAAACTTCCTTCAGTTATCTGAATCAGGAATAGTTCCAATTTGTTTTGATAACTGCTATTAGAATCCATGATATGCATTCTATCTTTGTATGCATATATTTTGTTTTCTTTTTGCACTACATGAACAGTGATCAACTGTTCAAAAGATGTTCAGGTCCCACCTCTTCTTAGAAATCTAGATTTACATGTTACAACCATACTTTTCTCTCAGCAACAACAAATCCAACATTCTACCAATAAAAAACATTTAAGGTTTGTCAACACAAAATTTGAAACCAGGCAATACAGACCATCAGTACAGCATAGGGCACCCTATGCTAAGAATGAAAAATACTGAGTATTTAATTATATTTTACTTTTAAAAATATTATAATGCAAAATAAAAGGGAGTAAATATTTATCATAGGTTAGTTTTTAGGATTTTTGGTGAAGGGTGATGATTTCTAAGGGGAAAAAAACCAGGATGCAGTGATATTTGGGAGAACACAACCTATGAGGATTCAGTGCACAGGTGAATTTAGAGAGAAATCAATACAAATCTCATTTGCACTTTTTGCTGAGATGAAAAACATCTACAGACATAAGTAGGAATTGTGCCTACATAGAATGGAGCAGGATGGGTTGGCCTCCAAATTCTGCTAAGAAATTTACAAATAATTTTGTACCCCCAAAAATATTAAGACATCTTAGTTGATCTGTAACCATTCTTAGAGCATCTGAAAGCTCTAGCAACAAATTTCTTTGCTAAAAATACACTGTTCATGTCACATGCTGTTCACCCATTTGGTATATATGACTTTAAAGTCATTTTCAGACACACTAGATAAACCAGAATAAAAGAATCCTAATTTTTTTACAGAGTCTTTTCTGTAAAGTGTCTTTTCATGTGTCTGCATAATGAAATGTTTGTGAAGTTGAGTTCTTAAATGTCAATTAATATGGTCTCCATAAACTGATTTTATTTAACCATTAAAATGTAATATCTGGCTGATACACCATAAAATATAGAAATTAAAAACATGCACTGCATTATGTACCTGCTCATTAATTTCTTTTTAGTTTTTAAAATTAAAAGTAGGCAAGGGTTTAGAAAATATATAATCATGCTTGGGACTATGGTCCATCTATTTTGACATTTGAAGTTGGTATTAAAGCTAGTTTTGCCTTCCAAATTCCCAAGCAAATTTTATTTGTATTAAAGTGAAATCCAGCTAGAAACAAGAAAAAATAGGTCTATTGTCATTCTAAGAGGGATATTAAAATCATTTAATAATAAAAAAATCCTTTTATTCTTTTGAAGGCTATGTAACCTGTCCTTACTTCTTAGGGAATTTGAAAATGACAGGCACACCTTGTTGAATTAATTTAAGAGTTAAGAATAACAAAAAGTACTAAGTCTTAGCTTCAGTTCTGTTTAAGGCACCATGTAATAGCCGAGGTACAACAATCCCTGATGTACATTCTTAAATGGCAATGGTCCATCTAGCCACCTATTCAAATTCTACACAATTGGGAATAAGTACAAGTGAGGTGTGCCAGTTACACTGCCTTGTCTAATTTTTGTAAAAATTTAAATCCACTTTAACAAGGAAATGTTTTTGAAAGGAAAATGATGCAGGTTGCTACATTCCTTGCATTCTATAAATCACCTTTTCTAAGAGCAGCAGATTGAACCACTAGTAGGAAAAGACCTGGAATAGAAGAAAGTCATCCAAATGGAATGTTTTCCTGTATGTCCAGTTCAACATAAGTAGCATGTACACTTAAAAAAAACCAAGTTACTTATTTTCTCGTTTAGTTTCTATTAACTACAGTACCACTTGACAACCAAAAGTATCTGTGCAGTGGTCTCAAATATAGAATCAGTAGTCTCCAAAACCAGAGGAATTGGCATGCAAATATAATCCAGAGTTGTTGATTTTAAAGGAAGCTTCTATTGTTTAAGTCATCAGATAATTAGGCGTGCCTACAGTGTACACATTACCACATTGTTACAATTCTATCACTTATTCTGCATTTGTAAATGCAGTGAAAACACTTCTTCCTTACAGAAAGAAAACAGTAGATCTTCCCAACCCTCCAACATTATGATAAAAATACCCCCTGAATGCTCACAATTTCATCAAAATAGTGTCTTCTAGTTCTGTTCAATGAAAAGCACATTTTATAGCAAATTTGATGCATCTGCTGTCAAATGAGTATGCATCCAGTAAAAGAAAGTATTTCTTTTAATATTTTGCATCTAATTAAAAACCTATGTATATGAAATCATTATGACAAATAATTAACATTAAAATATATTTAAACTATGAAAAAATAAGTTATTTTAATTTTAAGAGGACAAAAGCATTAACATTAAAAGCTTGACAAAAATCTTCATTGACACTTGAAACTACGAAAACTTAATATCGAGTAACCAATGTAAAATGATTTTGCTTACAAATTTTTTAAACATCTGGCAAAATGCATATCCACCTTTTATTTCACAACTCCAATAAAAGGTAATGTTCAGCACAGCTAAAATTTGATAAGTCAACTTTCAGACCTATTCTCCTACCTCCCCCATTAAGTCCAGCATCAACAAGGCTAATGTAGTTGGGGGACAGTTCAATATTAGACTGCAGTATATGTATTTCCAGTAGCACTGCATTGTCTGATAGTCTGAGTATTTGTAACAATGTGCTCATTATGAATTGGGTTCAGGAGGCTCTGCTCTATTCCACTCTCAAGCACTGGCTGCTGCAAGCAGCCTGCCTGAAATGCTTGGTTTAAATCTGTTTTCTCCCTCTTGGCTTGCGGCTCTCCATTTTCATCCATTTCTTCTTCTATTTCACTTTCAACTTCACTGCCCTCATCTGCAAACACAAAAAAAAAAAAAAAAAGAAAAAATAGCACAAAGGGAAAAAATCTAAATACAAAGGCCTTTATTTTGCAAATAACATGAAATATGAAAACACAGGAAAGTGTAGCAACCAATCATATCTTCCTTTTTCCAACTGTCCATCCCCTTCAGCTCTCTCACCAGGATATACAAATAAATTCTGGGTGAAATTTTGAAAATTTCTTGTGTAAATAATAGACATTTAAAAAAAATTTAGCTGATAAGGCCCTAGAGTATTCTAGTCATTATTATATACTATATATCATGTATAGCATATTGTACCAATATAATAGTAATATTCACATAATTTAAATTATGATACAGCTTTAGATTCTGCTTAACTAAATTTTTGAAAAATAAGAACTTGTTTTGCTCCAAGAGACACATTAGTTCTATATAAAATTATACATTTGAGAGATTTGAGTGCTTACCTTTATCTATATTTCCAGGGGATATAGCATTTAAATCACCAAACTGCAAAATAAACAATAAAAAGTGTGGACACAGTCCTACACAAACATGACCTTAAATTATCTATCATAAAGCCAGTAGTATGCTTTAATGGCTTGTGTCTAGTATGAAAGTGCATGCATTTGACTGCAGTCACATCCATAGTATACCAGTTCATTTTCCGTTCCATCATGTTCATGTTCATATTAAGGAAATTGAAATAAAATATTCTCAGCAATTAAAACAATAGGATATAAACTTAAGCATATGTTTTTGTGTTTTTTAAGGTGACTTATGCCAAGGCCTTTGTTGCTTCGAGTGAGATATTTCTGATGTAGAATGCTGGAAAATATGACCGGTGTCCATTTTTAAACGGCAATATTTTAACCAAAAGCTTGCTTAAAGTTCCCCTGAAATGGTGTGTCATTAAAGGCAGTTATAGTGTAGCAAAAATATATGTAAGGTAAATAAATGGCACCACTGAAAATAGGGTTGATGGCTATTACAACATATTCTGCTGACTAGTTTACTTATTAAAAAAAAAGTGAAAAGTTGCTCACAAGTGAAAAATCAAACTTCTTTCCTCCCTTTCCTTGTCTGAGTCTTTTACCCTTCTCTTAAATGAGAAGCAGCAGAGCATAATTTGATGAGTTAATCTCAAATGAAAGGAGTACAATATTTAAATAAATATATTTCTAACCATACCTGATTCAGTCCTTTTCAGAAATACAGAAAGATAAAACTTCAGTGAACACTAAACCAGCATAAGCAACAGCCCTATCCTTCGGGGTTCCCTCACATATACTCCCTCCTCACCTTCCCATACCCATCCTTTCACCTTAAGTCTTCCACATGGCCATGCAAAGAACCATGACAGAACTAACCCAAGGAAAATAGCCCAAGGGATTATTTTGGACAGGATTAATTCTCTGATCTGGTTAACCACAGGACTGTCTGAGTACTTGTGCCAGCATCAATCTACAAATGTAAGGGGATGGGAGAGGAGGAAACAGTGCTTTTCTCAGCTGCAAAGACAGTTCATAATGGCTTCAAGTGTTTGTCAAACTAGCCTTAGTCTTTCCCATTTTATTTCAACCAGTCAGTAGATGCAGAGAAACACAAGAAGCCATGCATTCAATGAATGTTTACAACTTCCCTGTTCCCCACTCATCTCTCAAAACTTTAGATTACACATTTTCTCTCTAAGATAATATCTGTCTTAAGTTTACCAAAGCATTGTAAGAAGTCCCACAGTACACCACAAACATTATATTTAACATATATTATGTCAAGAAAACAAGAATGTAGCAATATTACACTTTTGCAATACTTTGCTATAAATGCAAAGGCAGAGTTCAAGTATCTAATCAGAAAGTAATTTTTTTTTTACATTATATCAATCAAACTACAAATTAAGCCAAGACTTCCAATCTCTATGAACAAGTACATATTTTTATAATATTTAATTATACTTTTTAATATATCCTGAGGAAAGAATGATATATCAAGTCATGCAAGGTGACTTACAATTTATCAGTAAGATTAAACATGATATAATGATCATCGAGTATAAAAACATCAAGCTTCAGTCTGGTGAACTATTTATTGTATGCCCACATCCATTTTCCAGAACTTTAAAAGTAAAATTCCTTGGTGATAACTCCTAAGATAATGTGAATTCTTAGGCACCTTACACAAAACTAACGGTTAGGTGAGCTACTGAAAAAAAAGAGGTCTGAGGAAAACTTCAGATTGCAAATACCATGAACACATATGACACAGTGGTTCTGAATTTACACTTTTGCTCTGTTTATTTTAAACAAAATACATTGAAATATAGGCATGAAATTATGCCATGTCCCAGTCCTGCAAGTACTTCTGTGCTACTTTCATTTCATTTATGTGAAATGTGAATGAAGGTATATAACCTAAATTTGAAGATGCCAATGTATTTGCAACTCAATGTAAAACAGATTACAAATATTATTAAAAAATATCCCATACGTCCATGTAAATGTTAAAAAAAATTGTAGGTGCATATCCAAATTTATCGCTGAATTCACCAATTCATTGTCTTGTATATTATCTTACCTCTCCCATAACTGCGATAGGTGTTTCTCCTGTTGCCTGAGCAACACGATGTTCGACTAAGTAAAACATGTACTCATCATAAAGCAAGCGGATCAGATGAAAAGACCCAAAGCTAGCAGCACTGCGTAAGGTTAAATCTCGAATCACCATTGAGCTATTTAAATATGGGGGGAAAAATATGAAATAAATATCACAATTCTTTAATAATTTATTCATACGGAATATACACTTCAAGAATAATAAAGTAATGCTATTCAAAGCCATCTGATTTATGGTTTCTTCAGAAAGAAATGTCTGGGAAAGTCAATTATTTGTCTCTCCCCTTTTTTGAAAGCATGGTTGCAGACCACATTATACAACTAGAAGCTAAATTTTTGAAAAGGCAGGAAGAGTTTTGTTTTGGTGTATGCACAATCACCAATACATGAGCACATGTAAAAACTGAACTTAGCAAAAGGAAGTTCTTTTTTAAAATTCTAAATAACAAAATTGTATTAAAATTATTTAATTTTAAACAGTGGTGTCTCAGAATATTGTGTCTGTTTTGCTCCCATTCCTAGTTCAAAGGTTTTAATTGGTATGATTTTTAAACTTGTAAAATTTAGATAAGTTTGCGTATACCTTATAATAGAAAAATGCAGATTGTGGATGAAAACATCCATATGATACTCTCAGAAAGTAGATGCTATAATGTACCATTTTGAAAAAAAAATAGCTTTACTATGATAACTGATACAGTAGCAAATAACATGGAACATTTGCCTTGTTCTCTTTACACATTAAAAAATAATTTTTTATCCCTACATAATAAAAATAGAATTCATGGTATTTTAATAACTAATATTCAATCCAAAATGTTTCATAGCATGTTTCCAAATCAGGATAAAAGTCTAACCTCATTACACTTGCAGAAGGCCTTTAAAACAATATACAAGGATAATTTCATCCACTGCTGAGTTGCACATAGCACTGTGTTTAATGTTAAGAACATCAGTCTTTTGGGGGGTGGGGGGAAAGCTCTTCATTTCTTGGGAGCTATTGTCTGATATTACTTTTGTCAACATTATTAAAGCATACAGTTGAGCAAATAATAAAATAGCTAAAATAATTTAGAAGACTACCTGTAGAAAGACCACTTTAAAAGAAATTGCCGTGCTGCTTTAGGAAAGCTGGGTCTTCCTTCATA
>JACAXG010000329.1:23761-192240 GCA_018881555.1 Amblyornis subalaris | reverse complement strand
AGTAGAAATTCCCCCAGCCACAAAATTAGTATCTTTGAAGCAGTATCACATTCCTGGAGGGCAGGAAGAAATAACATTAAAAATTAAAGATTTGCTAGGGACAGGAGTGTTAAAACCCACCACCACAGCTTGGAATAATCCTGTATGGCCAGTTAAGAAAAATGATGGGTTGTGGTGAATGACTGTGGGTTATAGAGAACTAAATAAACATATGCCACCTTTGATTGCAGCTATGTCTGATACAATAATATTGATTGAAAAAATTCATAAACATGAGGGGACCTGGTATGCTGTCATTGATTTAGCTAATGCTTTTTTCACTATCCACGTAGTCAAAGAGCATTGGGATCAATTTGCATTCACTCGGCAAGGCAGGCAGGATACTTCCACAAGGCTACCACAAGGGTGGCTACAAAGCCCTACTATGTCATAGAAAAGTAACCAAACATTTGGATGAGTTTACCCTTTCAGAAGGAATGCAATTAATTCATTATATCGATATTTTAATTCAAGGAAAATGTGGGAAAGATGTGCAAGATAATTTGGAGAAACTTATAGAATATATGAGAAATAAAGGATGGGAGATTAATCCTAACAAAATACAGGGACTAGCAGAAACTATCAAATTTTTAGGAATTCAGTGGCATTGTGGCAATCGGGAAATACCTCCCAAGGCCCAACAGAAGATTATAGATTTTGCCATACCTCGGAATAAGAATGAAGCGCAAAGATTTATTGGATTATTTGAATTTTGGAGACAACATATTCCTCATTTAGGCCAAATTCTAGCTCCTTTGTATAAAGTTACTAGGAAAAAATTAGTTTGAGTGGGGCAATGAACAACAACAAGCATTTGAGTTAGCTAAAGAAGCAATCCAAAAGGCACTAGATTTGTGGCCTCTGGAAGAGGGAGAAGTAGAACTGCATGTATCAGTAAATGAGCTATATGCTAATTGGAGCTTATGGCAAAAACAAGGAAAAAAGAAGGTTCCCTTAGGATTCTGGAACCGAAAACTCCCATAGGCCAGGAAAAATTATACTGTTTGAAAGAGAGTTGTTAGCATGTTATTGGGCATTAATTGAAACAGAACAAATGACAATAGGGCATGAAGTATTTTTATGCTCAGAAATCCCAGTTATGCATTAGGTAAAGAGCTCTCCTAAAACACATCGAATTGGACACGCACAAGAATCTGGCATCATATAATGGAAATGGTATATACAGGACCGTGCTAAAGTAGGGACAAATGGAGTAGCTACTCTACATGAAAAGGTAGCCAATGTCCCTATTGAAGGGAAAAATCATAACCCCATAGAGTTTAAACAAGAACATGAATCCCCCGTTAGGTGGGGACAACCTTTTGAGCAATTATCTGAGGAGGGAAAGAAAGATGCATGGTTTACAGATAGATCAGCAAAGTATATAGGTGGAAAAAGGCTTTGGAAAGTGGTTGCATACAATCCAGTATCCAAGAAATTTTTAGAAACAACTGGAGAAGGGAAAAGCAGCCAATATGCTGAATTATATGCAGTATATATGGCAATTAAACAGCATACCTTTGGGAGATGTCACATATATACTGACTCTTGGTCAGTAGCTCAAGGATTAGCTATCTGGCTACCCACTTGGGCAGCCAAGAATTGGAAAATTTATGCAAAAGAAGTTTGGGGAAAAGGATTATGGATGAGCATATGGGAGCTAGTTCAATAAATTCAAGTCACTGTGTTTCATGGAGATGCACATTGTAATACAGATATATTAGAATGACTATACAATTCTATTGCAGACAATTGAGCAACAATATGCCAAGCAGGATTGGAGTTCCCTCAAGAAGAATCTCATGAGAGTTTGGCCAAATGGGCACACCAGAAATGTGGACATCTTGGAGAAAAAGCCACTTAGATGTGGGCCCAAGACCAGGGAATAGCTATTTCACTCGATATGGTAAAAGCTATCATAGCTAACTGCCCAGTTTGTAAGCATACTCAGAAGCGACCAGTCCCACATATAGTTAAAGGACAATTAAATTGAAGAAAATTACCTGGGCAGATATGGCAAATGAATTATATAGGACTGTTACCTCAAGACCATGGGTGTCGATTTATCTGTGCAGCTGTAGATACATACTCCAGGTATTTAATAGCTTACCCATGCAAGAGAGCTACCCAGCATAGTACTATTCAAACTTTAGGCTTAATCATCCAATATTATGGGATTCCTTTACAGAGTCAAACAAAAAATGGGTCAATTTCAAAAATAAACAAGTGCAGCAATTTGCTGAAGAACAAAATATACAATAGATTTTCCATATTCCCTGTTATCCTCAAGCAGCTGGACTAGTAGAACAAATGAATGGGCTTTTGAAAAAACAATTGCGTAAATTGGGAAAGAGACAAATGAAAAATTGGAAAGTAAATCTTACAGAAGTGTTGCATATATTAAATAATAGACCAATTGGTGAAGTCGAAACACCACTGATGCAACTGACTACTCCTAATTTGCAAATTAAACCCTTGACAGTGACTGAAACAATTATGTACTGTGAAATTACCCCAGGAGCATTAGCACCTTACCAGGCTACTCCTGAGGTGGCAGGACTAGACTTACATGCATTAACTTTAACACTAATTAATCAAGGGGAAACTAAGATTGTTGGCACTGGTATTGGGATTCAAATTCCTTTGGAACATTTTGAATTAATTGCCCTGCGGTCCAGCTTAGCAATTAAAGGAATTCATGTAATGAGGGGAATCATTGATGCTGATTATCAGGGAGAAATAAAAGTCATTTTGATGAATAATGGGAACTAAGATTTAGTCATTCAACCTAAGGACTGTATAGCCCAACTTTTGATATTACCACTTTTGAAAGCACAAATCCAAAAAGGGGATCCACCTCAAATAATTATAGTACGAGCTGATGGAGGATTTGGATCAACTAACTCTTTTAATAATGGAGCTAAAGTGTGGGCCCAAAGACAAAATGGACCCCTTGAACCTGCTGAAGTAATAGCAGTAGGAAAAGATAATACCATTCTTATTATGAAACCTGGACAAGGAAAATGGGAATATGTTCCCACACAGAAATTTTATTTATGAGAATAATTGGAAGTGTTGAGTTTCTCTTTTATAGAACCTGCCAGGATGGATGTTCCTGTTTATCACCATGGTCCATTCAGGAAGTGCCTTTACCCCAGGAGCTGTATCTTCAAATGAGAGGACATTGCATGATTCTATGACCTGGGGATGGATAAGTTCTACTAAAGAACGGCGACAGGATAATTTCACCTGCAAAGCCAATCAAGTGTGTTAACATAGTTGCATTAACTTTTCCAACAACTGTACTTTGCAAAGAGTCCAGGATCCTCAACATCCTTTTGAATGGCTGTATGCTCTATGCCCTTCAAATACAAATATAACACCCAATGTAATCCTTAAATGCTGTATAGATCTAGTTATGGCTTGGACAGTGTCTGAGAATAGGAAAAAGTTTTATGACTGCATGAATAGTAACAATACTCAAATTAATGTATCATCTCCCTTTTCCTGTACAAGAAGGAACTGTTATATGGTGCATTAATGGGACTCCCATTCAAAATTGATCAGTATGGGGAGACCAAATAAGAATTTTGCATTGACATCCCAGTGTTATAATTCATCACTTACATCAAGTTCCAGCCACTTGTATAGATGCAGCTCATCAGTATCGAAAACATATTATTAATTTTAACATTACCTAAATTACCAAAGTGTAGCCAAAAATGAGCCTGGTCTAATATCTTGTTAGGAGGAGTAGGAGCTGGAGTAGGCTTTGTAAATTCCGTTGATATTGAGGCCATGAATAATAAATTGAGTTATACAGGATACGATGTGGGACAAAATATCCAGTTGCAAGCTAAGTGGATGCCTACCACATTCAAGACAAACACGTTATGATATGATACTGAATTTTTAAAGTTCAATTGGACAGAATGAGAGCAGTTTCAAGCTGATCAAAATCTTACATGGAATCACAGAATCACAGAATCACAGAATAATTAGGTTGGAAAAGACCTTTGAAATCATCGAGTCCAACCTATGACCTAACACCGCCTTGTCAACTAGACCGTGAATTAGACTGAATGTACATTGCAATCATTATATGTTATATGCAGAGAAACAAGGCACAAAGTGATCTAATAAGTAGTAATGAACTACTTTGGCAATCAATATTTGAAACATATTCCAACACAACACTGGGTACAACCGACACCACAAACTGTGAAATGTACTGATTTATACTGTACTGGAAAAATAATTCATTATAACATTAGTAATGTCCAAATGATGTGCAAATTTGTAATAATGCCTGTAATCTTTGGAGAAAACTCTCCTTTTGTGCCTGGATATTGGTTACCAAGTTTCACTGGAACATATATTGATGAACAAAACAGAATTTATAATCTAGATTTATGTAACACAGTGTCAAACTGTGTTCTTTGTGGACAGGGATCACAACTATACAAACCTTGTTTACTAGAACATTCAATTAATATCTGTAAGTGGACAATATTACCTTCTTTCCAGATGTTTATTGAAATAGGACCACAAAAAATATGTATTGCCACAAATGATGAACAAACTATGCAAATGTATAATTTAACTGTTCCTTTTTCAGGATGTTTAGGAAATGTTACACGTCTAATTTTGCAAAATAGTACATTTTGGCGTGACATAAATGAGCAAGTAACTATATATTGGCACCCCAAATATCTAAACATTTCCATAGGTGTATTGTTACATAAACTTAAAACCTTGTTACAGACCTCAGAACATATGAAAAAACATTTGTCAATACAAAATAAAACTCTAGCAGAATTTCAAATTAATACTATAATAGAAGACAAACTACTATCACAGTCTAGCCAAATCGAATGGGAAGCTGCCCATCATTTTTTTCTGGATATTCACCCACTGCCACCAAGGCATTAGATGTACACCCTATCTTAATTGTGTTTATAATAATTGTAAAAATAACAATGTTTAATTGCTTTATTTGGTATAAATTAAGATGGATTGATAGAACCTATATGCCATATCCATTAACTTGAAGTTCGCACAGAAGTCAAAGGACCAAATGATGTGGTAGGCCCTATGTGGAGCCTGAACCAAAGTTGACCACTGTATGAACTTTGAAACATACGTACCTGTTCAAAACAACATAGTCAATTTTAGGATCACAGGGGCTTTGTGCATGACATGCCCAGGTGCCTGGCCAGCGGACGGTTATGCCAGACCACAAAGTTCAAAAATAAACATCTGGTCATGTACACTTACACAAGTAACAATATAAAAGTGAAACACCTTTGTAGCAGGATCAGAAGCCTCATTTATGAGTAGACGTGCTGTGTAGGATTTCCCAATTACTGGGAGGGTTTTTCTGGTCCTTCACCGCAACAGGGCTCCCCAGCTGAAGTACAGACCAGGATGACAGTAATGTATTAGGGTAATTGGTGACATATCTTTTCTTAATCACTAGCTGTAGTCTGTAGTAATGATTTGATGCATTGCCCTTCTATGCTTATTTCTGTTATCTGCTTATCATCCATGTAATAAAAAAGCTTATCTCTAAATAAGTTGTTGTTTTGTTCCGATCCCTTCACTAACTGCATTAATAAGTAAAACGGGGGTAGCATCTTTCCAGTTTGCTGGAGTGTGCGGTCGGCTGGTGCCAGGTACCACATGGTGAGCAATCGCATGTGAATTGTTCGCCTATCTTGTACACTGTTATTGTTGCTGTTACTGTTTGTTTTGTTATCTCGTTGCTGCTTTTAGTACATTGTTCTTATCTCAACCTGTGATCTTTACCTTTTTGTGCCTCACATTCTAGTCTCCAGCCCATCGCAGGGGAAGGGGGGGAGTGAGCGAGTGGCACATGGTCTGAGATCTTTCAGTGGGAACACTAAATTGGGGAATACCATTCCTAAACCACAACAGCCTTATTTGGTGCCCGTGGCATGAAGGGTTGAGATAAAAACAAACCTGCCCAGAGTGGGTTGGAAACAAATTTGATCTAAACATTTGCTGTCCTGGAACAGAGCCACTGGTCACTATGTTGCTTTGTTCATGTGGGTGTTGTACCTAACCCTGTATATATTCCCATATGTGATCCTCGTGATCTTCTTCAGAGCAGGGAGAGGGATCCACATAGCTTTGTTGCTGTACTGTGTGATATCAGTTTATGACATGATAACATCAATGGCAATGAGGGTCATTTGAGATGTGAATTCAGTGCTGCTCTGCTGCCCTTACCTCAGGCACTACCTTTGGGAATTCATTAATAATCGTGGGGGGAACGGGGGGAAATGATTTTCCACACCTTTTCACCCCCTTTTCCTCCTTCAGGCATGTTACAACAGCTTTTGAGAATTTAGAATTTCCCTTGGATGTTAAGGAAAGCATGTTCTTGTTAATTCTGCCAGGTCTTCTCAGTGTGGTCCACACCACGTTTAGAGTCAAGAAAGATTTTTAGGAAGGTCATTCAGAGATCTGCCCCAAGGGGGAATAGTCATGAATGGCATGGAATGTGGGAGAAAATGGGCCAGTTTTTGGAGAAATTCTCTCCTCCAACGGTTTGGAAGTTCACCCCTGAACAACTACAGCACCGTGATAAAGTGGTAGAATATTTGAAAGGAAAATTATGTGGTGGCTCCAGAGAGGAGTGAAGTAATGCAATGTGCTGGGCCCTGGCTACTATTTATCGGACACTACTCATCACTAGACAGCACCCTCAGGGGGAGGAGGAGGAAAGCAGAACAACAGGCACCATAGCCACTCAAACTGCAGCTGAGCCAGAGGAACAATCTGTGCCGGTAGCAGTCGCCCCTATACAGAAGAAGAAATCCAAGACAAAATCAGTTTGTTTAGTAAGGGATGAAGAGGAGTAAGCAGGGCCCTCACATCAGGAGGAAGAGGCAGAATCGGAGATAATCACCTGATCCCTATCCCCAGATGAGCTGTGAGATATGTAAAAAGATTTCAGCCACCAATCGGGTGAGCCCCTGGTGACCTGGCTGCTCTGATGCTGGGATAGAGCAGCCCACAGTTGGAAACTAGAGGGTAGTGAAGCCAAGCAACTGGGATCCCTGTCCAGGGATGTGGGCATTGACAAGGGCATTGGAAGAGAACAGAAACTCAGCCTCTGGAGGCGACTCCTGTCAAGTGTGAGGGAAAGGTATCTTTTCAAGGATGATCTATCAGTGCACCAAGGCAAGTGGAACACCATGGAGAAAGGTATCCAGTACCTGAGAGAATTAGCTGTGCTGGAGGTAGTCTATAGGGATTCAAATAATGAGCAGTCCCCTCTAGATCCAGATGAGGTCCAATGTACACAATCCATGTGGCTGAAGTTTCAAAAGAGCATGTCATCATCATATGCCATCTCATTGGCAGTGATGTCATGAACAGTGAATAATTTAGTTGCCCAACTCTGGCAATATGAAGAAAGTCTGTCTTCCCCCATACAGGCCTGCATCTCGGCTGTAGAAACACTGTCCAAGGACCACCAGGAATTTAAAGATGAAATGTCCCATGCCCTGCCAGTACAGACAAGAATCTCTGCTATTAGGAACAAGCATCACCCTGTTTGAGAGAGGGCATACA
This sequence comes from Amblyornis subalaris, assembly GCA_018881555.1. NCBI lineage: Eukaryota > Metazoa > Chordata > Aves > Passeriformes > Ptilonorhynchidae > Amblyornis > Amblyornis subalaris. Next base: position 184,599 of record JACAXG010000329.1, on the reverse strand, counting down.
CCTTGAGGTAACCTGTGGTTTTACCTTCATGATCACAGAGAGGACATGAGGAAGTGGGATGGAAAACCTACCTCTGCCTTAGGACCACAGGTACATGAGTTGAAAGGAAGAACAACCACCACAGGAATTTCTTCAAGAATAAATGCTGCCCCGGTTTCCAGTGAGCAACTCTTCAGACAGAATAGAAGGGCTGATGTTATTTCTGATCCTCTTGAAAGAACCTCAAGTTGATCATAATTACAAGAAGTGAGCAATGAGTACTATGACCAGTATTATTTGGAGAGACACTTCAAATTGGAAAGACATGGATTTGATGGATGGACCATTCAGTGGATAAAGAATTGGCTGGATGGCTGCACTCAAAGTGTTGTGGTCAACAGCTCATTGTCCACGTGGAGACCAGTGATGAGCGGTGTCCCTCAGGGGTCAGTACTGGGGCCAATACTGTTCAACATCTTTGTCAGCAACATGGAGAGTGGGACTGAGTGCAGCCTCAGCAAGTTCGCTGATGACACCAAGCTGTGTGGTGCAGTCTACACGCTGGAGGGAAGGGATGCCATCTAGAGGGACCATGACAGGCTTGAAAGGTGGGCCGATGTAAACCTCATGAAGTTCAACAAAGCGAAATGCAAGGTCCTAGACCTGGGTCACAGCAATCCCAGACACACAGACAGGTTGGGTGGAGAAGTGATTGAGAGTAGCCCTGCAGAGAAACACTTGGGTTGATGGTTGAAGAAAAATTCAATGTGAGCCAGCAGTGTGCGCTCACAGCCCAGAAAGCCAACTGTGTCTTGGGCTGCATCAAAAGGAGCGTTGGCAGCAGGTCCAAGGTGAATCTCCCCCTCTCCCCCTCTACTCAGCTCTGGTGAGATCCCATCTGGAGTACTGTGTACAGTTCTAGTGTCCCCAACATAAGAAGGACATGGAACTGTTGGAGCAAGTCCAGAGGAGGGCCACAAAATTGATAAGAGGACTGGAGTACCTCCCTTACAAAGACAGGCTGGGAAAGTTGTGGCTGTTCAGCCTGGAGAAGAGAAGGTTGTGTGAAGACCTCAGCAACCTTCCAGTATCTGAAAGGAGCCTACAGGGAAGCTGGAGAGAGACTCTTCATCAGGAACTGTAGTGACAGGACAAGGAGTAATGGGTACAAATTGAAAGAGAGGAAATTTAGGTTATATATTAGGAAGAAATTTTTTACTGTGAGGGTGATGAGATACTGGAACAGGTTGCCCAGGGAAGCTGTGGATGCCCCAACCCTGGCAGTGTCCAAGGCCAGATTGGATAAGGCCTTGAGCAATGTGGTCTGGTGGGAGGTGTCCCTGCCTATGGCAGGGCGGTTGGGACTAGATGATCTTTAAGGTCCATTCCAAACTCTTAACATTCTATGATTCTATGATTCTATGATTCTATGATTCTATGATTCTATGATTCTATGATTCTATGATTCTATGACTAGAGGGGCCCTGCCCCCAGCCAGGCGGAAGAAAGGGACAATCAGATCTATTGGACTGTGTGGATCCCATGGCCTGAGATATACAAGAGTATAAGGCTTTAGTTGACACTGGCGCACAATGTACCCTGATGCCATCAAGATACATGAAAGCAGAATCCATCTTTATTTCTGGGGTGACGGAGATCCCAACAGCTGACTGTACTGGAAGCTGAAGTGTGCCTGACAGGGAATGAATGGCAAAAACACCCCATTGTGACTGGCCCAGAGGCCCTGTGCATCCTTGGCATAGATTACCTCAGGAGAGGGTATTTCAAGGGCCCAAAAGGGCATCGTTGGGCTTGTGGGACAGCTGCTGTGGTGTAGCAGGGCCTCTCACCCCCCTCCCCGCCACAAGACCTTATCTGTTGTTTGTTAACCAGTCAGATTAACTCAAATAGGACAAGCTGTGTTGTAGTGAGTTATTTTGGTGCCATGGGGTTAAAATCCATCTGGTGTCTCCCAACTGCCAATATACATCTTACTGTTGAAGTGAAATCTGGAACATAAACTGGATTTCTGACAAACAGACACCTCATTTTACGACTATAAAAGCCACACCAAACTTTCACAAAGCAGAAATCTTCTATACATTTCCCTGTAAATGTGTGGAGTTTCTCCTGTAAGTAGGGACGCCTGCTTTGCAGTTACACCCCAGGGGTTAAGTGAAGGAATCTGTGTACATTATCATCATTTCGGTCGTAAGTTGCATTTGACTCCTAGTCAATACTATTTCTTTTGCTAGCTTTAATATAGGTACCTTTATATCAAGGACTGTTTTATGTTATGCTGTAATCTACCAGTAGTTCTTTAGTTCTATACTGTGTAGTAACTCTGATTAAGATCTTTGGTCTGCTATCTCATCTGTTTAATAAATAATTCATTTTTATAAAGAGACCTGATTCACCATCACTAGAACTTGCGGGCCAGAGTGATTCCTTAAATTTAAACTGTTGCCAAAATCTGAGGTTAAGGCAGGGCTCATCTGAAGCTCCCACTCATCCCATGACATGTGGAGACGGAGGGAATTCAACAGGTGAAACCCTTGCCTGGTCTGTCAGAGGACCCTTCTGCTGTGGGACTCCTGAGGGTCAAAGAACAACAGGTACCAATCACTACTACAATGGTGCACTGTCAAAAACACTGCACCAACTGGGACTCTGTGACCCCCATTCATGAGATGATTTGTGAATTGAAGAGCCAGGGAGTGGTCAGCAAGACTCGCTCACCCTTTAATAGTCCTATCTGGACAGTGCATAAGTCCAGTGGAGAGTGGAGACTGACAGTGGACTATCATGGCCTAAACGAAGTCACACCACCACTGAGTGCTGCTGTGCTGGACATGCTGGAATTTCAGTATGAACTGCAGTCCAAGGCAGCAAAATGGTGCCGCCATCGATATTGCTAATGCATTTTTCTCCATTCCTTTAGCAGCAGAGTGCAGGCCACAGTTTGCTTTCACCCGGAGGGGCGGCTAGTACACCTGGAACAAACTGCCTGTGGTGGTGCATACCCTTGTCACCAGGCCGCATTGTGATGTGAGAAATGCTTGTTAGGAGCCTTCACAAACAGCTCCTCTTGAGCTTATCAGAAACACTGTCTGTTCCCAGGAACCTGTGCTGTTTAATGAGCTTCTGTTTTTTAATGAACAGCCTTGGAAACTTATTTTTCTTGCCTGAATAGCAACCCAAGTGGATAATAATTTTTTTTTTTATCAAGCTTTCAAAGAAAGTTACTGACCTGAATTGCGGCCAGGATAGAAAATTACTATGACTAAAGCCCACTCTCTTGTGACCCTATAAACAGTGGTCCAAAGTGAGATTCTTTGAGCTCTCCTGCACCATGGTGGGCTGTGACCAGCAATCTTCCTCTGAGCAGAGCCTCTCAGAGCCAGCGAACTGTCAAGTTTGCTGTGCTTGGAGGATCACCAAACAACGACAATGGATCCTGGGTTGATACCCCCACTCCTCGGGAGTCAACCCTTCACCAGCTGAGAAGATGCAATGGCATCTGAAGTGAGTATTTCACTGAATTTGAGAGGAATTTTTCACAGGTACCATCTTTGTGCATGCAAGTGTGCATATGATGTAGCAAATATACCAGGAATGTTGCACTCCTAGATTCTCAAGTACTTTAGATTTATAAGTTAGGCCTGTAAGTTACTGTTGTGGTATAGCAAACTCTATATGAATCCTTTACTAAATTGCTTAAGTTATCGATTGAGTTTAAGTACTATTAAGTTTAAATGCTGTTAAGTTTAAGTGAAGTGCTGTTGGTCAAGTCCAGGGCTCAGTTTATCATGGGAATCTACTCTGAAACTTGTGACTCAGCAGGAGTGTCTACCATATTCCATTTTATCCTTACCCTTTCCTAGCCTCTTGTCTTCCCCTCCTCCTGCCCCAGCCTCCACATAGATAGTTTTGTGTTTATTTTGGTTTAGGATTGACTGATTTTGGATTTTTGTTTGCTTTTTCTCTGTGTGCTTTAACCATCTAGTAAATAATAGAGTGAACCTTGCCAATGAACTTTATCATGCCATGGCTTTTTATATTAAACCTTTGCTGATGATTCTTTAAGTGAACTTAAAACACTCATTAGCAACACTGCCCCAGGGGTGGAAACACAGCCCTGCTATTTGCCATGGACTGATCCAGACTGCACTGGAAAAGGGTGAGGCTCCAGAACACTTACAGTACATTGACATCATCCTGTGGGGCAACACAGCAGAGGAAGTTTTTGAGAAAGGGGGAAGATAATCCAAATCCTCCTGAAGGCCAGTTTTGCCATAAAACAAAGTAAGGTCAAGGGACCTGCCCAGGAAATTCAGTTTTTAGGAATAAAATGGCAAGATGGATGTCGTCAGATTACGATGGCTGTGGTCAACAAAATAGCAGCTATGTTCCCACCGACCAGCAAGAAGGAAACACAGGTTTTCCTATGTGCTGTGAATTTTTGGAGGATGCATATTCCAGATTAGAGTCACATTGTAAGCCCTCTCTATCAAGTGACATGGAAGAAGAACGATTTAAAGTGGGGTCCTGAACAGCAACAAGCTTTTGAACAAATTAAACAGGAGCTTGCTCATGCAGTAGCCCTTGGGCCAGTCAGGACAGGACAGAATGTAAAAATGTGCTCTACACCGCAGCCAGGGAGAATGATCCTTCCTGGAGCCTCTGGCAGAAAGCACCAGGGCAGACTCGAGGTTGACCTCTAGGTTTTTGGAATCAGGGATACAAAGGATCTGAGGCCTGTTACAATCCAAGTGAAAAAGAGATCCTGGCACCTTATGAAGGGGTTTGAGCTGTTTCAGAAATGACTGGCATAAAGCACAGCTCCTCCTGGCACCCTGACTAGCAGTGCTGGACTGGATGTTCAAAGGGAAAGTCTCTTCAACACATCAGGCCACTGATGCCACATGGAGTAAGTGGGTCACACTGATCACACAGCAAGCTTGAATAGGAAACTCCAATCGCCCAGGGATCTTAGAAGTCATCCCAAACTGACCTGAAGGCAAAAATTTTGGACTATCGGAGGAGTAGAAGGTGACACATGCTGAGGAGGCCCCACCATATAATCAGCTACCAGAAAATGAAAAGCAATACAGTCTCTTCACTGACAGTTCCCGCCATATTGTAGGGATACACTGAAAATAGAAAGCTGCCAAATGGAGTCCTACATGGCAAGTTGCAGAAGTTATTGAAAGACAAGGTGGATCAAGGCAAGTTGTACCTCAAGGAGATTTGATTTTTGTGTGAGAACAGTCTGCAATGTTGAATTGTATAATATTGGTTGCTGAATAACACTGCCACTGTATGTCATAACTACCATGGACAATGAGGATGGACTGCTCCAGATACACCAGTCATGAGCTCCTGATGCAGCTTGCAACCAGCCAACAGCACACCAGTCCTCCTGCCCTGGAAGACATCTAGGATGGATAGAATGCACAGTCATGGACTAAATGAACTCAACAGACATCTTGGAGGGACAGCCATTGACTATGGCAATGATACTTGTGCTTGTGTGTGTGTATATATATATATACACACATATATAGTTGGAAGGTGTAGGGGTGAATAATGTCCTGGTTCTGGCCAGGACAGGGTTAATTTTTTCAGTAGTCAGGAGGGGGCATGGCTAGGACATGGCAGTGGTCAAGTATTGTCGGGCTCCATTTGGTATAGTGGTGAACATTTCCATGTGAATTGCTCACCTCTCTTATACATTTTTTAAATTAATACTGTTGCTGTTACTGTTTGTCTTCTTATCTCATTGCTGTTTCCAGTAAATTGTTCTTATCTCAACCCGTGATCTTTACCTTTTGTGCCTCCAATTCTCCTCTCCATCCTGCCACAGGTGGAGGGGGAGAGTGAGCGAGTGGCATATGGTCTGGGATGTTTCAGTGGGAACGCTAAATTGGGGAGTACCATTCCTAAACCATGAGAAAGGACTTAAGATCAAATACAATTTCTCTTACATTTTTTAATCCCCTCACTTAAAAAGAGCTTTGTTTTATAGACAAAAAAGGATTGTTGTGTTTATCCACAGTCTGCAATATACTACACATTGCTTAATGAGTAATATAAATAGCACACAATTGGACAAACACAGTCCATATACAACAATGAGCAATTCACAGTATTGTAATGGAATACGATTATATTAAATTTCTAAGTTTTAATAAGACCAATATGGATACTTCTGTTAAATGGAATTTGAGAAAACCAATTCTGATTTAACATAGACCATATTCTTAAACTCTAGCTATCACATACCAAGTTAACATCTCAACATTCATAGACCCTATATCTTTTCACAGAACAATTTTTAATATAACATATATTTGGTTACATACTAAATCTTAGGTAGTTTACATACTATTATGCAATATAACTATATTTTGTTAAATGTTATTTAAATATCTTTTCAACAAACAAAAAAATTTAACTGTGCTAGTGAACTTCTGAACTTCTGTTAAAATGTGTTAAAATGTTTGTTCATGAGTGTGCTAGTTTGAAAGCAAATCAGCGGGAGGAATGAACCTCAAACAAACCTTGAGGGAGATTTTAGGTTGGAGTTGCAATTTAATAAAAAAGATTAAAATAATTGCAACAATACAGAAACAATGGCTTAAACTGACAAAGTCATGGTACAACCTGGCAGTGGTTGCAGTCCTGTTGAAGTGGTGGTTGAAAGCAGTGGTCCTATAGAAAGGTCCGGTCCTCCAATGGGAGCTCAGGTCTTCCTCCTGGATGTTCCAGTGGTGGTCTCTCAGTCCCCAAGCCTTCCTTATATCTGGTGGTGCTTAGGTGGTACCTCCCCCAGGGCGGGGAGTTTCACAATAGAGTGAGGTAACCCTATGAGTCATAGGATATTTTGAGAGTTCTCTGATGTCTTGGGTCATTACAACTGCTGATTCCCGGGGGAAGTTGTCACGGTTGAGATAAGAAACAATGCCCCACCTCACATGGTTTGCCTCTTCTCAGCTTATAGCCTTGCGGTGGTTTAGCCCTTGTGGAATCCTGATTGGTTAGGGACAGGAAGATGGACAGCTGCGGAGACGCTTCTGTGCTCTGCCACGGAGTTAAAACAGCTGATGGATAGCTAGCTAAACCAATGACATCACATAGCAATGCCTCTGGGGTGACCTATTTTAAAAAAGGATCCAGGAAGTGCTCTCTCTTTTCCCCCGCCTCTCCCGCGGGGAGGGACGGCTCCTGGGACCAGGCCTCCCTGCCCGGCCCAGGGGGCCGGGCCCCATTCTATCCAGCCGCGGCCCGGGCCAAGCCGGCATGGCGGGTGCGGGAGTCGAGGCCGCTGAAGAAGGGACTGCCTCGGAGCCGGCCGCGGTGAGAGCTATAGGCGGCGGCGAGCGGCAGCACGCGGCAGCGGGGGGGCGCGGCCCCTCCCCTTCCAGTGGCGCGGTGCAGCTGGCGCTGATACTGACCAGAGAACAGCGTGTGGCTAGTGAGAGAGAGGTGGCGAGTATTTTCCCCGGTGTGGATCGCATAAGACTCTCCTGCAGGTATTTCTGCAGATATTAATTTCTCTTTCAAGTCAGAGAGAAAAGGGAAGCAAGTCACCTGAGGGGAAGAAAACATGACGACCGACAGGTCGAATGGAAGGAGAAGGAGGAAATGCCAATCGAGACGCTATTTTACCATCGGAGCTGATTTCTTCTGTAAGTCATGGTGAGACTGTAATATGCCAGACTGTTTTTCTCTGTAATTCATTAAGAAGCACGAGGGGATGTGGAATTCACGCGCAGCCATGAATAAGAGCACTTTATGCCATGAGCAGCTGATGATAAGGCTTTGGAGACTGGGAAGGAGAGAGAGAGAATTTACTTCTAGGCTGGTAACTCATCCTTAAAAGGTTAACTCCATGGACTTAGTACCCATGCTAGCAGTTGTGTAAAGACTACAGGACTCGTGGGAGAGAGAGATTCACTACAGCAGTGTCCGGGTGGGCTGTGGTGTTTTGTGAAGGTTTGGAACCACGCTGGAGAAACTCCACAGGGAGCTATCTTCCATGGAATGGATCCCTCGGCACAGCAGAAGGAACTCTTTTCCAGAAATGGCAACAAGGACTTAATTATAGTGACCAAAACTCCATGTTATGTTTATTTTCCCCAGCGCGATTGGTAAGAAAGTTTGGGAGGTATTGGGAAGAGAAAGGGTGTCTGGAGATTTGCTTTAATTTTCACTATTCCTTTTACTTTAGTTCTATTAGTAATAAAATCTTTTTACTATTTCAAGCTTGGAGCCTGTTTTGCCATGTAGTTTTTCTGTTTTCCTCAGTATCAATATTTCTCCTCATGAAAATAAATTCTAATTCCCCTGTGAAATAATATCTCGTGGTGTTTTACGCTACATTAGTGTCAAACTATCATAAGCCTGAAGGACCAGGTGTGTACTCGGCTACTGTGAACGACCCATCGTTAACCAGTTTATCAAGAAGTGATGTGGATGGTGATAGAATACATCCTTTGGTTATACCCCACAACCCAGGACATTTTCTACCCCTTATTCTATACCATCTACATCATGCTGGAATTAATATTCTTCTTTAACTATACAGTGATACCTATATATATACACAAGGAAAACATCACAGACAGTTCTCACTCAAAATTAGGTCCCCTTGAGGTACACAACGGGTTTCCTTATCTTTCTGCATTATCCACCAGGTGTAACCAGGTCCTTGAGCAAAAACAATCCCACAAATGTGTTTGCCTTTGCCTGACATGGGTCTAATCCAAACAGTCTTTCCTATCATACCTCTTATGTGTACCACAGGGACTTTATCGCCGTCTATGGTATGCAAGGGTTCTGACTGGGCAGGACCAGCTCGATTGATGGAGCCTCAGGTGTTGACCAACCAGGTGGCCTTTGCTAAATGCAGCTCCCAGTTTTTGAAGGTCTCTCCACCCAGTGCCTTCAAGGTGGTTTTAAGCAGTCCATTGCACCGTTCAACCTTTCCGGTGGCTGGCACATGATAGGAAATATGGTACACCCATTCAATCCCATGTTCTCTAGCCCAGGTGTCAATAAGGCTGGTTTTGAAATGAGTCCCATTGTCTGACTCAATTCTCTCAGGGGTACCCTGTCTCCACCAGACTTGCTTTTCAAGGCCCAGGATGGTATTCCAGGCAGTGGCATGAGGCACAGGGTAGGTCTCCAGCCATCTGGTGGTCACTTCCACCATGGTCAGCACATAGCGCTTTCCTTGGCAGGTTTGGGGAAGCGTGGTGTAGTCAATTTGCCATGCTTCCTCATACCTATATTTTGACCACCGTCCACCATACCATAGAGGCTTCACCTGCTTGGCCTGCTTGATTGCAGCACACATCTCACAGTTGTGGATGACTTGTGAGATACTGTCCATGGTTAAGTCCACCCCTCGGTCACAAGCCCATCAGTATGTTGCATTTCTTCCCTGATGACCAGAGGCATCATGGGCCCAACGAGCGAGGAATAATTCTCCTTTGTGCTGCCAGTCCAGATCCACCTGTGATACTTTAATGCTGGCAGCTCGATCCACCTGCTCATTGTTCTGATGYTCTTCATTAGCCCGACTCTTGGGTACATGGGCATCCACGTGACGGACCTTCACAGCCAGCTTCTCAACCCGGGCAGCGATGTCTTGCCATATCTCAGCAGCCCAGATGGGTTTCCCTCAGCACTGCCAGCTGGCCTTTCTCCAAGGATTCAGCCATCCCCACAGAGCATTAGCTACCATCCACAAGTCGGTGTAGAGTCTCAGCCACTTCTCTCATTTGGCAATATCCAAAGCGAGCTGGATGGCTTTAAGCTCCACAACCTGTCTTGATCCGCCTTGTCCCTCTGTAGCTTCTGCGACTCGCCGTGTGGGGCTCCATACAGCAGCTTTCCATTTCCTGTTTGTCCCTACAATTCAGCACGAACCATCAGTGAAGAGGGCATATCGTCTTTCACTCTCCGGTAGCTGGTTATATGGCAGTGCACCCTCAGCACGTGTCACCTGCTCCTCTTCTTCTTCAGAAGATAGTCCAAAACTCTCACCTTCGGGCCAGTTTGTGATGATTTCCAGTATCCCAGGGCCATTAGAATTTCCTATGCAGGCTCACTGCATGATCAGAGCGATCCACTTGCTCCACGTGGCATCAGTGGCATGATGTGTTGAAGGGACCTTCCCTTTGAACATCCAGCCCAGCACGGGTAGTCAGGCTGCCAGGAGCAGCTGTGCTTCGGTGCCAGTCACTTCTGAGGCAGCTCGAACCCCTTCATAGGCAGCAAGAATCTCTTTCTCAGTTGGGGTGTAGCTGGCCTCAGATCCCTTGTATCCCCAACTCCAGAAGCCGAGAGGTTGTCCTCGGGTTTCCCCAGGTCCCTTCTGCCAGACGCTCCAGGAAGGACCATTCTCCCCAGCTGCGGTGTAGAGCACATTCTTTACATCTTGTCCTGTTCTGACTGGCCCAAGGGCTACTGCATGGGCAAGCTCCTGTTTAATGTTCGAAAGCCTGCTGTTGTTCAGCGCCTCACAGGAAATCTTTTTCTTTCGTGTCACAAGATAGAGAGGGCTTACAATCATGCTGTACTCCAGGATGTGTATTCTCCAAAAGCCCACGGCTCCTAGGAAAGGCTGTGTTTCCTTCTTCCTTGGGCAGGAATGAACCTCAAACAAACCTTGAGGGAGATTTTAGGTTGGAGTTGCAATTTAATAAAAAAGATTAAAATAATTGCAACAATACAGAAACAATGGCTTAAACTGACAAAGTCATGGTACAACCTGGCAGTGGTTGCAGTCCTGTTGAAGTGGTGGTTGAAAGCAGTGGTCCTATAGAAAGGTCTGTGTCCTAGGGTGACTTTATGATGCTATATATCCCAATCGCCTGCTTAATGAAAAGTATTAACTTTGTGTCTTTAAGCTGGCTCGAGAAGCCAGGAGTTGTTTTGGTTTTCTTCAAAGGATATTTACATTCTTTCACCTTTATCAGCTCGCTATGTTATGGTTCTGAGGAGAGAACATCTAGGCAGTCGCTTTCTATAGTTGGAGGCGAAGGGACACTTTTTTACCTTTACCTTTTTTTTTCTTGTGAGCTTTCGCCCGGTTTTTACTCAGCTGAGGGATATTCGGATGGAGTTAAAACTTGCTTTTGTTTTTTTCCCTCCTCTGCTTGAGGCAAGGGAAGAAGACAGTTTTTTTCCTGGGACTATATTTTCTTTTTCTTCTTCCTTTGGAACTGTACAACAGACAACTGGGCTCTGTTCTACATACCATCTCTCCGGGGCCTACACCCCCCGGGCCTGGACAGGGCCTACTCTGTACTCAAGCAGCTAGCTAGAGACAGAGCAGAAGACCACACCTGCCAAGGACTCAGGACTTTGACTCATTCAGGTTATCCTCCTCACGAGAGGTTTATTATCTAACATTATTCATTTTTATTTTTATTTTCTTTTCCCTTCCCCTGGTGCCTGCGTGCACCCCCCCAGCAGCTGGGTTTTGCTAAATAAACAGGTTTTTTTCACTTTCCACTGAGAAATTCTTAAGGGGAGGGGAAGGGAGTTTTGAACCCTATCTTTTGCAGAGGAAGCTCTTCGAGTCTTCCTCCTAAGTTTGTCCAGACCGTGACAGTCTGGTCCTCCTGTGGGAGCTCAGGTCCTCCTCCTGGATGTTCCAGTGGTGGTCTCTCAGTCCCCAAGCCTTCCTTATATCTGGTGGTGCTTAGGTGGTACCTCCCCCAGGGCGGGGAGTTTCACAATAGAGTGAGGTAATCCTATGAGTCATAGGATATTTTGAGAGTTCTCTGATGGCTTGGGTCATTACAGCTGCTGATTCCCGGGGGAAGTTATCACGGTTGAGATAAGAAACAATACCCCACCTCACATGGTTTGCCTCTTCTCATCTTATAGCCTGAAGGACCAGGTGTGTACTCGGCTACTGTGAACGATGCATCGATGCATCGTTAACCACTTTATCAAGAAGTGATGTGGATGGTGATAGAATACATACTTTGGTTGTACCCCACAACCGAGGACAATGAAGGAAGATAAATGTATGACTACCAGTAATCTGGGCCATGTAAGGTAGTGGAGCAACAGGAGGAAAAAAAATGTTGTTTCTTCTAAGGAGAAGAAAGAGATAAAAGAGAAACCTTTTTCTAAACCTAATGAAAAATAATAAATTGATTTTTTACAGATAACTGGTAACTAGTTCTAACCATTTACTTAGCAAAGGTTGGAAATGTAAACACAAACAATTAAATAAAGTATACTAATGATATTGTATTTTAAATAAAATATGCAACATAATAAAACTAATGAAACCCTCTGTACTAGAAATAGTGCTCTATGATCTATATTTTTTTATGAAAGATCAGAAGCTATGCCATCCAAGATTTCATCTTCAGGCATTGTTCATGCTGTTCATTCTAAGAATATATGTAGTCTACACTTTCATCTGCATTAAATAAAAATTGGCAGAATGCATGGTCTGAAGGATAAGAAGCCTTCAGAGAAAATGGAAATAGATAATGTTTCTGAGGTTTTATTTTCCTTATGGCCAAAGCAGAAGCTGGAAAGTTTTGACTGAATCACTGTATATATATATAGATCAGAAAAATTTTCCCACTTTTCTTTCTTGATAGAATAAGAACTAACAATAACAAAAAATGGGTGGAAATAATTTTTCTTAAATTCTAGGTTTTAAATCTAAAGGTACCTGTACATTGGCAAAATCCACACGGTTGAGATCACTGAGCATCTGGTTGATCTGAGAAGTGTTCTGAAGCACAGCCCGAGCTGCCTGAGCCAGGTGATTGAGAGATGTGTATCTTCTCAAAGTCTGGGCAAAGGCACTTACAGTGGCAACCTATGAAGAAATCAATTTAACTTAACACATTGTATTATCAACCAATCTTCTGTTTTGTCTATTTTAATTCTAAAATTGCTATATTAATTTATGAGCCCTCAGATATTGCAATTCACATATAATGGAACAAATACAGTTTTTCCTATGATTTTTTTTGGCAAAACAAAGTTATTTCCAATCCCATGTTTCACGTTTGAAGTTCAACCTAAATATGACATTTAGCATTAAAATGCTGCTACTTTTAGATCTTGAATGACATCTAGTGTACAATTGCAGAAAGTAAAGAAAACTGAGTAAACTTTGTTTACCTTGCTTTGTATCATTCTCTGTGGAATATTGTTCATGGCACTGGAAAGCCAACCTTCAAGGCTTTTTGCAAAATTGCGAATGGCTTGAGTCAAGGCACCTAAACATTAAAGAATAAAAATAAAATGAAAAGGATGGCAAGGTGCCTCTCTTGAAACCTTTTGCCTCCTCAATATTTAAATATTCCACATTGAGAACTACTGCATTTATTGGCTCAGGAACTTATCCAGTTTAGGTTCGGATCCCCATCAAAACAAGAAGGATGTTGATAAACTGGAGCAAGTTCAGTAGAGGGCCACTGACATGGTCAGGGAGCTGGAGCACATATCTTATGAGGAGAGGCTGAGGGATCTAGGTTTTTTAGCCTGGAAAAGAGAAAGTTTGGGGGACCGAATAGAAACCTTTCAATACCTACAAGGTGTCAAGAACATGGACTCAGTCTCTTCACAATGATGCATGGCAGGAGGGTGATAAACACTAAGCGTAAACTGAAAAAAGAGGGGTCCTGACTTGATAGGAGAAATTTTTTCACCTTGAGGACAGTTAAGCAGTGCTAATTCATGGCCCTTCATTGGACTCTCTCCAGTATGTCCATGTCACTCTTGTACTGGGGAGACCAGAACTAGATATAGGACTCCAGGTATATAGCACTCAAATGGTGCTGAATAAAGGGGAAGGATCACCTACCTGGACCTACTGGTAATACTTTGTCTAATACAGCTGAGGATACTATTATCCCTCTTTGCAGCAAGGGCACACTGCTGGCTCATGTTCCACTTGGTGTCCACCAGGACCCACTGGTCCTTTTCTGCAAAGCTGCTTTCCAGCTGGTTGGCCCCCTTGGCATGTACTGGCACATAGGATTGTTCCTTCCCAGGGGCAGGACTTGACACTTCCCCTTATTGAACTGTATGAAGTTCCTGTCAGCCCATTTCTCTATCTTGTCGAGGTCCCTCTGGATAGCAGCATATCCTTGTGATGTATCAGCCACTCTTCAGAGTTTTGCGTCATCAGCAAACTTGCTGAGGGTATGCTCTGCCCCATCATCCAGATCACTAATGAAGACTGAACAGTGTTGGACCCAGTATTGACCTCTGGGGTACACTGCTATTTACTGGCCTCCAACTAGACTTTGTGCCACTATGACTATGGGATTCTCTGAAGTGCTGCAATGGATAGATACAGAATCTTTAGGGAAAACAAATCAAGAAGGTGCTCTATATGAAAGAGGAGCTGCAATGCATGGAGCTTTGCCTAGGGATGGATGATAAGCCAGTTGAGAGCTTAAGGGCCCAGGTTAGATGACATAACGTGGGTGATGTTATTGGTATCTGATACAGACTACCTCATAAAGAAGAAGTAGATGAAGTCTTGTAGTGGGTTGTCCTTGGCTGACTGCCAGGTGCTCACCAAGCTGCTCTATCACTCTCCCTTTTCAACAGAACGGTGGAGAAAAATACAACAAAATGCTCATGGGTCAGGATAAGGACAGGGAGATCACTCGGCAATTGCTGTCACAGGCAAAATAGACTCAGTTTGGGGAAATTAATTGAATTTATTGCCAATCAGAGTTGGATAATGAGATATAAGAACAAATCTAAAAAAAACTTCCTCCAACCCTCACTTCTTTCCAGGAATGACTTAACTCCCAACTCTTCTACCTCCTCCCCCCAAGTTGCACAGGGCAACAAGAAATGGGGGTTGCAGTCAGTTCATAACACTTTGTCTCTGCATCTCCTTCCTCCTCACACTCTTCCCCTGCTCCAGTATGGGGTCTCATCCATGGGAGGCAGTTCTTCACGACTTTCTCGAACATGGGTCCTTCCCATAGGCTGCAGTTCTTCACAAATTGCTCCAGCATAGGTCTTTTCCATGGGGTGAAGTCCTACAAGAACAGACTGTTCCAGTGTGGGTCTCCTCACAAGGTCAGGTTCTGGCAGAAAACCTGCTCCAGCATGGGCTCCTCTCCACGGGACCACCGTTCCTGACAGGACCCTGCTCTAGCATGGTCTCTGCATGGGCTGAAGCTTCCTTCAGGGCACACCCATCTGCTCTCATGTGGGATCCTCCATGGGCTGCAGGGTGACAATATGCTTCACCATGGTCTTCCCTATGGGCTGCAGAGAAATCACTGCTCCAGCAACTGGAGCACATTCTCCCCTCCTTCTTCACTGACCTTCATATCTGCAGAGTTGTTTCTCTCACATATTCTCACTCCTCTCTCCTGGCTGCTGTTGTTAAGCATTTTTTACCCTTTTTTAAAATATGTTACCACAGGTGCTACTAATGTCTCTGACTGGTTCAGACTTTGGCCAGCAGCAGGTCCATCTTGAAGCCAGCTGAAAATGTCCCTTTCTGACATGGGGACAGCTTCTGGTATCTTCTCATAGAAGACATCTGTGCACCCCCCACCTCTGCCAAAAGCTTGCCATGTGAAGCCAATACAGGTCTCCTTCAGGTAACTGGAATAAGCTTCATGTTCACAGGCTCCAGTTCTCATGAGGGACTTGAACAGCCCCATATCTGCTAGAGGGACAACAAAGCAGAGCAAAAGCAACCCAGGAAGACAGTTAAGCAGTGCAACTGGTCACCCAGAGAGCTTTGTGTGGTTTCCATCCTTAGATGTTTTTAAGACCTGACAAGGTAAAGCCCTGAACAAAGAAGTCTGAATTCAGCATTGACCGTGCTTTGAGCAGGAGGTTGGACTAGAGACCTCCTGAGGTCCCTTCTAACCTGAATTATTCTTTGATTCTATATTATGTAACAAGTATTTAGTTTCTGATTTAACAAACAGAACTGACCACTTCATCTAAGACCCCTTCAAGAAACTTATGAACAGCAGTGAAAATTCTTTTTGGCATTCCTACAGATACACCAGTAATTGCAACAAGTGTTTCCTATCTCCTGAAAACTTCCATCATTAATTTTCTGCCATCAATTTTTGCCTAAGTGCTTTTGTTTTTAAAAAGCAAAAGCCCACAGGAAATGGCAATTATTGCAATACTTCAGTTTCCTCAAGTAAGCTTGAAGTACCCTGAACCATTGCCAACATGCTGTTTATTTTAGTTCTGAAGAACAAAATGCAATGTGCAATGTTCAACAACAGTATCAATAAGGAATATATAAGAATGTATTAAACTAACAGAAGGTAGGATTGCTTATACTGGTGTGAAAACTTGGTGGTGGAGAATGAATGCTGCTACAGTAATGAAGAAGAAAAAACCAGAAAAGGGAAATATTACTATCTATAAATGTTTTATTTTTACTTCATCGAAGAAGAAACAGTGCAAGTAGACTGGATTTTGTTTATGAGGCAAAACAGCACGTTTGGTAGAGTAAGAATTAATTGCTAATGGAAGTCACCTAATATGAGAAATGCCCTTTTTCAGCTTGAGTAATCGATGAATCCAGTAATTAAGAACTTCTGCTAGCAAAGTTAGCCAATTTGTCTAAAATGAAAGAACTATTTTATTTTCCACAGCATTCTTTCCTTCAAATTTGTAGTGATAACTGGTTTATGTAACTGTCCCCAAATGTGGATGCTCATCTGAAATTAATTTTGGACTTAAAAAACTTCTGAATTAGCTCTATGGAATGGGCTTTTTTCTTTCTTGAGGTTTCCAGGCAAAGAACAAACACTCTTTTTCACTGTCAATCATTTAACCCACATAAGTTTTTACATTAACATTTTTGTATGCACTTGCTAATTAACAAAGCATTTGCTCATGTTAATTTATTACCTGAAGAATAAATAAAAAAAAAAGCTCATTCAGATAGTTCCCAAAGTGTTACTAAACACATGTTAAATGATGCAGCAAAAAAAGTTACAAGGAGAACATGTATTTTTGGATAAGCCTTCAAAAAGCTTGGGTTTCTCATCTGAAATCTTTTTCCTACACAAATAACAAGATTTTGCAGTCTTTCTGGTATTTGTAATTGCTGAACTTGAGAAATGCAATGTGAAAAATATCTTGAACATAACTTCTCTGCCTGGAAGAGGAACTCCCAAACAAGTTTGGTTCTGTCCATCCTGTCACTTGTGTAGAGATAAAAAGGCCATTCTCAGGGGAAAGGATCTCTTGCCATTAATAGACAGTGGCTCTGGTCTTTTGCTAGAATCATTAGATAATAATAAATTTTACTCCTGACTGAAGTATAAAGTGTTTGGCTTCTTTTTAAATAAAATTTGGCTTTTTCCTACACAGTAGTTTTTCATTCATTTTGTGGGCACTGAAATGTTTTCACAAAAATTTCGACTGACCAAATTTTACTTAGAGCTTGCTTTTCAGAAAGTTTTCTTCGCTGTTAGATTCTTTTATGGTAATATTTTTTAGGAAGTTATGTGAAAGAGTAGGTTTCCCCAAATAGTAAAAATCAGGAAAAGAAAAAAAGGTGAAACTCAAAAATAGAATTATCAATTTACATCCTTACTAAATTAAACACATTTTCCCTTTTTTTTTTGGCCAGCTGCTGTTGGTACCTTTCTGATTATCCAGAAAAAAAGAAACCTGCCTATGATGGAGTATTTCTACAAAGCAGTACTTGCAAATATTTTCCTGAGTTGCTTCTTACAGCATAGCTAAGAGGCAGACAACAGATGCAGTACTTGTCTCAGAAGAGAGAACAGCATCCATGTCCTCAGCAACGGTGTTAATGTGTCACAGGGTACCACCTCCAGCCATCGAAGCAACTATCCCTATAATGTCAGAGGCCTCAATCCAGACCGAACTCCTGAGGGAAGATGCAGCTTTCAGAGTACAGCTAGTGCTTGGGGTCTCTTGCTGAGGCTGGGGCAGAGGGAGACAATTTCCTTGCCTGCAGAAGGCGTGCAGTGGAACAGGACCTGTGTTGCCAATGAGGTGCAGGAAGAGGTCAGCAGACTATGCGGTATCAGAGAAGGTGAGAAAGAGATCATCTGGATCTTTTTCAAGACCCTGCAGACTGAAGTCTCAGCTGTATTGAAGGAGGATCAGGTGGTCTGTGCTCATTGGGTTAGGAAATGGCAAAGGCTGGAAGCCTGTGACTTCTGGAAACAGAAAGAAGGCTCCTGCTTCACCTGCATATCTCCAACAAAGAACAGATGCAGTACCCTCACAGCAGATGAGGGTCTGGGAACTCTGTCCAATGAAGCATCTGAGCTAGTTAAGCCTGAGCCATGCAGCAGCACCAGAAGGAAGTGACAACTGATAATAGCGGGAGACTCCATGCTGTAGGGGATGGGGGCCCACATCTGCCAACTTGACCTGCTGTGTTGGGAGATTTACTGCTTGCTAGGGGTTGGATCCGGGAGGCTGTGGAGATACCGACAAGGTTTGTCCCATCCTCAGACTATTACTTCTTGCAAATCTTCACATGGGCACCAATACTGCCAGAGGAGACCTGGAGCATATCAAGTGTGACTACGTGCATCTGAGGGCAATGGTCAAGGGTATGGGGGCACAGGTAGTTTTCTCATTGGTCTTTCCAGTTAAAAGCAAGAGCTTGAGGA
Organism: Amblyornis subalaris; assembly: GCA_018881555.1. Taxonomy (NCBI): domain Eukaryota; kingdom Metazoa; phylum Chordata; class Aves; order Passeriformes; family Ptilonorhynchidae; genus Amblyornis; species Amblyornis subalaris. The sequence goes on along the minus strand of JACAXG010000329.1, from coordinate 165,964 downwards.
GGAATGGAAGTATCATGTGGGTCAACAGTTGGTTGCCCAACTGGCAATGACAATCAGTATTTGTATTTTATGACCATGGGGACCCTTCTTTAAGGATTGAAGACTGTTAGAGAGAGATGGGATCCACCTGACCAAGTGGGGCAAAACCATCTTTACCAACAGGCTGACTAACCTGGTGAGGAGAACTTTAGAAATAGCAGGGGAGGGAGATGATGACCCACGATCAAGTGAGTACTGGAATGGGTTGGCAAGCAAAGGGTTCAGGGTGTTATAGAAAAGAGAGAGCATGTAATTGGCAAAACAGGGCTGAAAGGGAGACACTCTGCTGGACCCAGTTCTTACAAACAAGGAAGCTTTTCTTACAATTCTTACAAAATGTTGGTGATGTGAAGCTTGGGGGGAGCCTGGGCTGCATTGACCATGAGATGGTGGAGTTGAGTATACTGAGACGATGGAAAAAGGCAAATGGCAGGATAACAACTCCAAATTTCAGGAGAGCAGACTTTGGCCCATGCAGAGACCTGCTTGGAAGAATCCCATGGGAGACACTCCTGGAGAGCAGACGAGATCTAGGAGATCCATTTGATATTCAAGGATCACCTTCTCCAAGCTCAAGAATGGTCCATCACAATGAGCAGGAAATCAAGCAAAGGTGACAGGTCTGCGTGGATGAACAAGGAGCTCATGACTAAACTCAAACATGAAAAGGAAGCACACAGGAGCTGCAAAAAGGGGCAACTGACCCAAGGGGGAATGCAGAGACACTGTCCAAGTGTGCAGAGATGGGGTTAGGAAAACCAAAGCCCACCTGGAGTTGAAACTGAAGAGCAACATTAAGGGTTTCTACAGGTACATCAGCAGAAAAAATGAAGACCAGAAAAAATGTGGGCTTGGTGCTGAATCGGGGCAGGGAACCTAATGACAAAGGCTGAGGTACTGGATGCATTCTACACTTGAGTCTTTACTGGTAAGGACTGCCTTCAGGAATCCAAAGCCTCTGAGACCAGAGGAAAAGTCTGTAGCAAGGAAGAATTGTCCTCAATAGAGGATGACCCAGTTAGGGAAACATTTAAAAAATTGGAGATGCATAAGTCTGTGGACCTGATTGGATGCACCCAGGAGTGCTGAGGGAGCTGGCTGATTTTGCTGTGAGGCCACTCTCAATTATCTTTGAATGGTCATGGTGATCAGGGAAAGTTCATGAGGACCAGAAGAAAGCAAATGACAATGTCCCTAAGCACCACATCTATATGTCTTTTAAATACCTTTTAAAACTGACCAGAACTCATGGGCCCCTAAGCCCTCAAAGCAGATTCCAAGAGTACTTTGCTACGTAGCTCCCTGAATAGCTTAGTTTACTTTCTTAAAGTCCAGTGTAGCAACTCTGCTGACCTTTTTTTCTCATTACACTGAAAATTTTTAACTCACCCATTCCATGATCATATAATCATTGAGTCCAACCACTGATCACTGTAGCCAAGACAACCACCAACCATCACATCTCCCATGAGTCCTTCTCTAGTCACAAACAACAAGTCTAAGAGGGTATCTTTCCTAGTTGGCTCACAGAGTACTTGTGACAAGAAGTTATCTGTTATCTCCCACAAACTTCAAGACTTCCCAAGACCTGCTCATCACAGCAGGATGATATTCCCAATTGATGTCTGGGAAGTTGGAATCTCTCATAAGGACAAGGGCTACTGATCCAGAGATTTCTCCTAATTGCCTATAGAATAACTCATTGATGCTTATATCCTGCCTGGATGATTGGCAGTAAACATGCACTACATCTCCTTTGTTTTCCATCCCCTTAATCCTCATCCAGAGGCTCTCCACCACATCATCGCTAACTGTAAGGACTGTACAATCCTCTCCCGTATGTATAGTGCCACATCTCCATCTCACCTGCCCTGCCTATCCCTCCTAAACAGCCTGTAGCCCTCCATCCCAGCACTCCAATTGTGGGACTCATTCCACCTAGAGAATATAGCACTACCTGCTACATCACTTAGACATACACAAGTCTATGGGACTGGATGGGATCCACCCAAGGTGGAATGTTTTGGAGCAGATCACCCCTACAAAGAGGGGTCTGGACAGGCTGGATTGATGGACTGAGGTGAATTGTATGAGGTTCAACAAGGCCAAGTGTCAGGTCCTGCACTTGGGTCACAACAACCCCATGCAATGCTACAGGCTTGGGAAAGAGTGACTGGAAAGCTGCCTGGTGGAAAAGGACCTGGAGGTGTTGGTCGATAGCCAGCTGAACATGAGCCATCAGTGTGCCCAGATGGCCAAGAAGGCCAATGGCATCCTGGCCTGTATCAGAAATAGTGTGGCCCGGAGGACCAGGGAAGTAATTGTCCCTCTGTACTCGGCACTGGAAAGGCCATATCTCAAATACTGTGTTCAGTTTTGGGCCCCTCACTACAGGAAGGACATTGAGGTGCTGGAGCAAGTCCGTAGAAGGGCAACAAAGCTGGTGAAGGGTCTGGAGAGTGTCATATGAGGAGCGGCTGAGGGAGCTGGGGGTGTTTAGCCTGGAGAAAAGGAGGCTCAGGGGTGATCTTATCACTCTCTACAACTACCTGAAAGGAGGTTGTGGTGAGGTGGAGCTTGGCCTCTTCTCCCAGGCAACTAGCGACAGGATGAGAGAACATAACCTCAATCTGTGCCAGGGGAGGTTCAGGCTGGACATCAGGAGGAATTTCTTCATGGAAAGGGTTGTTAAACATTGGAATGGACTGCCCAGGAAGGTGATGGAGTCACCATCCCCGGAGGTTTTCAAGAAACAACTGGACGTGTTGCGGTGCTCCAGCCTTCGTTATCAAAAAGGCAGTTTGCCACAGAGCAATATTTCTTAGATGCTGTCACTTTAGGTTTCTCCTCCTCACAGAGTCTTAAGCTTTGTAATAGGTCAGCTTGGTTTGAAATTCTCTCTAACTGTATTGTCATTAGTCAGTTTGAATKTGTTCTTCCTCTGAAGATGYWTCATTGGTTTTCTCTCATGTATCTCTAHGCTCATTGGTTGCACACTGTTATCCCTACCCCTTAAAGCAGCAGAGACAGAGCGGGAAAATCGTCTCTCTGCTAACCTCCCTTTCAAGATATGCACCCTGTCCTCCTGGACAGAGACAAATAAACTCAGAATATGGTTACAGAGAGTCCTCTCTCTCATTCCTTTTACCTTCGCTGCTGCCTCTGTGAAACTGCCTGTGGTAAAAAGCTGTCAGCTTTTGTGGACTGCGAAGAAACCCTGCAGATCGCTCCGGCCCCAGCTGAATACAGCAAAAGAGGGGACAAAGCGATATGGACATGACACAGTGCTATGGTCTATTTGACAAGGTGGTGATTGGTTAAAGGTTGGACTCCATCTTAGAGGTCTTTTCCAACCTAAATGATTCTGTGATTCTTTAATACTGTTGTTAACACACTGATGTTTTAGTTGTTCCCAAGTAGAGCTTACCCTAAAACAAGGACTTTTCAGTGTCTCATGCTCTGCCAGTGAGGAGGTACACAAAAAGCTGGGAGGGAGCATGACTGGGACAGGTGACCTGAACTGGCCAAATGGATATTCCACACCATAGAATGTCATGCCCAGGATATAAACTGAGGGAAGTTAGCTGGAAGTCATCAATCGCTGCTCAGAGACAGGCTGGGCATCGGTCAGCGGGTGGAGAGCAATTGTATTGTGCATCACTTGTATTTCTTGGGTTTTATTTCTCTCTCTCTCTCTCTCCTTTTCATTACAATTATTATTATTGTTATTATCATATTAACAATATTAGTATTATTATATTTTAATTTGTTTCAATTTTTAAACTGTTCTTATCTCAACCCACAAGTTTTACTTTTTTTTCTGATTCCCCATGCAACTAGTGCAGGAGGGAGGGAGGGAGGGAGGGAGCATCTGTGTGGTACTTATTTGCCAGCTGGCGATAAACCACACCACCATCTAACAGTCCATCCATCAAACCCATATCTCTCCAATTTAGTGGCCAGAATATTTTGGGAGACTGTATCTAAGGCCTTACAGAAGTCCAGGTAGATGACATCCATAGCTCTCCCCTTTTCCACTGATGCAGTCACTCTATCATACAAGGCCACTAGATTAGTCAGGCACGATTTGCCCTTGGTGAAGCCATGTTGGTTGTGTCTAATGTCCCCCTGTCATTGACATAGCTTCCAGGAGGATCTGCTCTATTAAGGAAACTACCCAGTCTGACCACTCACGAGACTCCTCGGAGGCACCAGCTCAGGCTGTTTCTGTGTTGCTGTGCAGTGAATAAATTGCTTTATGGAATGAGACATCTGAGACTCTGCTATGGGAAACCTGGGGTCAAACCGGTAAGGAAACCTGGTCTGACTGCATGTGAGTGGGGTGTGAAGGGGCTCCTTTTGGCTCACTGGAGTCACCACTGTGAAGGGGCTTCGGTCCCAGCAGTTAAAGTCTCTGGTGTTTGGAGTGTGACTGCCAGAGAGTCTCCTGAATGGTCAGACTGGGAACTTTCCTTAACATGCTCCATGATCTTAGAGGTAACAGATGAGGCCATCTGGTTGGTAGTTCCCAGGATCCTCATTTTCACACTTTTTTTAAAAATGGGTGCAATATTTCCCTTTTTCCAGTCACTGGTGATGCAGTCTGACTGCCATGACTTCTTAAATATAATGGAGAACAATTTGTGAACTACATCAGTTCCTTCAGGACCCTGCCATGCATCTTATTGGGTCACAGAATCATAGAACTATTTAGGTTGCAAAAGACTTCTAAGATCATTGAGTCCAACCATTAACCATTAATTTGGTGTTACACTACCAAGTCCAGAACTAAACCATGTCCCTATGATGCCAAATTGAGTTTTTACCTTTTTTCTCTTATATATTCTCTTTAATTTTAACACATATAGCTGTAGTTTGCACTTTATGTTCTTAGCACTGTTCCCTGCCCTGATAGGCAGGAAGACAAAACATATTTCAAGGCCCTATTCTATCTTGGTTCTCTGGTCTCGAGACCAGCTCTTTAAGACATATTTTTATAAACAAAGTTAGCTCATTTGGGAAAAGGGGGGTTTAGAAGGGGTTAGAACGAGGGGGAAATTACCTCACAAATTACAATTCTAATTGGTAATTCTTGTCAGATATGCTAATTTGCAAAATCTATAAAAATGGGATACATGTCATGTGAAGGGGCTTTTTGGGGCTTTTTCAGCGTTTCCACCTGACGAATTTTGCACCTAAGGATCCTTATAAAGGTAAACACTTTTTATCACCCTAACTGCGTCTGGCTGATTGATTTTTTAGGGTCCGACCGGGGAGGGAAAGGCATCACCTAAGCGCCACATCTATACATCTTTTAAATACCTCCAGGGATGGTGACTCTACCACTTCCCTGGGCAGCCTGTTCCAATGCTTGACAACCCTTTTAGTGAAGAAATTTTTCCTAATATTCTCTCTAAACCTCTCCTGGTGCAACATGAGGACATTTCCTCTTGTCCTATCACTTGTTACTAGGGAGTATAGACCCCCACCTTGCTACAAGCTCCTTTCAGGTAGTTGTAGAGAGACATAAGGTCTCCCCTGAGCCTCCTTTTCTCTAGACTCCAGCTCCCTCAGCTGCTCCTCATAAGATTTGTGCTCCAGACCCTTCACCAGCTTTGTTGCCCTTTTTTGGACACACTCCAGCACCTCAATATCTTCCTTGAAGTGAGGGGCCCAGAACTGGACACAGTATGAGGTGTAGCCTCACCAGTGCCAAGTACAGGGGGACAATCACTTCCCTGGTCCTGCTGGCCCCACTATTTCTGATACAAGCCAGGATGTCATTGGCCTTCTTGGTCACCTGGGCACACTGCTGGCTCATATTCTCTGCGCATAAACTCACGACATCCTTGTAGTCCTCCTGAGTTGCCTGTTCCTCCTTCCAAAGGTCATAAACACTCCTCCTTTTTTCCCTGAGTTCCAGCCAACGCTTTCTATTCAGCCAGGCCAGTCATCTTTCCCGCTGGCTCGTCTTTCAGCATGTGGGGACAGCCTGCTCCTGTGCCTTTAGGATTTCCTTCTTGAAGAATGTCCAGCCTTCCTGGACTCCTTTGCCCTTAAGGACTGCCTCCCAAATGACTCTCAACCAGTCTCCTAAACAGTCCAATCTGCCCTCTGGAAGACAAAGGTAGCAGTTCTTCTGTCATCCTTCCTTACTTGTCCGAGAATCAAAACCTGTCATTACATGATCACTATGCCTAAGATGGCCTGCAACCTTCACATCACCCAGCAGTCCATTACTGTTCACATACAACAGGTCCAGCAGGGCACCTTCCTGAGTTGGCTCAATTACCAGCTGTGCCATGAAGTTCTCTTGCACACACTCCAGGAACCTCCTAGACTGTTTCCTTTCTGCTGTGTTGTATTTTCAGCTGACACCTGATAAGTTGAACTCTCCCACTGTAGCAGGACCTTTTACCCCTGACAGAGGAAAAGCTTATCTGCTGTTTTGTTAGCTGTTTCCCCCCATGGCTCAGTCAAGCCAAAATAACTTGCCTCATAGTGAGTTATGTCGGCCCAAGGGGCTAACATCCTTAGCTAACAGTAAACATCTTGCCTTGGGAGCGGATATGAAAAGATAAGCTAAAATTCATGACTGAGACACAGCACTTTTACAAACTATAAAAGCCACGTTATAATTTTCATAAAGCAGAAATCTTCTACACACTTTCTAAGTGTGTGGGAGAGTTCTCCCTGAAGTCGAGACGTCAGTCTTCATGGCTGATCTTGCGGGAGTTGAGTGCAAGGATGCTTTTGTACACAACTATTATTTGTTGGTAAGTTACATTGGCTCCTAATCTATACTATTTCTTTGCTAGCTGTAATATAGGTATCTTTATCATGCACTGTAATTATATATCTACAAGTAGCTCTTTTGTTTATCCTGTGTAGTAAGTAGTCCATTTAAAGTCTTGTGTCTGTTATCCTTGTGTCTATTCAATAAATAATTCATGTTGTAATAGACCTAATCGGCCATTATTAAGAACTTGTGAGCAAGAGTGATTTTGGGGTGCAGGTCACCTCAATAGAGCTGCTGCCAGAAACCTGAGAAAGGCAGAGCCCATCTAAAACTCTCACTCCCACGAGAACAAGGGCTAGTGATTGTTAAGACTTCTCCCAGCTGTTTATAGAATATTTTGTCTGCCCCTTCATCCTGCTTGGGTGGTCTATAACAGACTCCCACCATATCTGTCTTGTGGCCTTCCCCCTAATTCTTGAGTAAACACTCAACCCTATAGACACCATCATTAAGTTCCAGACAATTGAGACAATCCCTAACATACAGGGCTACCCTACCACCTCTCCCTCCTTGCCTGTCCCTTCTGAAGTGTTTATAGCCATCCATTGCAGCACTCCAGTCATATGAGTCATCCCACCATGTTTCTGTGATGACAACTATGTCATAGTTTTCCTGCTGCACAATGGCTTCCAGCTCCTCCTGTCATCCCATGGGCTGGTGTATGCTCAGGTTCCTCAGGTGGTCACAAACCTGATCTTCTCCCATGATGGGAGGGACTTCTTTCTCCCAGTCCCTACCTTGAGATTCAGGGTCTTGAAAGATGTGGGAAGAGAGATTGCTGGTGTTAGGGTGGACCCCCAGGAGGATCAAAGCCTGTGAGTATGATGCTTCCTGTAGCTGAAGTAAGAACACTTAATCAACAGGCTCCCCTTGATCGGGCAGCCTGTAGTAAACACCAACCATGAGGTTTCCTTTGTTGGCTTTTCCCTTATTTTTACCCATAAGCTCTCAACCCATTCAACACTGGTTTTTGAAGACAGCTGTCTCCATTCAATCCATTTTTCTACATAGAGGGCAACCCCTCCACTCCTTCTTCCTTGTCTGTGCTTTCTGAACAGTTGTCCTGGGTTAGTCATATATTCTATTACCACCCACAAAAGCTGGATAAATTCAGTTACACATCTGGTCCCTGAGGGACTCCTTATCTCAACTGAGATAAGCACTCTGGCCGCTAGCAAGCACCACCCATCCTGATTATCTAATCTCAGCTAATGGCCCATTAGCACCACCCATCCTGATTATCTGATCTCAGCTAATGGCCCATTACACCACCCAGCTTTGATTAATAGCCCGATCTTGGAGTGTCGAGGACCACAGGGATCATCGGAGGAACACAGGGATCATCGGAGGAACACGGGGATCATCCAAGCTCATTACCGAAGCAACCAATACAACATGGGGGAAATCCTCTTCCATTGTGAAAGTCCCCGCCCCTGGGGGAGGTGCCAGCCAAGAAACACAGCATAAAACAAGGGTTTAGGATGGGAGAAAATACCCTCGACTTGACGGGACTCTCGACGGGACTCTCGACTCGACTGGACTCCACTTCTCGGAATTGGACTCAGCTACTCCACTCCACTCCTCGGAATTGGACTCAGCTACTCCACTCCACTACCGGGACTGGACTACCAGGCCTTTCTGCAGGACCAGTGCCTAACTGGACTACACAGCTACCACCCTGGTCAACAGGGCGTCAGGTTGTACCGTGACTGTCGGTTTGTTTAAGCCGGTGTTTCTGTATTACTGCATTTAKTTTAACCTTTTTTATTAAAATTGTAATTTTGACCTAAAATCTCTCGAGGTATTTTGTGTGGGGTTAATTTCCCCTGCTGGTTTACAGTCAAACCAGCACAACAGTTTATAGCCATTGATTGCAGCGCTCCAGTCATGTGATTTGTCCCACCAAGTCTCAGTGATAGCGATTAAATCATACCTTTCCAGGTGCACAGTGGCTTCCATCTTTTTCTGTTTGTTACCCATGCTGCATGCATTGCTATAGAGGCACTTTAGTGGACCTATCGACCTTGTCACCTTTTTAGAGGAACACAACCTAATTCCTTTGTGGCATTTTACAAGTGTCTCCCTGTTGGTTCCTAATATTTCTTTTATAATTTCTTTTAATATTATATATTATATTATATTTTATATATATATATATATGTAATTATAATACTTTTCAATACTTAACACAAGATACAAAACACGCAATAAATGTTTTTTAAAAGAATTTATCCTTCCTGGAAAACAATTTAAAAATCATTTACTACCAAAAGCAGTCATAAAAAAATACCATGCTTGAGCAATAATGGATGCTATAAAATTAGCTTTGAAAAGAATGCTCTACTCCTGATAATGGTCAGTTGGCCATAATATTACAATCAGTTGATGAGTCCTTCATACTGGAAATAGAAAATAAAGTATAATGGATTGGAACAATAAACAAGACTTAAGATGTTTGACAGTGTTATGTTGGTTCAATAGGCATCAAAACTGATAAGGTTTTAGCAGCCACTGATAATACATTAATGTTTAATTATCCAAAAATGAAATGACAAAGCATATACATTTTACTTTTGTTAACAACTAGAACTTTTATATATAAAACTTAAACTGAAGCCTACTGAGGTCAGCAGAAAGACTGTCTTGACATTATTGGACTCAGGCTCAGGGCCAAAGTGCATTCACAGCTGTCAGTTAGACTAGAGCTAGCATATAAAGAAAGGCATTTTTATCTTAAAATTAATAAAAACTTAGAATTTGCAGTTAAAAAAGGCATATTCCATAAGAAAATACATTCTTAAAAATTCTAGAGGCTTTCCTAAATATAGTGAAATATCCACTCTCCTTTTCTTTAAATACAATGCTTACATCAACTCCAGTACACCTTTCTACTCAACAGAATTAAGGAAAGATCACACACACACTACGTTTACATCCTTCAAAATCATTCCCAAAAGTTTCATGTGAGGCACAAAAATCTCACCACATAAAACAAAACAAAAGACAGTCTTATGAGATGTTATCTGTGTTTAACTTACTAGGAATAGGTCTAAGGACATCAGGAATGAGAATCTCCACCAAAGCCTGGTACATCACATGGTCACAGTTACCCATCCATTTCAGAATAGACTCATTTTTGCACAGAGTAATTAGTTTTCCTTTTGGAAGTCGACTTTCTATTTCACTCAGATTGCTGGTGTGAATAAACGTAACAAATGGAAATGCATTTACATACAGATAAGAAAAGTACAATGGATTTTGAAATAGATTATTTAATGAAAACTTTATAGATGTCTCTGTTACATCCAATTGAAACTCCAACTTAGTCATATGAAACTGGGGGGGAAATGGCCTCCAAAGTTCTATTCCAGACCATAAATAATGCAGAGGTATGATAAAAATGTTCCTTGCAATTTAAACAGACCAGACAATATACTGTGAAAAGATACTTTGAATTTAGTAATCCAAAGGAAAAAATAGAAGTTGTATACAATCATTTCAAGGCTGCAGTTTGACATATACCAACACCCTATATGTCAAATAGCAGACAACAAATTTAACCTGAAAAACTACTGATATCATAAAATGTTCTTAGCCTATATGTAAAACTAAGTCTTTCTTAGATTTGACTCCTGCTGTTATATCATAATGGTGAACAGTAAGCAGAGACATTTACTGACCTCAGTTCAATAATAGCTGCATCGTCAGCTGGAGCAGAGGGAGAATAGCGCCAGAAAGTTTGCCACAATTTTTCTATCAGGCTAAACTGAAGATTCACAATAACATCCACTATTGCCTAAAAAAATATAAAATCAGTGCAGATAGTCTGCTAAGTGATTCCCCCCCAATTCTTTCCAGGAGTATAGCTGCCCCCGGTCATTTTGCAGAAGAAATATTAAAATGTATGCTTATAAATAGATATATAATATCCTTTTAAATAACTTTTTAGCAAAAATTTTTTCAGCTGTCTGGACTAGTGTAGCCAGAGACTAAGATCAGGCCAAGAGACTAAGATTGAGCCTTCAGAAAAGAACCTAAACACATATATCAGGTGAATTCATTTAAACAGAATTTTTAACACTATTGCAAACACAAAGGAAACCTATTTCATTAATTTTTTAACTTCATTACGTGCTTTAAAGCACCTTCAACAATAATTTTAAAACAAGTTATTCAATATAAAATGTGACCTTAAGTTCTTGAGCAACCTGCTTCTTTAAAACTTGAAGAAAAAGTAATTTTTTTAGCATAAACATTAGAAATAATAATTTAATCTGATTTCAACTCATATAAAAAAAGCAAAATTCTGTATATATATATTATCTAAAGTTTGTTTTATCTAAAATTCTCAAAACCTACACATGATTCTATTCCAGGATCAGTATTCTATTACATGTTATTTTCTTTCCCTGTTAAGAGAGAAATTTCAGGAGTCTTTTTGCAAATGTCCTTTCTGAATAAGCAAAATATTTCAGGAGCACATAAGATACAAGTAGGCTGGCTGTAATCTGTTTTGTGTCAGTCACCCTGTTGTACTGATTCTCACTAGAAGACATGAATTTTCAAAGAATGATTTCTGTGAAAAGCCACTTTTCTTACCTCACAGTGTTCTCGATAAAGACTTTGCAGTGATTTTATGTCCTCAAGGGTAGTACCATCTGGCAGAGAAGATATTTCAACTTCTCCAAACTCTGGAAGTACTCGAGATGCATCTGTTTCCATGACAACATAACAGAAAGAAGCTATTGCAAATGATGCCAATTACAGTTTGATTAGAAAACATTTAAGAATGATGTAAATAAATAAAGTCTAGAAGATCATAATGCCCAAAGAGGAATGTCTTTCATGCTTTTTATTTTAAAGTTGCAATAAAATTGTGAACAAACCAGCTAGCTATTTTTAAAACAAAAGGGGATGTAAAATTATTCTTGACAGGTAGCAGATAAAAATGATTTCATATACATATTGTATCTGTATATAAAAAAAAGATGACTCATTTTCAGAATATTCATGTCAGTACATAAGAGATCAATATAATGTAATAGCTTTTATTTTGATCAACTGAAGAGTTTTTGCATTGAGATGCATGTTAGAGTTTAGTAGACTCAGCAGCATATATTTACTTGAAATTTAAAAGCCTTTCAACTGTAGCCAACATGTGCTTTTACTATTTCTCCTAAGTGTTTCCAACAGATATACTGGTATGGGGGAGAAAATGCACTGTCAACCAGGGGGACAGTGGAAGGGAAAATTCAAAAACCTGCTAACTACAGCCTAAGGTTACCAATGATTTTTGTAACAGCAAGGTTATGCCAAAAGATGTGGTGCTTCAAAATCCCAATATATGAATTCAAAACAAAGTGTACAATTACTGCAAAAATACATTTGATAAGCATTTTTACATTAGCAAATGTAAAAGCCAGGATGCCATTGGCCTTCTTGGCCACCCAGACACACTGCCATCTCGTGTTCAGCCAGCTGTTGACCAGCACCCTCAGATCTTTTTCCAACGCTTTCCAGCTACTCTTTCCCCAGCCTGTAGTGCTGCATGGGATTGCGACCCAAGTGCAGGACCTGACACTTCGCCTTGTTGAACCTCATACCATTGGCCTCAGCCCATCGATCCAGCCTGTCCAGATCCCTCTGCAGAGCCTTCCTACGCTCCAGTGGATCAACACTTCTGCCCAATTTGGGGCCATCTGCAAACTTACAGAGGTACACTCAATCCCCTCATCCAGATCATTGATAAAGATATTAAACAGGACTGACCCCAATACTGAGCCCTCGGGAACACCACTTGTGACTGGCCGCCAACTGGATTTAATTTAATTCATCACCACTCTGGGCCTGGCCATTCAGCCAATGTTTTACTCAGTGAACAGTGTACCCATCCATGCCATGCTATGCCATATGCAGCCAGTTCCTCCAGGGATGCCGTGGGACACAGTGTCAAAGGTTTTACTAAGATTTAGGGAGACAATATCCACAGCCTTTCCTTCATCCAGTAGGCAGGTCACCTTGTCATAGAAGGAGATCAGGTTATAGAATCATAGATGGTTTGGGTTGGAAAGGACCTTAAAGACCATCTGCATCAGTTGTGTGACTTGTTCCATCATGTGTCTGTGATGGCAACTGTCATAAGTTTCCTGCTGCACCATGGCTTCCAGCTTCTCCTGTTCGTTGCCCATGTTGAGTGCATTGATGTAATACACTTTAGTTGCATTATCGATCCAGTACCTTTTCAGGGGAAGAAGCTCTAATTTCTGCTTGACCATTCTCAGCTGCTTCCATGGTTTCTAGCACATCAATAACCCATGCATCCTTGCTGCTGCATGGATCTCCATCCCCTACCTCTATCGAGACAGCAGAGTGAAGGACCTCACTAGCACACCATCCCTCAGTGGCGTGCCACCCCCAGGTTTATCTCCAGTGTTCCTGATTTTATTCCCTTCAAATCTAGTTTAAAGCTCTCAGTGAGCCCTGCTAACAAGGATCCTTTTCCCTCTGTGAGACAGTTGTACCCCGGCTGTTGCCAGCAGGCTAAGTGTCATGGAGAACAACCCATGATCAAAAAACCCAAAATTCTGCTGGTGACACTGTGGTGGTGCATCCCTGCCCCTTTTCCAGGCCGCACTGCAATCTGAGAAATGCTCATTAGGCCTCGGCCTTGAAAAATAGCACCTGGGCTCAGCTCTTCCTGGGCTTATCAGAAACACGGTCTGCTCCCAGGAATTGCTGTTTAACGAGCTCCTGTTTTCCTTATGAACAGCCTTGGAAAATATTTTTCTTGCCTGAACAGCATAACATTCCTGTTCTCACACTTTCAAAGAAAGTGCCGACCCAAACTGTGGCCAGGATGAAACACTGTTATGACTAAAGCCAACTCTCTTGCGACCCTCTAAACAGCAGTCCAAAATGAGACCCTTTGAGCTCTCCTGGACTGCAATGGGCTGTGATCAGCAATCTCCCTCTGAGTGGGATGCCTCTCAGAGCCAGCGAACTCTCAAGTTTGCTATACTTGGAGGATCACCAAACAACGAGTCCTGGGCTGATACCCCCACTCGAGGCCTGACCCTTTGCCCGTCAGGAGATGCAAAGGCATCCGAACTGGGTATTTCACTGACCTCCAAGGGGAATTTTTCACAGGTACCTTGCTTGCACTGACTCTTTATGTGTGTTCATGCACATGCGCATATGCTATAGCAAATCTGGGAGAAATACTGCTTTCTTAGATGTTTAAGTACCTTAGATATCTCAGTAAGTTAGGACTGTAAGGTTAAGTTATAGTTATAAACTAACTTTAATGCTGCTAAGTGTTGTTCTTTTGCTAAGCTCTTAAGTTTAACAAGTTATAAGCTAAGTGTTGCTAAGTGTTGTTCTTTTGCTAAGTTGCTAAGTTTAACTTTGAAGTTATAGTTGTAAGTTAGGTTAAATGCTGTTAAGTGTTTTTCCTGTTAAATTGTTAAGTTATAAGTTAAGCTTAAGTTAAGTTAGGTATAAGTTGTGTTGTTCCTTTGTTAAATTGTTAGGTTTAAGGTATAACTTAAGTTAAAGTATGTTAAGTTTGAGTGGTGTTAAGCTTTTAGGCCGTATTCCTTTTTATCCTTTCTCTCACTATCCTTTTGTCACACACACCTAAACACACACACACCCCCACACCCTCACACCCCCCTAGATAGTTCTCGGTTCATTTCTGTTTTGATTGCCTGGATTTTGTTTGGTTTTGTTGTTGCTTGTTTTTCCTTGGTGTGCCTTAACTGTCCTGTAAGTAGTAGAGTGAATCTTGCCAACAAACTGTCGTGCTGTCACTTAACATTAAATTTGGGGTTTGCTCATACCCTTGCCAGCAATTTTTTAAGCAATCTAAAACCCTCGTTCATAACAGACACCTGGCTCAGCACCAACTATTCATCTGCATGATTTTCCTGTTTCTACCTCCATCATTCCCTGCAACTGGCAGAATAGAGGAGAAAACTGTTCATGCTCCAGATACTTCAACCAGTCATCCCAAAGCCCTGAGGTCCCTCTTTATCGTCCTCAGACTTTTTTTTGGACTTCATCGTTGACCACCTGAAAAACCAGTAATGGATAATAGAGGGCTGTACCAGGCTACAGAGTTTCTTGGTAATGTCTCTTACCCAGGCCCCAGAGAGGCCCCAGACTTCCCTATGGGTTGGGCCCAGTCAGTATATCAGGCCTCTGTTCCTCTCAGAAGGAAGTCATCAATGACAATTGCTCTTTTTTTCTTGACTGAGGCAGTTGTGATGCAGGGGGTAGACTTACTCACCCTAGGTAACTCCTCCAACCTGGATGGACCTTTGTCCATATTGTAGTGTGCCCATGTTGTATTTGTGTTCAAGAGGCATCTGGATGTGGCACTCGGGGATACGGTTTAGGGGTGATTATGGGGGTGCTGGGTTGATGGTTGGACTAGATGATCTTGGAGGTCTCTTCCAACCTTGATTCTGTGCCTGGTCTTCAAGTTCTAAAGCCTCATACTTATTGTATTGCATCTGGGAGGGTGAGGTAGGCCAGGATGGGATTTGCCTGCTGCCACAAGTAGAGACCTATTTCCATTCCCTCCCATCTCTTAGGTTCCCTCCTTCTGCCTGGTGGTGAGTGTAGGGGATCCTTTTCTTCTTGAGGTGTGGCCAGCTGGAGTATTTGCCTCAGGAATGGTAGAGAGTGGCTCAACCAGTCAGAGTCCCTGATACTTCTTAACTTTTCTACCTCCTCTCTTAGCTCCGCCCCTGGGCTGGGCAGATCATCCACTTCATCACACCTCACACAGCTGTTGTCTCTACTGCCATCCAATACCAGTGCAAGGCTCTGGCACTTCCTGTTGCCCAAGACCTAGATGGCTGCATGTTTTCATGGCAGCTCTGTCTGTCACCACATCCTTTCTGGCAAGTCCAGAGGATATAGCTCCCTGCCAAGTGGATACCATAGCTGAGCTCCTTCCGAGAGGGTAATGACCACCAACTGAGCTCTCCTCTTGAGCTGGTGGGTGACTGCATTCTACCTTCGTGAACTGCCATACCCCGCCCTGTTTACCTACTCTGTGCCCCATGCTCCCTAGGAGCTGCTTTCATAGGGGTGTGTCAGAAACTGGAAAGATCAATGTCTCGAGACATTTTGGGATGCTTGGAATGTGTGTGGTAGGGGGCGGGTCAGGCCTTGCTCTGGTGAGGTAGTGCCCTGCCCCCATACCCCCCAGTGCCGCAGTGTCTGTCAATTGTAGCACACTGGAGGCAGCCTCCAAGTGTTGCCTAACCCAGCCCCTGAGTGGCCGAGTGACTGGAAGGCCCACCTGGGAGGAAGGCCCACAAAGGGCCAAGGGTTTTAGAAGACTGACCACGAGGCAAGCACGTTGTTCTTTAACCCTACCTTCATTTTGTAGTTTTCTATCTGTTACATCACTGGAACCCAGGAGTTGGTAGCTATGTCTGTTTTTCTATATCTTCCCTGTCTTTCTGTCTTTCTCCCTTTCTTCTTCTTCTTCTAACTCTCTTTTCATGGAATGTAACATTGAATGGGTTTAAAGGTTGCTAAGTTGATGCTGTGATAAGTGTTTTATGTTTTACTAAATCTTTTGCCAAAGTTCCTTGATTTTCTATTTTTTGCCAGTAAACCTTTGTGTGATATTTACCTCTTGAGAATATGTGGTTGGTATTTCTCCCTTGCGTCTACCCAGAGCAAAGGAACCTCAGTTTAGCCCCATACATTGAGTGTCTGGGGTGTTACAGGGTGGGGAGTGGACCTCATCACTCCTGGCCCGGCCATGCAGAGTCAGAGCTGCCTCTGAGTCAGAGCTTCAGCGCTTCCTGCTGAGAGGGGAAGGTGGGGTGATGAGGCACCACTCGGTGCTAATTTTGAGGTCTTGCCACTTCAGGAACTCTCTCCACAGTCCCTCGGCATGATCCTTGACTCCAGAGCACATCTGCCAGAGCAGTTTGCCTCAGTCTTCATCACAATTGCATTGCAATATATTTTAAATCTACTGTGCAAGTAGATTTTGCACTTTGTTTTATATCTGCATGATGAATATTAAATATTGCAGAAGTCTTGCAATAGAGAACATATAGCTCCTATGAGTATCTTTTTCTTCTATTATCAGTGAGACAATAGTATAACATCTTTTCATACCTAAAAACTGTTGATGGTGTTGACTTTGGGCAATTATAGTTTGTTCAGCAGATGTGCCTGTCTGTTGAGCACTTCCTGTGAAACCATCTGGAACTCCATCCACTTTCTGCACAGGCTTGTACCTACAAAATTATCAAACACAAAATTATTCTTTAGGTTCACTTTTTTGGAAGTGCCTGGTTTCTCAGTCTCAATATACAGTTTTGCTAGTTCACACAAAAGAAAAAAGTAACATCAGAATAATTGTAGCAAGGAAATGTAGAACATTGGTGTAGTGGTTTGACCTTTGCTCAGTGCCAAGTGCCTGCTAAGCTTCTCTATCACTCCCTTTCCCCGTGGGACAGGGGAAAGAATAAGATAGAAAACAACCAGTGGGTTGAGATAAGGCAGTTTTATTAAAGCAAAAGAAAGAAACAAGTGAAAGTCTGTGGGCGCATAAGCAAAGGGTAAAGTTAATTTCTACTTCCCGTCAGCGAATGATGTTTGGACACTTTCTGGGAAGCAGGGCTTAAGCACACGTGGTGGTTTCTCCAGAAGGCAAACACTGTAGAATAATGAATGCTCCCCGTTCCTTCTCTCTCCCTTAGCTTTTATATCTGAGCTGACATCATATGGTATGGAATATCCCTTTGGTTATTCTGGGTCAGCTGGCCTGGTTGTTTCCCCTCCCAAGATCTTGCCCACACCCAGCCCCTTGATGGGGGAAGGAATGTTAGAGGGACAGCGCTGCTCAGCAGTAGCCAAAACACTGCTGTGTTATCAATACCCTTCCAGCTACCAATGCAAAGCACAGCACTGTGAGGGCTGCTAACGAAAAAAATCTCTCTACCTCAGTCAGACCCATTACAATTGGCAACGCATTATAAAACTCATAAAGCAGATATCACAGCACAACTACCAATTTCTTGTGGAATTTGGTTTAAAAACTATACCACTGTGGTGGTTTAACCCAGTGTGGAATTTTGATTGGTTAAAACAGCTGATGGACAATTAGTTAAACCACTGACATAGCTTAGATACGCCTCTGCTGTGACATATTTAAGAAGCACCCAGGAAGTGCGTTTTCTCTTTCTTCCCCCTGCCTCTCCTGTGGGAGGGAACAGCCCTGGGACCAGGCCGTCAGCCTGGGCCCAGTGATGTGGCGAGGCAGTCCCAAACCCAGGTCAAGAAGGTTATCTGCTATTTTGCATAAACCAGAAAGATCTCTCCCTTTTCCATGGTCTCACAAACCCATAGATGTCAGGCTGATATGACAGTGAACAACTGCTGTAGAGAGAGATTATGCTGGTATTTTTATGGCTCGTAGATACCAAACTTTACAAGGTATAAAAGATTCACTCTGCCTCACACAAGTTGGAAAAAATCCTTTATGCACCTCAAAGTGTGAGAGGAAAAACCCCTCAAGCTGGGATGCTGGCTTTGAGTAATTCTTCTCTTCTGAAAGTTGAGTGAGAGAAGCCTCAGCACACCATACCATAATATTTCAGGTTTGGTAAGTCATATGAGCTTCTAAACTGTACTATTCCTTGGCTAGCCATAGTATTGATCTATATCGTGCACTGTATATTCATATTATAACTCACTAGTGAAATCTCTTGTTACCCTGTGTAGTTAGTGATTGGCATATTTGAGCCTATTACCGATGGTGGCACAGTGTTTATTAATATCCCTTTTGTTTTATCCCTGTGTAGTAATAGTGTGTTTTAAGTCTTATGTCTGTTAATTTTGTGTCTATTAATAAATAATTCATTCTATAATAGACTGAATCAGCCATTATTAAAGAACTTACAAATGAGAGTGGGTCTTGGGGTGCTGGCCACCCTCGATAACGTGACTGCCTGCTGCCAGAGGCCTGGGCAAAAGGCAGGGACTGATTTAAACCCACATCATCCATTCATAACAGGCGGGAGCCGGCCCTGCTCCATCTAGCCCAGCGGGAGCCAGCCCCATTCCATCTAGCTCCAGCGGGAGCCGGCCCCGTTCCATCTAGCCCCAGCGGGATTGAGCTGAGGGAGAAAGGGCTGCCCCTGGAGCCAGCCATGGTGAGAACAAAGGAGGCACAGGCAGCACGGCGCCGGCACGAGCGGCATGGGTGGCAGCGCAGTGGTGGAGGTGGCCCCTCCCCTTCACTGATACCAGCCAGAGAAGCAACATATGGCCAAGAGGGAGAGAGCAGGCAAGTATTACCCCGGTGTGGATCCCATAAATTTCTTCTGCAGGCATTTCTGCAGATATTAACTTCTCTTCCAAGTCAGAGAGAAAGGGAAGCAAGTCACGTGAGGGGAAGAAACATGGCGACCGACAACTGAAGTGAGGAGAAGGAGGAAATAGCAGACGAGACGCCATCTTACCATTGGAACTGATCCTTTCTGTAAGCCATGGGGAGACAGTAATAGAACCAAACTCCTTTTCTCTGTAATTCATTAAGAAGCATTGGGGGGATGTTGAAATTCACACAGCCTGACAATAAGAACACTTTACGCTATGAGCAGATGATGTTATAGTTTTTGGAGATTGTGAAAGAGAGTGAGAGACTACTTTTAGGCTGGAATGACTCATCCTTAAAAACTTAACCCCATTGGACCTTTTTTGTCACCCATGGACCGTGAGTGTCTTGTGGGAGAGAGAGATTCACCACTGCAAAATCTGGGCAGACTGTGATGTTTCATGAAGGTTTGGAACCACACTGAAGACACTCCTCAGGGAGCTATCTTCTGTGGGATGGATCCCTCGGCACAACAGAAAGAACTCTTTCCCCATAAATGACAATAAGAACTCTTAATCATAGTGACCAAAATCCCATGTTTTATATTCCCTTTGCATGATCGGTGAGAAAGGTTGGGATATATTGGGAAGAGAGGGAGTGTTTGGAGACTTGCCTTAATTTTCATTATTTCTCTCACATTAGCTCTGTTTTATTAGTAATAAAATCTTTTTACTATTTTAAGCTGTTTGAGCTTGTTTTGCTGTTTCTTTTTTTGTTCTGCCATTTCTTTTTTTGTTCTCTTCAACTCCTCAAAGCTAATTCCCGCAAGAACAACTATTCTCATGGTTGTCTGGAATATCACCAGGCAAACCCACGACAACCACTAACATCTAAAGCTCATTTACACTAAACAGAAACACAATATTTCCTTTTCCAAAGGACTTGTCTTCCCAGGAATCAAGTAGCTCAAAAATAAAGGTTTAATCACCTAAAGAAGGGCCATGCATTTGCTTGAAGACAAAGTAATTTAAATAATTTTAAAATGTAACAAACTTCTCATGAACTCAGAAGGTCTGAGAAGGCTACTTTGACTTAAACTAAATAGCTGAAGCAGGGGAGGTTCAGACTTGATATTAGGAAGCGTTTCTTTACTGAGACGGGAGTCAAAACCTGGAACAGGCTTCTTACAGAGGTGGTCAATGCCCTCAGCCTGTCATTATTCAAGAGGCATTTGAATAATGCCCTTAATAATATGCTTTAACTTTTGGTCAGCCCTGAAGTGGTCAGGCAGTTGGATTAGATGATTATTGTAGGTCCCTTCCAACTGAAATATTCTATTCTATTCTATTCTATTCTATTCTATTCTATTCTATTCTATTCTATTCTATTCTAAACTCTTCATCATTTAAGTCACAAAAACTTTTACAAAGGATGAAAAGGACGAAGATACAAATAGGAGCTCTATTTTGGGTGGTCATGTTAAAACCATCACACTGACAGGCTGAAGATTCTGCCTGCCATCTTCAACAAAACTGAAAATTAATTCTGCCACAGCTCTTAGTGATAAGAACTTGGAACTTTTCGCCTTCAGAAATAGCTTTGTAGCCAGAAGAAAACTAGAGAAACCTTGGTGCAGAAAGCAATGCATGTGAACTGTTGCTCAAGTCTGAAATTGCAGATTGTAAATCTTTGTATGAACTTTAGAAACATCAACAAATTCCACTCTGAAAATGCTCCTCTTAAGAAGCAGTTGAGTCAGATATGAGCATGTTCCCATTTTGATGTTATTAAACAGATAATACGAATGCCATATGTAGCTATTTCAATTTTAGTTTATGAGAAAGTTCCCATAAGAAGCAAGCATCCAAGGTTCTGGTCATTCTAGACATATATTTAACTATACAATAACATAGAACATGTGATGTACAAGAAGTATATTGTCACGGTGGTTCAAGCCCCGTCGGGAAGGAGGCCGGCCCAGCCACAGTGGTGGGCGGTTTCCAGGGTCTGAGCCACCCACATCTCCTCCCCCTGAGGGACTGATTGATGGCTATCCGTGTATGGCTAAAGTTCCAGATTTTTCGTTTGAATTGTACCCTCCATTGGATCCCCTCCCTAAGTCCCTCCTTCCCTCTGTTCCCATTTGATATCCTCCTATCCTTCACCTACCTRCCCTCAGATCATTGGTCTGTATGCTCTTCCTGCCCCCGTCACTATCCTCATAAGCTCTGGCAGCCGAAGCCATCTTTGTCCTTGGTCCCTGACCCCTTGATAATAAACTACTCTGTCGAGACCATACCGAGGACCCGTCGCCTTCTTTGCTGCTTCCCGCCGCCTCAGAGATCAGTGCAAGAGTGTTCACGGCGCCTGCTATCCCAGACCGTGAGAGCTGCCAAAGCCCTCGCTAAAAGTGCTCCCGCCCGGGGTGCTTCCAGAAGGCTGCGGCATCCTAACACTGAGAGCACCGCCGCGGCAGTATATTTTTCCAAAAGACACCTCTTGGCCCAATTAACATAGAGTATGATAACTTTAGAATGATAATACTTGAAAATAAAAACTTCTGCCATCGTCTAAATCTCTATGACTTTTATATGAATTTCAGTTATTGTAAAGGCCCGGTATAAAATCCCAGACCTGCAGAAATAAATCGCACAACTGTAATCAACTTTAAGAAGACTAAAGTTTAATCTCTAGTATCACAGTAACATTGAACTCCTCTGGATAAACTTCTCATCACTTGATAGATCTATTTGCAATCCAAAAACCTAATTTTGTAAGAATTTTTGACTTTATTCTCATTATAATTAAAAGTGCCTGGCAGAAGATCAATTTCTATTTTTAAATCAAAATCAGTATGTTCACATAGTTCCACTAGTTTCTACAAAATTTATTATTTCACAAATTTTCAGCTCTTTGAATAGAATCCAAAGAGCCTTGAATGCCTAAAAGTAACAGTCCTTTGAGTTTCTAGGGTTTAAAAAGAACTTTCACACACACACAAAAATGTAGGTGCTAGGAGCCAGGATTATCCTACCACTTGCTCCAATGTGATTTATGTAAAAAATCTTGGGGAAAAGTCTTAATTCTGGCATTATTACATGTGACATTATAGTAGTCAAACAGTTTCAACAGCTTTTATAGGCCAGTTAGCCTCACCTCGGTCCTGAGAAGATGATGGAGCAGCTAAACCTAGCAACCATTTAAAAACACATGAAGGAGAAGATGGCAATTTGGAGTAGTCAGCATGAATTCACCAAAAGGAGTTCACGCTTGACCAAACTGAATAACTTCTACAATGAAATGACTGGCCTGGTAGATGAAGGGAGAAGCTGATGAAATATGGGCTGGATGAGCAGACAGTGAGATGGATTGAGAATTGGCTGAATGGCTCTATTGGGTTTATGTGGTAAAGTTTTGGTAGTGGGGGTCTGCAGGAGTAGCTTCTGAGAGGAGACAGCAGAAGCTGTCCCCATGTCAGAAAGAGCCAGTTTCAGCCAGCTCCAAGATGGAACCACCACTGGCCAAAGTCTGAGCCAATCAGAAACATTAGTAGAGCCTCTGTGATAACATATTTTAAAAAAGGTAAAAAATGCTGCTCAACAGTAGCCAGGAGAGAGGAGTGAGAATATGTGAGAGAAAACTCTGCAGACACCAAGGATCAGAAAAGAAGGAGGGGGAGGAGATGTTCCAGGTGCCAGAGCAGATGTTCCTCTGCAGCCCATGGTGAAGACCATGAAGCAGGTTGTTCCCCTGCAGCCCATGGAGATCCATGGTGGAGCAGAGATCCACCTGCAGCCCATGAGGAACCCCCACCAGAACAGGTAGATGTGCCCTGAAGGAAGCTGCAGCCCATGGAGAGCTCCCACTGGAGCAGATTTGTTGGCAGGATCTGTGACCTTATGGGGAACCCATGCTGGAGAAGTCTGTTCCTGAAGGATTGCACTCCATGGAAAGGACCCATGCTGGAGTTCACAAGGAACTGCAGTCTATGGGAAGGACCCACATTGGTGAAGTTCATGAAAGACTGTCTCTTGTGCAAAGGATCCCACACTGAAGCAGGTAAGGAGAAAGGAGAGGCAGAGACAATGCATTATGAACTGACCGCAACCCCCATTCCCCATCCCTCTGTGCCACTTGGGAGGAGGAGTTAGAAGAGTTGGGAGTGAAGTTGAGCCTGCAAAGAAGCAAGGATTGAGAGTAATGTTTTTTTAGACTTGTTAGACTTGTCAACTCTGATTGACAATAAATTGAATTAATTTCCCCAAGTCAAGTCTGTTTTGCCTGATGGTAATTACTGAGTGATCTCCCTGTCCTTATATTGACCCACAAACATTTAATGGTATTTTTCTCCCTTGTCCTCCTGAGCAACTTGATGCACAATTAGCAGTCAGCCAAGGTCAACCCACCACAATGGCAGGGACCAGAGGGTGATGATCAGTGGCAAAAAGTGTAGTGACTAGCAGTATACCCCAAGGGTCAATACTGGGTCCAGTCCAGTTCAACATTTTCAATAATGATCTATATGATCTGTCAGAGTGTACCCTCAGCAAGTTTGCAGACAGCACCAAAACTGGGAAGAGTGACTGGTATTACAGAGGGTTGTGCTGCTTCCAGGAAAGGACCTGGGGGTCCTCGTGGACATCAAGCTGAACACGAACAAGTATTGTGCCCTTGCTGCACAGAAGGCCAATGGTACTATTGGCTGCATTAGGCAAAACATTGCCAACAGGTGGAGAGACATGATCCTTCCCCTCTACTCAGCACTGGTGAGGCCACACCTGGTGTTCTGTGTCCAATTCTGGGCTCCCCAGTACAAGAGAGACATGGACATACTGGAGAGAGTCCAACAAAGAGCCACCAAGATGATTAAGGAACTGGAACATCTCTCCTATGAGGAAAGACTGAGAGAGCTGGGACACTTCAGCCTGGAGAAGAGAAGGCTCAGGGGGATCTTATTCATGTATATGAATCCCTGAAGGGAAGATACAAAGAAGATAGAGCCAAGCCTTTTTCAGTGGTGCACAGTGAAAGCAAAAGAGGCCATGGGCACAAGCTGAAACATAGGAGATTCCCTCTGAACATCAGGAAATATCCAGTGATTGAGGACTGGAACAAGTTTCCCAGGGACGTGGTAGAGTTCCCCTCTTTGGAGATATTTAAAAGCCATCTGGACATAGTCCTGATCAACTGGTCTAGGTGGTCCTTCCTGAGCAGGGGGGTTGGACAAGATGACCTCCAGAGATCCCTTCCAACCTCAACCATTCTGTGATTCTGTGATGCTGTGAATTCAATTATTTAAATATCCTGGCATTTCCTTCCCATAAACCATCTAGCACCAGTATGTCAAACACAAACCAGCCTTCCATTTGGAAGTCTGAGCCATACGGAAGCTCCAGTTGAAAGTCAGGGCTATTACCTATATAGATACCTGTGCATTTCTTCCATTCCAGTACAAAGGCACTTTAAATGTCTTGATCTGGGTCTGTTGTGTCCAAGCTACTGTCTCAACTGGGAGATGGGACTGTTAGCAACAGTCATCTGTAGTTTACATTTTACTATTTTTAAATTTCTTATTGGAATACAGAAGTAGCACTCCCATTGCTCATGTTGACCACAACTGTGACTCAGCAACTAGAAGCATCACCTTTGAATTAGCTCAATGATTGTTGCAACTCAACTGAAATTCATTTCTGAAATCTCAGACCCTGAATTCAGGGCCATGTCAAACACTGCACACAAGCATACCTCTAGCAGGTCTTTGGATATATTTATATTTGTGGTGGTTTAGCCTCGGCTAACAGTGAAACTCCCACTCACCCACTCACACCCCCCTGCTCCAGTGGGTCAGGTGGAGAAAATAGGACGAACAGGAGCAAGAAAGATTGTAGGCCAAGATAATGACAGGAGATTGCTTACCAATCATTGTTGCAGCAAAACAGACTCAACTTAGGTAAAATTAAGTTAACTTATTACCAATTAAAATAAAAATGTAATTACTAATTCAGGTAGCAGGAAGCAAAAAGACAAATATTAAAATACACTTCCTCCTTTCCCAGGCTCATGCCTTCATTTCAGACTCCTCCCCCCCCTTGCTATTGACACAGGTTACATGCAGCCCCTTCAGTAAAGCAATGAGCAGCTTAAAGGTGGAAGGGTCTTCTGGTCACTACATAACAAAATCTCTCTGCCACTCCTTCCTTCTCACACTTCTCTTCTCTGGCATGGGTTCTCCATGGGCTGCAGTTCCTCCATGAAATATCCAACTGCTCCAGCATGGTCTGTTACATAAGCTACTATTTGAATATTGATTCTGGCACCATGGAGTACCTCCTCCTCTACCTTCTTCTCTGACCTCTGTTCATAATGCTGTTTTTCACTCTTTTTCCCCCTACTCCTCTGCATGTCTGGTGGGTTTTGCCCTGTCTTAAGTATGTTTTCACAGAGGCACCATCAACTTTGTTGATTGGCTCAGCTTTGGCCTGCATTGGGTCTGTTAGCAAGCCAGCTGGAATCAGCTGTGTCCAGCACAGGGCAGCACCCACTACCAAAACCTTAAGAATTAAGGGACAAACAAATAATGCGGATGTCATAGTGGGAGTCTACTATAGACCTCCTAGCCAGGACGATGATGCCAACGAATTATTCTTTGAGGAACTAAGGGATGCTTCCAAATCAACTGCCCTTGCCCTTATGGGGGACTTCAACTTGCCAGAAATTAACTGGGAGCATCACACAGCTGGTACAACCCAGGCCAGAAGATTCCTAAGAAACCTGGATGACAACTTTATGGAACAGGTCCTAAGGGAGCCAATTTGGAAAGATGCCCTCCTTGACCTACTGCTTGTACACAGGGTGGATCTCATGAGAGGAGTGGAGATTGGTGGCCATCTTGGCCACAGCGACCACAGAGAGATCAAGTTTAAAATCTCTGGTGACAGGAGGAAAAGTGCCATCAACACGTCAACTCTGGACATGAGGAGAGCAGATTTCAGGCTGCTCAGGGAATTAGTGAGTAAGGTCCCCTGGGAAAATGTTTTTGCAGGTGCTGGGGTCCATCAGTGCTGGTCACTTTTTAAACATCACCTCATAAGGGCACAGGAGCAGGCAATTCCCAAATGCTGGAAGTCAAGCAGGAGAGGCAGAAGGCCAGCTTGGCTGAACAGGGATCTTCTTTTGGAAATAAGGCCAAAAAATAAGGTGTATGCCCAGTGGAAGCAAGGTCAGGTGACATGGGAAGAATACAGAGATGCTGCTCGCCACTGTAAGGAGAAAATCTGTATGGTCAAAGCTCAACTGGAGTTGAAGCTGCCAGAACTGTGGGGGAAAATAAAAAGAGTTTTTTCAAATATATTAATGGCAATAGACAGTGTAAAAATAACATCTGCCTGTTACAGGATGAGGAGGGTCACCTCACAAACAGGGACATAGACAAGGCAGAGGTGTTTAACGCATTCTTTGCCTCTGTCTTCAACACGGATGATGGACCAAGGGAGTTTCAGTGCCCTGAGCTGGAGGACCATGACTGCGAGAATGATCAGCTTCCAGTCAATCCTGAACTTGTGCGAGATCTGCTGCTCCAGCTGGATCCCTACAAATCTATGGGTCCTGATGGGATTCATCCAAGAATCCTCAAAGAGCTGGCTGATGTCATTGCAAAACCTCTCTCAAGGATTTTTGAACAGTTTGGGAATCCAGAGAGGTCCCAGCTGACTGGAAGCTGGTAAATGTTGTCCTGATTTTCAAGAAGGGCAAGAAGTAGGTCCCCGGAAACTACAGACCTGTTAGTCTCACTTCAGTGCCTGGTAAAGTTATGGAGAAAATTATTCTGGCAGGTATTGAAAAACACCCAAAAGACAATGCAGTCATTGGTCACAGCCAGCACGTCTTCATGAGAGGAAAGTCCTGCTTGTAAAACCTGACTTCCTTTTATGACATGGTAACCCAGCTAGCTGATCAAGGGAAGCCACTTGATGTAAACTTTTTGGAGTTCAGCCCAGCTTTTGATACTGTCTCTCACAAGACCCTTCTGGACAAAATTTCCAGCCCACAGCTGGATAAGCACATCATGTGATGGGTGAGCAACTGGCTCATGGGTTGGGTGCAAAGGGTTATAGTGAATGGGATGACATCAGACTGGTGACCTCCCTTGTGGGGTTCCGCAGAGCCCCATCCTCGTCTCTGTGTTCTTCAACATCTTCATAAATGACTTGGATGCAGGACTGGAAGGGATACTAAAAAGTTCACAGATGATACAAAGCTGGAGGAGGTCTCAACTCCCTTGAAGGTAGGCAGGCCCTGCAGAGAGACCTTGACAAATTAGAGGACTGGGCAATCACCAACCGTATGAAGTTCAACAAGGGAAAGTGCCAGATTCTGCACCTGGGATGGGGCAACCCTGGATGTATGGACAGACTGGGGAATGAGATGCTGGAAAGCAGTGCCACAGAAAGGGACCTGGGGGTCCTGGTTGATGGAAAGTTGAATATGAGACAGCTGTGTGCCCTGGCAGCCAGGAGGGCTAACCATGTCCTAGGGTGCATCAGGTATAGCATCACCAGCCGGTCAAAGGAGGTGATTGTCCTGTTCTTCTCTGCACTAGTGCAGCCTCACCTTAAATACTGTGTGCAGTTTTGGTCACTGCAATATAAGAAAGATATTAAGCTATTAGAGAGCATCCAAAGGAGGGCAACAAAGATGGTGAAGGGCCTCGAGGGGAAGCTGTATGAGGAGTGGCTGAGGTCACTTGGTCTGTTCAGCCTGAAGGAGACTGAGGAGGGACTTCATCACAGTCTACAACTTCCTTGTGAGGGTAAGAGGAGGGGCAGGCACTGATCTCTTCTCTGTCGTCACCAGTGACAGGACCCAAGGGAATGGCCTGAAGTTGCATCAGGGGAGGTTTAGGTTGGATATGAGAAAAAGGTGCTTCACCCAGAGGGTGGTTGGGCACTGGAACAAGCTCCCCAGGGAAGTGGTCATAGCACCAAGCCTGACAGAGTTCACGTGCTTGGACAATACTCTTGGGCACATGGTGGGACTCTTGGGGATGGTCCTGTGCAGGCCCAGGAGTTGGACTTGATCCTTATGGGTCCTGTTCAAATCAGCATATTCTGTGGTTCTGGGAATACAATGTGACACAAGTAGGAAAGTTGCATGACCTTTCAAATTAAGAAAGAATGAGGAAAAGTGATCTGTAGCATAAATTCAGCCTACACTTTGTCAAGAAGTCAAGAACTAGAAGTGTCTATCCAATTAGATGTGATTGATAGAGAGGGGGTAAAATTGATATGTCTGAACAGAAAAAGCAAACAGTTGTCAGCTGATACTAAAGGACAAAAGATAAATAACATTTCCCAGCTTGAGTTATCAGAAAGGAGAAGGAAACATTTGTGATTCTTAGATTCTTTGCTCTGAATGTCTTCTTAAAAGAGAATTATTGCACATAAGTTAAAACATTTTTTTTAGTTTTTAAATAAAATTGGAAATATTAATAAAACTGGAAATAGTAAAGATTGCTCCTAATGACTCGAGCTATAGTATTAAGCCCTTTATCTTGTGTTAAAACATGCTAGACTTCTGAATACTGTAAGATAAAATTTATACAAATATACAGATATATACCAAACTTCTCAAATATATACTAAGCATGCTTCATAAATGTGCAGAAGTCTTAGTTTGGAAATATAGTGTTTAAAATATGTAATGCAGCTTAATGCATGCTTTTGTTTGTTTTTCTTACATGTAGCTCTTTTATCCTCTCCCCCACCCCCCCAAGCATTAACTTCTGAGGTCTAGTACATACATGAGAATCTTAATATGCATTAAAATAAACAAGCGACTATATGGGTCAAGCTTTCTCCCCATATACATTTCAGGACAAAATCTGACCAAACTGTGTCCTAAACCCTGCAAAATAAGGATATAAACAGAAATAAAAAGTAAAAGGAAAGATTTCTGCATGCTAGAGAACAGCAAAATTGTATTAAACATGTTAGAATAAGAAATAATGGTGGTGTATAGATATATATATATAAACTTTTGTTTAAAATTACTATTATGTTAACCATAGTCCAATGTGATAAAAATATTAGGAAGACATCTGGTCTTGCTTTTAAAATGTCTATTTTTCCACCAAAAAAACATTTAAGTAAAAAACTTCAAAGTTGGCAGTTTTTGCACAAAACATCGTGTAGGTATCAGTTCGTTCATGAGTTTCCAATTTTTTCAGTGAAAATTTCTTTTTTTTTCTATTGGATAAACACCTATTTTCTGAAAAGTATATTAGTATATCTGATTTTGCACAGAAAACAGAGTACTAAGTTTTTCACCTTGTAAATATCACACTGTCATTCTAGCTCTCTGCTTTCTGCATTTCATTTATTTAAGAATGCCTGGGATTTTAAAATTTATTTTACTGAAGTCTTTGCACACCTGAATTGATTTAGGGGATGAACAAAGATCTTCAAAACTACTTTATATAGATACTGTTGAGATGGAATAAATAAAGCAGATCAACACTATTTTCATTAGTATCCAGTGAAAGGACAAAAGGCAACGGGCACAAATTGAACTGCAGGAAATTTCTGCTTAAGCATAAGAAAATTATTTTTTTTTTACTCTAGGGGTGGTTGAACACTGAAAGAGTTTGCCCAGTAAGTTTGTGGAGTCTCCACCTTTAGAGAAATTCAAAACCCAACTGTACATGGGCTTGGGCAACCTGCTCTAGCTGACACTGCTTTGCGCTGAGGGGGGTGGGGTGGACTAGACAATCGCAAGAGGTGCCTTTCAACTAAATGACATTTTCTGTTTTTCATTTTGGGCCCATTGCTCATTGTTCTGTTACTGGGCACTGCTAAGAAGAGTCTGGCTTTGTCTTTACTCCCTCCCACCAGGTATTTATACACATTGATAAGATCCCTGTTGTAGGAGTACTGATCTCTAGCTCAGCCACACCGATGCCTGTGACTGGTATGGATCCCATTGACCTGGACCCCAAATTATGGATTTGCTTTCTGTCTTGACCTTGGACCTGTCTTGCCCCTAGGGACCTACCCAATGATCAGTGCACTGTGTCTGACCCCGGTTGTCCTCACCAGACCTGAGTCTGATTTGTGGACTGATTTCCTGGCTGGACCTTGGACCTGTGTCATCACCACAAGTTTGATGATCTGGACTCTTGGTTGAATCTGACTACCATCTCCAGATCTGCCCTGCTCACTTCACTTGGATACTGCAGGACTAGGCCCAGGCTGGTGAGGTCCCTGCTGTGTGTATCATGGTACTCAACTCCCAACTCCCCATTCCTTAGGGAGAAGCCAGCCCTTTCTGCTCCCTGATAGGAAGACAGTTTTGAAAGCCTTACTAAAGTCAGTATAGACATAATCCACTGCTCTCTCCTCATCCATGGAACCATTCACCTCATTGTAGAAGATTATTGGGTTGGTCAAGCATGACTTCTTTGTAAATACATGTTGACAACTCCCAATAATCTTCTTGTCCTTCATAGATGGGCTTTGGCTTTCCTAACACCATCCCTGCACACTCAGACAGTCTATATATATATAGAGTCTGTAGACAGACTCTATATTCCTCCTGGGTTCCCTGACCTTGCTTCCACCTCTTGTATACTTACTTTATATGTTTGAGCTTTGTCAGGAGCTCTTTGTTCATGCATGCAGGCCTTCTTCCACCTTTGCTTGACTTCCTGCATGTTGGGATGGACCATTCTTTAACTTTGAGAAGGTGATCCTTTGTTGGAACCCTAAATTTCAATCTTTCAATGTTGTAATTAAAAAGCAACTTGTTATATCACTGGGTGAAATATGTAGGGATGTAGAAAATTAGATTTATGAGTTATTAGTAATGTATTGGTAGCAAGATGGAGGATTTGGGGTGTGGGTTTTTACTTCTTCTTTCTTCCTTCTTCACAAGTCTGAGTAGTTTAATCATTGGTACAGAAAGCCCACAATGCAGATGCTAAATGAACAATCACTGGATTATAAGTAAAAACATGTTAGTTGGCAGTCTATAATTGGATAAATTAGACTTTAAATAACCTTGGAACTCACGGTTCGAGGCCATTTTCCACCTTCCTAACTTAGAGAATGCTCTGTGCTACTGTGCTATAGATAAGAACTTAATAAACAACCTGATTAGAAAGACATCTCAGCGCCTCCTGCGTTTCATTCCAAACTGAGCAAAGAACTCTCGAGACAATAAAAGAAGAAATAGAAACTGTGGTATTCACAATCCTTGAAAAATAAACCAGCTCTTCTGAATCCCTTTGCCCTGTAGGACTGTCTCCCATGGGATTATTCCAAGCACAGCCCAAAAGAGGCCCAAGTCTTCTCTCCTCAAGTCCAGGGTTTTGATGCATCAGTTCTTGCCAGGAGGAGATCAGCACAAAGCTGAACCTAATCACAAGTTCTTCTATCATTTTTTATGAATGCTTGTCGTGGTTTGACACTGGCCAAATGCCAGGCACCCATGAAAGGCCTGCTCACTCACTCTCCTCTGCTCTGCAACTGGACAGAGGAGAGAAAATTTAACAAAGGGTTAATGAGTTGAGATAAGGACCAGGAGAAAACACTTCAAGGGCAAAACAGGCTCTACTTAATCATATAAAGTGAATTTATTACTAATAAGATCAGAGTAAAAGAATGAGAAGTAAAATAAGCCCTTAAAGACACCCTTTTCTCCCCCCAACCCCTCCCTCCTTCCCACCAACGGTGCAGGGAGATGGGATGGGGGTTTTGGTCAGTTCATCACCCACGATCTTTCTGCTGCTCAGGGAGAGGACTTATTTCCCTGCTGCACCGTGGGGTCCCTCCCATGGGAGACAGTTCTCTGCAAACTCCTCCAGTATGGGTGTGCTGGTTAGATCCAGTGTGAAACAAATCTGATTGGTTAAAACAGGTGATGGACAGTTGTATAAGCCACTTGATTTCAGTATATGCCTCTGTGGAAAGAATGTTATAAAAAACCATCCAGGAAGTAATTATTCACTTGTTCCCTGCTGCACCTATGAGTGGCAGAGGCCCCCCCCCCCCGGGCCAGGGGCCCACAGCCTGGGGGGCCCAGCGGGGGCCCCCGGCCTCACCCCCACCAGTCCCAGAGCCTTGGACCCAAGAGAAGCTGGCCTATTGCCATCTGGACCAAGGCCAAGCAGAAAAGCTGGGCCGAGCCAAGCAGAAGACCGAGAGGGCCCAAGCAGAAGCCAAGAGAGACTAACCCTTGACAGTGGGTCCACTCTCACGAGCAGCAGTACTCCCAAAACTGCTGCAATGTGAGTCCATCCCACAGGCAGACAGTCCTCCCAAAACTTCTGCAGTGTGGGTCATTCTGCCACGGGATGCAGTCCTCCAAGGACAGGCTGCTCCAGCCTGGAAGCAAGGCCTCTCTCTCCACAGGACTTCCTCTGGATCACAGTGTCCTGGTATCTACCCACTCCGGTGTGGGCACCTCCCCACTGGGCTGCGAGTGGACTTCTGCATCCCCCATGGACCCCCATGGGCTGCAGGACAACCTGCCTCACCATGGTCCTCACCACAGGCTGCAGGGACATCTTGGCTCCGGCGCCTGGAGCACCTCCTCCCCCTCCTGCACTGACCTTGGTGCCTCCATTGTTGTTCCCCTCACATATTCTCACTCCTACCCCTCTCTAGTTGGAAAATTACAGCTGCACCACCAACTTTGTTTTGGTTTCTTCTTAAATATGTTATCACAGAGGTGTTACCATCATCTCTAATTGGCCCAGCCTTGGCCAGCAGCACGTCCATCCTCAGAGCCATCAGGGATTGGCTCTGCTGGACATGGTGGAAGCTTCTAGCAGCTTCTCACAGAAGCCACCTCTGTGGCCTCCCTGCTACCAAAAATCAGGCCCTGCAAAACCAACACATTGCTGAATAAAGAAATGAACAGTAGAATTTGAAATTCAAAGCTCCTAATACTTTTTTTCCATCTTGTGAGAAAATAACCCAAGACCACCAAGAAGCGTCTGTTATGAAGAACTGAATAATATTTTACTTTTTTTATCACTTTTTAAATTTATGAGGTTTTAGGTATGCCTATTGATATCAGACTCCAGTGATATCAACTGCTGAACTGACAAACCTTTATTTTTCCCAAGAGAAGTTAAACAATTTCCATTAGAGATTCAACTTTGCCACATAAATGAGGACAGGTAAGGTTCCAAGAACTAGAAATATGAAAAAGTAGTTTCATATAACACTGTACCTCTGTTTCTGCTGCATGGGTTGCTGTCTCATAGCCATATATTGCATGTCCTCTTGTAGCCGATTAAGGGGAGAATCTGGTTTGACACGAATCCCATAATAATGGTATTTAGAGTTCCCCCTTCATGAAAGAACAAAAATAACATCGTTTCTTTTGTATATACATCATACGTTACAATTTGCCTTGACTGGAAAACAGTACATAGAAATTAGGCTTGTCTTTTCTCTCACTCTGGTATCAAACTAATATAACTCCACCAGCTTCTGAAAATCAGTTCACTTAAACTATATTTTCCAGCACTTTACTGTTGGGCTTCATTTAAATAGAATAAGATAAATAAAAAACCAAATAAATTACTTATGCAGTCATGGTGAGTAAAACAATTCCATAAATGGAGTATGCTTGTGAGTGAGGGTTTGTGAATGTTTCATTAATCAACTTTGGTCCTGGTCAGCTGGAAAGAACAGAATTGGGCTATCTGTGTTCATGTTTATGAGAGTGTCTATATGAGTGCTGGTAAAGGCATTGCCCTGTGTTAGCTTCTGCAGTTAGCTGTGTTAGTGTCATGTGTGTGTCTGCATCTTTGGAACACATGTTCAGTCTCACTACTAGCTGGACCTGCAAATGGAAACAGCAGTAGCTGCATCCATTGGACTGAGATGGAAGATATCTGGGTCATAAGAGTACACAGAATCTGGCTATAGCAGACCAGGAGTCCCCTGAGTCCCAAAGTCTGCTGGATTTGGCAACTCTCTTAACAGAAAGGTTTTAAATATTTTTATTTGCTTATTTCCTTGCTTGTTTTTAACATATGAGCTTCGTGTTCATGATTATTATTGATATTATCTGTTAAACTTTAAGATTTTATTAACGCAAACCTGGTTCCCAGTCTTCTGGTCCGTAATCCCATGAAGATTGACCGTATGAGTTTTCCAAAGGAGGCAGCATTGACTGGATCTAACTTGTGCTCCTGACAATGACGTAAGTAATGGTTGTAAAGGGTACTTCTGGGGAGACTCACTCCTTCTGCAGTTTCATAGTTGTCTAAAAGCCATTGGAGCTATGTCAAATATGAAAGAGGGAACATATGTAAATTCAGTATTATTCTACTAAAACCCCCCACTTAATTGTACAACACAGAACTCTGATATTTTTTAGACCACTCTTAAGGCCTGTTTAATACAGTGACTGTTCTTCAAGCAAATATCATCTCTTCAAATCTCTTTCAATGCTAGATATGACATGATGCCTTAGTTTTAGGGGTTTTTTAGGTTTACAAGGAAATAACAAAACTCATGGCACTTGTGAGCTCAGATAGCTCCACTTCTAAAAATATTTCAGATTCAGTACCATACATTAACATTTTATGAAGTTATTTGTGCTTTGGAGAAAAATTGCTGGAACTCCAAGGAAATAAAATAATCAATGTAATTTATATTAATTGCATGAAAAAACCTAATAGAACTAAGTTAATACATTTTTTATTCTGGAATTATATACTATTTTTCTTCACATGGAATTAAAAAAGTACAAATGAAAAAACCCCAGTACTACATTTAACTGAATAGGGTTTATTGTCTTCCAAATACAAAGATGAAACTATGAAATATAATGTAAAAAGCAATCTAGATGACATGAAAAATAACTTGTATACCTCTAAAGCATTATGGGCCTGATTCCTTTCTCTTGTAGCCTGTTTGCTTTTGACTTCAAAGAGGAACAGAATTAGCATTCTTTTTTTTTCCTGTGTAATTTATTGTAGAATTTTGGTGAGCAATTTTGGAAACATTTAGGCAAACATTTTCTAATACATTGCTGTACCTTTGTATAGAACAAATAGTAACTAACATAGATTCACAGAATATTCTTAGTTGGAAGGGACCCACAAGGATCAAGTCCAACTCTTAAGTAAATGGCCCATACAGGGATTGAACCCACGACCTTGGTGTTATTAGCACCGTGCTCTAACCAACTGAGCTAATCTCAGGGTCATGCACACAAAACCCAAGTAAAATGGTCATTTTAATGACATTTACCAGTATAAGAGAACAAAAAAAATAAAATGGAAATACTTTTATAGTGCTTATTTATCAGCAGTCCTGACTAATGGGGGAGGTCCCACTTGACTAGAAGTTAGCAAACCTATAAGGAGGGCCAGAAGGAGACTCCAAAGAACTACAGGCCTGTCAGTCTGACCTCAGTGCCAGGGAATGTTATGGAGCAGATCATCTTGAGTGCCATCACATGATATGTACAGGACACCCAGGGGATCAGGCCCAGTCAGCATTAGTTTAGGAAAGGCAGGTCCTGCTTGACTCACTTGGTCTCCTTCTATGACAAGGTGACACACTGGATGAGGGAAAGGCTGTGGATGTTGTCTACCTGGACCTTAGTAAGGCCTTTGACAGTGTTTCCCAGTGCATTCTTCTGAAGAAACTGGCTGCTCATGGCTTGGACAGGCATACTCTTTGCTGGGTAAAAAACTGTCTGGATGGCTGGACCAAAAGAGTGGGGGTGAATGGAGTTTCAAGTTGTGTTCCCCAGGGCTCAGTACTGGAGCCAGTTCTGATTAATATCTTTATCAATGATCTGGACAAGGGGGTTGAGTGCACCCTCAGTAAGTTTGCAGATGACAAGAAGTTGGGCTGGGGTGTTGATCTGCTGGAGGGTAGGAAGGCTCTACAGAGCTCGTATGAGGTTCAACAAGGCAAAGCGCCTGCTCCTGCGCTTGGGTCACAACAACCCCGTGCAGCACTCCAGGCTTGAGGAAGAGTGGCTGGAAAACTGCCGGTCAGAAAAGGATCTGGGGGTGCTGGTTGACAGCTGACTGAACATGAGCCAGCGTGTGCCCAGGTGGCCAAAAAGGCTGATGGCATCCTGGCTTGTATCAGAAATAGTGTGGCCAGCAGGACTAGGGAAGTGATTGCCCCCCTGTACTCAGCAGCTGTGAGGCCGAACCTCGAATCCTGTATTTAGTTTTGGGCCACTCATTACAAGAAAGACACTGAGGTGCTGGAGCATGTCCAAAGAAGAGCAATGAAGCTGGTGAAGGGTCTGGAGCATGTCTTATGAGGAGCACCTGAGGGAACTGGGGTTGTTTAGCCTGGAGAAAAGGAGGCTCGGGGGGACCTTATCACTCTACAACTACCTGAAAGGAGCTTGTAGTGATGTAGGTGTAAGTCTCATAAGTAACAAGCAATAGGACAAGAGTAAATGGAAATATAGGAAAATTTTATTCAACAAAAGGGTTGTCAAGCATTGGAACAGGCTGCCCAGTGAAGTGGTTGAGTCACCAACTCTGGAGATGTTTAAAAGACATGTAGCTGTGGCACCTAAGGACATGGTTTATTGGTGGACTTGGCAGTGTTAGGTTATTGGTTGGACTTGACAATCTTAGAGGTCTTTTCCAACCTAAATGATCCTATGATTCTATATTTAACTTATGTGGTTTCAGATTTTTGGGGATACTATCATTTTACTTAGCTTACACCCTCCTTCCCCCATGGTTTCATATCCTTGGAATTTCCCTTTAATTTCCACTTGAATAATTTCCAAATTTTGTTTTCATCTTGTATTTACTAATTACTTAAGAAAGTAATTATACCAAAATGAATTAGAATGAACATCCAAATTTTCCAGGTTCACCAATCTTACAAAAAGTCTGGACTCTAGTTTGAGCACCCAATAAATCCCTAAACCGTGGATTTGGTTTTGGCATTTGGAAGAAAGTTTTATTCCAGTGTGCTGAAACCTCACATGGTTGTTTAATCAATTTCAATTTAGTCCACCCAAAGCAATTAATATGACCAACATATGTGTTTAAAGTACAGTAAAATATATGATAATGTGACATTGAATATGCTACTCTTCAGGGCTATTTACTAATAGATCACTGAACAAATTCTGTTCTAGTAATGTTTGATGTAACTTGTCATTTAAAGAACATCAATATTTTAGTGTCCATTACTCTTGAAATAGGTTTCCACTCTGACCCTTCTTTATCATAGAACTATTAGTAAAAACTAGATTATAATGAATATATTGGACACAGTTCTGTTTAAGTCAGCTGTGAGCAATTTACATGAAACATGAAAAATGAAAGAAAATTAGAAAAACATTTACTCAAGACCTTTCAAAGACAATCTTCATGTTTACTTTCTTACAGAAAACATCATCAGAACTATCATACTTAGGTTTCTAAACAAGAGCTTTATGTAAAGATTCAGGAGAAGCATGATCTAGCTGGTTCCAAGATGGATATAGATAATGTTGCACTTCAAATAAACATTAAAAAGTGCAGTTCATCATCCTTATATCAACTTTTAGGTATAAATGCATTATTTAAAAAGTCTAAACGTTCACTTTTTTTTTTAACTTGAACATTTACAATTCTGAAACAAAGCCTGGAAAAAAATATTATTATAAACTTTTACCTTTACATGAGTGTATTATCAAAACCATTTCACTAATTTCATTATATCTTAATTGTATCTTTCAAACTTACCATTTAAGCTATAGTAATTAGTTAATGGAATGTGAGCAATTTGTTTTACCTCACAAAGAAAAAAAATTATTGACAAAACCCCCAAATTAATTCCAATTTAACTTCTAAATATAGTATTAGAGTTTTTTCCAGATTAATTATAATTTATTAGGATTCATTTCAGTGCATTTTGCTAATGATCTGTATTTGACAGATATTCTTTCAACCACAGCTTGGCATTAGGCAATAATGGGAAAGCAAAACCCATGATAAGTACAAAGTAAGGATTTTTGCTCCAGGGTGAAGATAATTCAATAAAAAAAAGCTTGACATGATTATTTGGTAGGTTACAGCCTTCAAAGAAGAATGCCAATAGCTGAATGCCATGTAAAAAAGTAAATAATCTGCAGACATGATAACGTTATTGCAAACAACCTTAAACACATTTTTGTATTTGCAAAAATCTAATTCTAAAATTGAAATGTCCACACTTTGATTTTTGACTTATTGATTTATAATATTAACAACATTGGAATGATATGAAATGGTTTATGCAGAATGGGTAAATTGACTACAAATTCAATGAAACTCCAATATTTAAAAAAAACATTAGATTATAAATTAGTTAACTCAATCACATGCATAAAGAAATCAGGAAAGGAAATAAAGGAAAAATTTTTAAAAAATCATTAAAATTAACAGGTATTAATTAAGGCAAAAAATGCCAGTTTAAGGAAGAAGATAGGACTAAAACCATATTTACTGTCCTTATTTGAGTCATAATTCAATAAAAGTTTCTAAAAAAGGGAATATATCCAGTAAGTTTGATCTGGGTTCCATTAATTTCTTCCAAAATGACTGAGACTAGGTGTCTTGGGGTGACTTTATGATGCTATATCCCCTATCGCCTGCTCTATGCCAGACATGAATCCTGTGCCTTTAAGCTGGGTCGAGAAGCCAGGCGAATTTTTCAGCACAGTTTGTGTGTTCAAGTACATATACACCTCCCCCACGCATTCTCACTGCTGCTGCAGGACGGAGCAGCACCTTTCCTTTTTTTTTTTTTTTTTAGCCAGCTCTCGGCTCTGTTTCTCAGGAGAGAGACGGAGAGTTAAACTTTTTTTTGCTTTTTAGCTAGCCTGTTAGCTGAGGCAAGAAAGTTTTTCCTGGGACTGTGGTTTTCTCCTTCTTCCTCTGGAACTGTTCAGCTGAGCTCCGGTCCAGAACATCATCACCGGGAGGCCTTACATCATGGCCTGGAAGGGGCCCATGCTGTACCCCAGCTCCGGAGAGAGAGAGCAGAGCCACACCCACAGAAAGGACTTTGAATCTACCCAGGTCTTCTCCACCGCGCGAGGTTTATTATATAACATTATTCATTTTTTTTTCTTTCTTTCCCTGGTGCCTGCATGCACCCTGCTTGTTAAATAAACAGCTTTTTTTTTTTTTTCACTTTCCTCCAAGAAATTCCTGAGGTGGGGGGAGGGAGTTTTTGAATCCTACCGTCTGCAGAGGAGATGCCCTTAGATCAGGATGTTTCCCTCTTAATTTGTCTCAAACCGGGACACTAGGAAAGAACATTTATTACAGCAAGATGCCTGGAGGTCTTTTTTTTTTCCCACAGAATCCAGAATAGATCCCTCTATTTGTCTTTCAGGAGTTTTGAAAATATCTCAAAACAGTTAAGAAACATCAGGATAAGACTACTGTAACAGACATGCAAATCTCATTATTAGAAAGATATTTTCATAAAATCATAGAATAGTTTGGGTTAGAAAGGACCTTTAAAGGTCATCTAGTCCAATTCCCCTTCAATGATTAGGGACATTTTCAACTGGATCAGGTTGCACAGAGCCCCATCCAACCTGACCTTGAACACTTCCAGGGATGTGGCAGCCACAACTTATCTGTGCAACCCGATTGTTCCAATGTCTCACCACCCTCATTGTAAAGAACTTCCTTCCTTATGTTCAATTTAAATCTATGCTCTTCCAGTTTAAAACCATTGCTCCTTGTGCTGTTACTACAGGCCCTGGTAAAGTGTAGAGGTAGCTGAACCTGCAGCAGAGAGTGCTGCAGTGTTTGAGCCAGCTGCAGGAGTGACCGAGCAGCCTATTATTCCTTGTTCCCTTATAAGGTTCAGTTCTAGAGTGTTCTGCCTTACTCGGCATCCCATTTATTCCTGTACCCCACTCCTCCCCTCGTTTACCCCTATTGGTTGAAGTTGTATTACTCCGCCTTCTCTCTGCCCCTGGCCCTCAACCCATTGGTCCCTGTTGTCTCTCCACCCCCACTGCCCCTGGGATAAAACCCTGACCCCTCCATTGTTCTGGGTTCTCTTCTTCCCTGACGATTCATGGAATAAACCTATTTCATGGAACACATAAGGAGAACCCCTCCGACTCTTTGCCTCAACTAAGTATGCGTGTGTGTGTGTGCGTGCGCACCGCCGAACGCGTCACGGCACCGCCAGACAAACGCCACACTTTCAGGAAGACTGCAAGGGACCCCAAAACCCATCCAGGATTATTATTTTTTTTATTTATAACAACAGTAAAGAGTCTTTCTCCATCTTTCTCATAAGCCCCCTTTAAGTACTGAAAGGCTGCAATAAGGTCTCCATGGAGCCTTCTCTTCTCCAGGTGGAACAACCTCAACTCTCTCTGCCTTTCTTCATAGGAGAGGTGTTCCAGCCCTCTGATCATTTTTGTGGCCCTACTTAGACCCACTCTATCCCACTAAGCCATTGATGAAGATATTAAATGGCAATGGTCCTAGTACAGGCTCTTGAGGGACACAACTCATTACTGATCTTTGGACATTGAGCTGTTTACTGTAATGCTTTGGATGTGGCCATCCAGCCAGTTTCTTATCCATCTAAGAGTCCACCCATCAAACCCATATCTCTCAATTTTAGCAGCAGGAATGGTGTGGGGGACTGTATCGAAGGCCTTACAGATGTCTAGATAGGTGACATCCATAGCTCTTCCCTTGTTCACCAAAGCAGTCACTCCATTGTACAAGGCCACTAGATTAGTTAGGCATGATTTGTCCTTGCTGAAGCCATGTTGGCTGTCTCTAATAACCTCCCTGCATTCCATATGTTTCCTCCTCTTCCAGAAGGATCTGTTCCATGATCTTTTAACTAGTGCATTACACAGGAAATAGGGGAATCTAGTTTTCTGATGTAGAAAAGCTTGTCCTTTAATTCTTATTGATTTTTTTATGAAGATGCTGGACTTCCTTCTCAGATTCAAGGCAGATTTAGCCATTCTTTGTATATCTAAGTTTTAATACATATTTTTGGCATTTTGCAAAAAAATTATCACCCATTTCATTATGATGTCAAAATAATTTTAGCATATTTCTAGGTTGATCTTAACATGGAAACATTTATTTTTAAAACATCCAAAATTATCTAAATGTCTTCACATTGTACAGAATTCAATTTCCTTCACCCAATTTTCGCATTTTCTAAGAAAACTAAATTATCTTCCAAGAAATTGTACTGGCTCCTGCTGTCTTTTTCTACCATGATGATAAACTTTTAAAAAAAAAATTTGGTTTTCACCTCCATATTACCACATTTTTTGGGGGGGGACATGTGAACAAATCAAAATAAGTGTATAGACTCTACCCAGTATACTCATACATTCATATCACAATTAATATTTACTTTTCTTTGGTAAAGGAATGCAAGAATCTGTAAAAATATGTAAGTTTATGTTTGTTAGTAAGGCTGAGAAGCAAAAAGGATGCAGTATGTATAGAAATTTAGCAGCAATTCAAAATACAAAACTATTTATACAAGCTGAAGAAAAACCCTTTTGTTTACACATTTCAAGAAATACTAACACTACTTAAAAACAAACTGAAGATTAAACTTTGAGCCTTACTCCTTTACCTAAAAGTTATATTTAACAGCTTTACCACTATATTTGCAACCATCTTTTTATGCAAACATCTTCAGCCTTTTATTATGGAAAATTCCTAACTACAGGATTTGCAAAGACAGAACAAAGTAAAAGGCAGCAGAAGAAAACATATTAGATACTAACAGATTGTTTTAATTTTTTAATCTCATTAGATGGATCTGCAGAATTGTTATAATAAACTTATTCAGAATAATAGAAATATTTAAAAAGAAATCTAAAGTATTTTGTTTATTCAGTGTGTGCACTGCTTCTTTCCCCCTTTACCTGCTCTTAAATTATTATATCAGGTACACAAATTATAGAAAATTATTTTAAAATGTCAAACCCAGACTACTTAAGAGTTATTTGGTTATTATTTTTTACATTTACATTAGGACCTGCAAAATAGACACATATGTTAAGCTGTGTTAACACAATACAGAACCTAGAAAAGAAATTCACTCTACGGTGTCATGACACTTAGCCTGACAAAATATAGTGACATAAGATGTAGATTACAAGCAACTAAAATGGAAAGATTACAAGCAAAAAGTAGCAATAAATTAAAACAAACATTTAGAGGCAGGCTAAGCATGCAGAACAAGATAGAGATTAGCTTTCATGAAAGAAACAACTTACATGGCTGTTGAGAAGAGAGCTTCTGTGAGTAGAAAGACCATCAGACTTT
This sequence comes from Amblyornis subalaris, assembly GCA_018881555.1. Classification (NCBI taxonomy): domain Eukaryota; kingdom Metazoa; phylum Chordata; class Aves; order Passeriformes; family Ptilonorhynchidae; genus Amblyornis; species Amblyornis subalaris. Next base: position 123,457 of record JACAXG010000329.1, on the reverse strand, counting down.
TGAAGTGTCTCAATCGCCATTTCAATCTGATAATAGATGTCATTAGAAAATGACTCAAGACAGTATAAAAGACTAATCAGAAAAATTCTGATAGATTGCCTTAAGTTCAATAGAAATATCTAGTTCAGTCACAGCTAAGGGATATTTTCTACTTAAAGGTCTCATCCTGAAGCCCTCATGAAGGCAAACCTCTCAGTGAAGTCAGGGAGGCATTTTGCTTGCATATATACTGCAGGATCCCACTTTCAAAGTCCAATTTACCTCCCTCCCTACTCATGAAATAAGAGAAGTGGATTTACTAGTAAGTTACATTGTAAACAGTAAAAATTACTGAACAATCAGTGTTTTGAATAAAAGAAAAAAAATCCCAGAATAAAATCCTAAGAAAGGCCTCAATGTTTCTTCCTCTAAGTATTTGAGAAAGAACTGTGCACACTCTGAATGTGAATAAGAAACAAAATTTCTGCTCTCTGCAACCATGGAGTAAAATCTCAGTCATTCAGAAGGTTTTCTGCCATTAGCTTCATTGTACAGGATATCACCCCCTACAGCCTGTTAGAGCATTCTTTGAATATCCAGAGCTCTCAAAGTAAACAAAAATTGGAGGTTTATACAGACAGCAAGATCCATCCTTAAAAAAAAATAAAAATCAGATGGGTTCAAAATAATACTTTTAAAGGAAAAAGTATTATAAACCACTAATTATACAGTAGCATTAATCCTAATACAAATGAGTAAAGACAACCATATCCATGCCTATTCTTCCCTTCCATATTAATACATTTTCTGATTAATTCAATAATGACAACAATAAAAATAAAATTACAATCTAACTGTAGTTTAGATACAGAGCTAGAATAGCAAAAACATTGAAAGTGATCAAGACAATGGGATGTACAGTAAAAGAAGGCACATAATGAACCACAATAAATGGAAAAAAAAAAAAAAGAAAAGCAATGGAAAAGCATCTGTACATTTAAAACCACTTATATTCCCTGTTGTCAGGTTTTAATTAATCTTCCCTACCCTTCTTTAATTATTACACTATTATCTAAAGAGTTAATGCTGGTAAATTGCACTACTAAAATGAGTTCACTCAATATACAGCACAAAACTGAAAAGTATTTCAGGTTATATTTCAATTAGTGCATAAATAAAATGTGCTTTCCGCTTTTTATAAACTAATCAAATAGTATTCTTACTGTAGGAATTCTCAATGAAAAAGGAAGTCTTTCTTACAACTGTCTACTATTAGAAATATAAGCCTTTTTATAAAAGCATACGAGTATCTGATGAGTATGCAAGAAAATATAATTCAATATTGCAAAAATAATGTTTGAATACAGATTTTTTTTCTTGCTTCAGTAGAAAATACTATTAGGTCAAACTATTCAATCAGACAGAAAAGGTCAAATTTAAAAAGATACCGTATGTTAAAAATTAAAAGGTTAAGATTTCATCATACTAAGATCAACTCACTATATAGTACAAACATAGATTGTCCCATTTTAACATGATATTATAACATGATACATAATTTAAATCATAATTCTGAATCTTACTCCACTGTTTGACAATACCTTCTCTACAGCAATACTACTGGGCTGAAGTCCTGCTTCCTGCTGCTTGTTCAAGCTATTACACTGCCCTCTTACTTCACTGAGACAAGTTTTTGTGACCTGTTCAAAGAACCAATTTTTTAAAATCATAAATTATGAAGTTATATATATATAAAAAAATCATAGAATCATAGAATGGTTTGGGTTGGAAGGGACCTTAAAGATCATCCTGTTCCAACTCCTCCACTATGGGCAGGGACACCGCCCACTAGACCAGATTGCTCAAAGCCCCATCCAACCTGGCCTTGAACGCTTCCAGGGATGAGGTATCCACAACTTCTCTGGGAAACCTGTGCCAGGGCCTCACCACCCTCATAGTAAAGAATTATTCCTAATATCTAATCTAAACCTACTCTCAGTTTGAAGCCGTTTCCCCTTGTCCTGTCACTACATACTCTTGTAAAAAGTCCCTCTCAAGCTTTCTTGTCGGCTCCCTTCAGATACTGAAAGGCCACAATAAGGTCTCCCCAAAGCCTTCTCTTCTCCAGGCTGAACAACTCCAACTCTCTCAGCCTTTCTTCAGAGGAGAGGTGCTTCAGCCCTCTGATCATCTTGGTGGCCTCCTCAACTTGCTTCAACAGGTCCATGTCCTTCCTGTGCTGGGGACTCCAGAGCTGGATGCAGTATTCCAGGTGGGGTCTCACTAGAGCAGAGTAGAGGGGCAGAATCCCCTCCCTTGCCCTGCTGGCCACATTGCTTCTGATGAAGTCCAGGATACCATTGGCTTTCTGGACTGCAAATGCACATTGACAGCTCATGTCCAGCCTCTCATCCACCAGTACCCCCAAGTTCATCTCAGCAGGGCTGCTCTTGATCAGTTCATCCCCCAATCTATATTAACACCGGGGTTTGTCGCAACCCAGGTGCAGCACTTTGCACTTGGCCTTGTTAAATTTTATGAGGTTTTCATGGGCCCACTTCTCGAGCTTGTCCAGGTCCCTCTGGATGGCATCCCGTCCTTCAGATGTGTCAACTGCACCATTCAGCTTGGTGTTGTCAGGATACCCATGGCCACAGATCCATAGATTTTAAAAACAGATCTTAATGATTACTATGATCAGCTTGTCTTACTTTTTGAATAATGTAGGTCAAGAAGTGTTCATTGCCTCTAAAATTCACCCTTAATTATTTCATTAATCTCATGAAGTATTACTGAACTAGATCAGGTCTTCCAGAAAGACTTATGATCTATATTTGAAGCAATAATTATTCATCATATTCTAGTGTAACTTATTCCAATAGTAATTCTTTTCATTATTAAACATTTTGTGCATTATTCCTTATCTAAATTTTGATGAGTTGCCTTTTGATCTTTACCTGCTACTGAAATATCTCTTTACCATCAGGTAACTTTTTCCCATGCAGGGATCTAACCATAGACAAAGCAGCTCTTAACCTTCTCTAGCACATAGTTAATGGCTTAACTTGAAGGCAGATTTTCCAGACAAGGAATAATTTGTCTTGCTCATTTTGAAAACTTTCAGCTACTTCTGGGTTCTCTCTTATTCCAATTTATTTTATTTTTAAAAATCCCAAGCTTCTGATAGGCTTGAGTACTCACGCTTTCAAAATGTTCTATGTGAAATGGGTCCCTGCATGTTGGGGAAGAGTCAGCAACTTTAATCACAAATTATTCATGTTCAGAATCTGTTCTTTCAATCTTTTAAGTTCAAAGTTAGGGCCAGGAACTCAGATTTTGGTTCTGGAAAAAGATGAGCATGAACTTACATTCACCTCCATTCAGAGTATTTTTTAATCATATGTCCAAAATTAAATAGTGATTATCCCAAATAGTGTTTGGGTTTTTTTTTTAATTGTAGCCTTGACATTTTGGGAAAAATTATGAAAATAAGTTGAACATTTGAAATTATATTATGCACATATAGAGATTAATTAATTAATTACATTGCTAAGGACAATCAAAGTTACAGGCTTACTGACAAATGGAGTGCTAATTGACAAAAAAATAACACACCTATCTGTTTGAATATTGTGATCAGTCATACATTTATTCTTCTTGAAAAACCAATTCTATATGGAAAGACATTTATTAAAATGTTTTGACTAATAACTGAAAAAAGTTATCATTCCCACAGCAGCCCCAACCAAAGCATGTAAAACATATCTGCACTACTACTAGTGCATGTAAAACATATCTGCACTACTAACTACTAGTATATATAATTATGAGTGTACATATTAATAAAAACATGGGTGGGGAAATTACAGCATGATAATAATGGGAATTGTGATTTTAGACTTCTCCATCACTTCACTCAGTTTGCCTTCTAAAATGCTAATTTATTATCTGCCATAGTCATTAATGGTTAAGAAGGGTATAACATTTCTGTGGATAATAAATTCGAAACTGTGATTATTATATATGTCAACTAAATCCTACAATGTTCAGCCTTTATGTAATCTTATTAACTGTTGTTTTTAAAGTCTTTTTGTCCATTAACATTTTATCAGATGAACATATACATTAACATCTGTTGTGGGTTTGGGTTTTTTCAAGGAATTTTCTCCCATCTGTTACCTGACAGGGGGACGCTGTGAGGAGAGGGGGAAGGAAAGGTTGTCTAGAAAGAAAGGTTGTCTAGGAAACAAATGGGGGTAATTAAGAAACAAAAGAACATGGCCAGGCACTCTCACATACCACGATAATGGCTCAGTCAGAGAAACAGAGTTCGGGAGTTTTGGCTAGGGGTGAACTCTCTAGCTGGGGGGCTGCTCTCGGGAGTTAAGGGTAATACTGTGAGAGGTCGGGAGCTAACTGAGACTTGGCTGGGGGGGCGGGGACTGGGGTCTGCCCTTTTTGGCTCGGCGGTCGGGGAGGGTGGTCGTGTGTGGTACGGGAAGCGAGTGCTGATTTTTCCCGAGAATAGTGCTACGTTGTAACTTGCTGCCCGATTGGATCTGCTATCTCTGCTGTTTCCGCCGCGGCTCGGTAGCTCGCTGCCCGCCCCGGGTCTGCCCATCCCCGCTGTTCCTTTTCCCGCCGCTGCTCCTGCTCCGAGGTTGCTGCTGCAGTCCAGCTCACCACCCGGAGTAGTACTGAGATCGGCTGCTCCCTGTGAGTTTTGCAAGGGGAGTCATCTCCCCTCTTCCCTCTCGCCTGAGCCTCCATTGCCACGTGAGAGGTCGCCGAGCTCGCGCCAGAGCGCCCCCTGCAGCCGTGGGGAATCATCGCACCTGCCCTGCCTCACCGGGGCCCGCCAGCGCCCCCTGCCGGTTGTGGTCATAACTACACCAAAAGGGAAATTGCTTAACAGGTGAGAAAAGGCTGTTATTGGGTTTCTGTTTTTTGTTGTTGTTTTTCTGTCTTGTTTTTTATATATATATCTCATAGTAAAGAACTGATATTCCTTTTTTCCATACCTTTGCCTGAAAGCCCCGTAATTTCAAGGTTATAATAATTTGGAGGGAGGGGGTCATATTTTCCATTCCAGGAAGATTCCTTCCTTCCTTGGCAGACACCTGTCTTTTAAACCAAGACAACATCTCAGATGTCTCTATAGTATATACATAGAAAACCACTTAAAAGTCCCCAATTCACATTGAAAAACTTCCTTCCTAAAAGTCAATGGCAAGGAAAACTTACTTTCTTCATGATTCAAGTATTTGACACAAAATGCTTAAGTTGTTCTGAGGAGGTCAGGACATAAGGAAAAAAATCTTCAGAAATTTAAGCTCTTAGTTACTGAAATTAACATGGACATCCTCTAATTCATTATCTATATTTGTTTGCCTTTCTAAACTCCTCTTCACTGACAGTAAAACAGACTACTTTTGATGATATAATAAAGTTTAAGACATCTGCTTCCTCACGTCCAAAAGAAGTCCATGTCTCTACACAGACACCCACTTTTAACTTCATCTGCTCCCTTTAATTTTATCTTCTATATATTTAGCAAGTTTTAACTTTATCTGTTTCAAAAATGTTGCCATTGTAGGCTTTAAGCCAAGTGAAATACAATAGAAGTTTTCTTTAAGTTGTGAAGAAATTATTAATTCATCAAATGTGTATTAGAAAAATTAAATTCAGCACAGTTAATTCAGTCTTGGATACTAGTGATATTTGCTGTTATAGCTTTTCCTTGTAACAATTCTTACTTTCTCATTGACAATCCTAAAACAAGGTCTATGCACATCACTATATTAAAGTGTTATATGATAAATGGATGAGAACTCCAGAGTCCTTTCCACTTATATTTCAAAAAAAGTGCATTCATACAAATGCTACTGTCCTCTGAAGAGGTACTCATGCCAGAGCCTTGAATTGGGCAGACAAACTTGCCTAGATGCAAAGACTTGAAAATGAAGCATCAGTGACCATATAAAGAGAACTCACAGGTTCAACATCCAGAAGAATGTGAAAGATTCTCCTGAAAGTTCTCACAGGCTAAACAACTGTAGTAGAGCTTTTACTAGGTTATATTGAATTTTGCTCAAAAGAATGAAAAAGTAATTGAAAGAGAAGCAAAAAAAGCAATTAAGATTTTGTGAAAAAAGTTTTGTACATCATACATAAAAAGATCATAAAATATGTGAAATATATCTGATATTTTATATATGCCAACTTTAAAAGAACTCAGAAAAGCTTTAGAAGTGTTTATATTGGACTAGATGCACAAATAGCAGGAGGTAGCTCATATTCAAAGGAGAACAAGAGAAAAAATAATGAATTACTGGAACAGTGTTGGCCACTTCAGTAAGAACAGCAGTCAAATAATGAAAATACTGAAATTTATGGTAATCCACAGACAAAGTTAGACATAGTTGTCGTCTCTGCTACTGTATCACTTGTTTTATTTCTGTTTACCTTCCTAAACAGAATACTGTAATTAATATATTTATAATAATTAAGGGGAAGGCAGACAAGTTCAAGAAGAAAATTACCTCCAAAGCTCACACCTTTGCCAGCTGAAATGTTTAATTAGTCTGAGGACTTCTTTTCTGCCCCTAATCAGAAAGGAAAGCTGGGAGAAATGAATGGGGATGCTAATTATTTTGTTTGTTTTCTGATGTTGATGTGAGAGTATTTCAGATGCTATGAGCATCCATTAAATTTCATTAAAATAAACACATCACAGTTATCTTCAGTACTCTGCATGTGCACAGGGTATGCATATTGACTGATGAATATAAATATTTCCTTTGATCAGAAAACAACATATGGGGCCAACATATGGAGCAGAAGCATATATAGCATCCATGGCTTTGTAAAAATTCAAAATGTTAGGTGTTTATACCAGATGATTCCCTTCTCCCTAAGTTCTCAAAAGACAATTCAATGTCCATTTTTATTTCCTTATTGGATATTTCAAATGGCTGGTCAAATTATCAATTCCACTCTTTCGCTTCAATACAATCCCTTTTTATAAATCAAAGAGTAGTCTGCATACCTCACCTTTCTCATACACTTGAGATTCTAAACCCCTAAGCTGCCCTGTAGTTGATCTGCCAATTATGGTAGAGACTCAAAAATCTCCCCAAAACCTTGTCAAGCTTACTTAGAATTTCTAAAACAGGCACACTCTACTGAACTAAAATGCATATAGCAAGAGCCATATGCTTCCACAAGAGTTAGTCCCATCAGGAAATCAGGACTGAGAAACAAAACAGAAAGTTCAGATAATTATTTTTAAAAATTCAGAAAAAATATAACAAGACAGAATAGGCAAGAGATTAATTGCCACTTTTAGAAAAAACTGTCTATTTAATTAGACACTGTGCTGGTTTTGCATGAGGTAGGGTTAATTTTCTTCCCAGTGGCTGGTACAGGGCTATGTTTTGGATTTCTGCTGAACACAGTGTTGATAATAGAAAGATGGTTTTGTTATTGCTGAGCAGGGCTTACACAGAGCCAAGGCCTTTGCTGCTTTTCATACTGTCAGGCTGGCGAGGAGGCTGGGGGTGCATGGGAGGTTGGGAGGAGAGACAGCTGGGACAGGTGACCCAAACTGACCAAAGGGATATTCAAGACCATATGACATCATGCTCAGTATATAAAGTGGGAGGAAGAAGGAGGAAAGGGAGGGGACATTTGGAGTGATGGTGTTTGTCTTCCCAAGTCACCGTTATGCATGATGGGGCTCTGCTCTCCTGGAGATGGCTGAATACCTGCCTGCCTATGGGAAGCAGTGAATGAATTCCTTGTTTTGCTTTGTTTATGTGAGTGGCTTTTGCTTTACCTATTAAACTGTCTTTATCTCAACCCATGAGTTCTCCAGCTTTTACCCTTCTGATTCTCTCCCCGATCCTGCTGGTGGGGGAATGAGTGAGCAGCTGCATGGGGCTTAGTTGCTGGCTGGGGTTAAACCACAACAGACACAGAAATCCACTATTCTAGAAAAGTGCTAACACCATGCCACTAAGATTTGAACTGTAATGATAGCAGTGGCTAGTCGTGTTTCGAACCTGTAACACCTACTTTATACATTTTCACAGAAAAAAAGAAAAAGGACAGACATTCACTTCAGGGATTCAGAGGCTTCTCAAATATCTAATTTTGAATACCTCAGAAACAACGTCATTGTGTTCCTTTAACCAATTTTTAATAATGAGAATAGTTTTCCATACGAGTGTATTTGGTTTATGTGGCAAGGTTTTGGTAGACCTGGAGGTGCAGGTCTTCTGAAAGAAGACACTAGATGCTGTTCTCATGTCAAAGACAGTTCCAGCCAGTTCCAACACAGCCATGCCGCTGGCCAAATCTGGGCCACTGATGTTGCTAGACCCTCTGTTTGAATATATTCAAGAAGGGGTAAAAAAACCTTCACAATGGCAGCTAGAAGTGAGAATATGTGAGAAATAAAATTATGCAGCCACTAAGATCAGTAAAGAAAGAGGGGAGCAAGTGCTCCAGGCATCTGAGCAGAGATTCCCCTGCAGCCCATGAAGGTTAACAGTGGAGCAGATATCCACCTGCAGCCTGTGGAGGACCCCACGCTGGACAAGGTGGATGTGCCCTGAAGGAAGCTCCTGGCAGGAATGGTGTCCTGTGGAGAGGAGCCCATGCTGGAGCAGGTTTGTTGGCTGGACCTGTGACCCTGTGGGGGACCCATGCTAGAGCAATCTGTTCCTTAAGGACTGCACCCTATGGAAAATAAACCATGCTGGAGCAGTTTGTTTAGAACTGCAGCCAGTGGGAATGCCCACATTGGAGAAGTTCATGAAGGACTGTCTCCCGTGGGTGGGGACCACATGGTAGAGCAGGACAAGAGCATGAAGAGGACAAAAAGGCAGAAACAGTGTTATGAACTGACAGCAACCACCATTCCCTGTCCCCCTGTGCTGCTCTGAGGGAGGAACTAGAAAAGTTGGGAGCAAAGTTGAGCCTGGGAAGAAGGGAGGGGTGGGCGGAAGTTGTTTTTAGATTTGTTCTTATTTCTCATTATCCTGCTGTGTTTAATTGGCAATACATTACAATAATTTCCCCAAGTCGAGTCTGATTTGCCTTTGGAAGTGTATTGGGTTGACCTTGACTGGCCTCCAGGTGCCCACCAAGCTGCTCTAACACTCCCCCTCTTCAGCTGGACAGGGGGAGAAAAAAAATATGACAAAAAGCTTGTGGGTTGAAATAAAGACAGGGAGATCACTCATCAGTTATCATCAGAGGCAAAACAGACTGTTGAGGAGTGGGATTGAGAGCGGCTTGGTGGGCACCTGGTGGCTAGGCAAACCCACCACAAAGAGTTATTTCAGAAACAATTTGTTTGTAATGAATACACTAAATATAACATACTGGTGTAGGTATGTGGTCTACTTAATAAATACATTAAGAGGCAAAACTAGAAACAAAACACTAGGTGCTACAGGACTTTTTAAATTTAACACAATTTAAAATTTTTAACACAACAAAAGATAATGACTGAAAGCTAGAGAGATGAGCAATATAAGCATATGAGGCCAGAATGTAAATGGTACAAGTGTGTCTGACCTTCGTCTCATGGGGAATTTCTGGAAATTCAGTGAGGGCTGTATGGGGCTCACAGGGGCAGAGTAGGACATATATGTACTTCTGTCTACTGTGCAACACTGAAACTTATCTGTTTTTCTGGGAAGGGATAGAAACAAGCTATGCTTCACAGATATGGAGCAGAACGAAGCAGGAGGCAGAGTCTTGGGGGACAGAGGTTAATGAGAGTACAAGACCCCCCAAACCCTCTAAACTTGCCACTCCACTAGTTAATTCATAATTGACCAACATTTTTAACAGTGATATACTTGAACATTTGAATAACTGATTAAACAGATTATTCACCTTCTTATATTTGGAAACCTAGACTGAATGCCTTTTTTCACCAAAGAAATCACTGTGTTCAGAAGAAGATTTGAAACAAAATGTCAGGCCTGTATGATTAAAAGGTCAGACTAGGTGATTTAATTTTCCAATATAACATAAAGATCCATCTATCTCTGATTTTTTAATCTGAAGCAGTTTGTTCATTTTAGGATGAATCCAGCTATAAAAACTGTGCTGCCAGTTACCAGAGGGGTTAGGAAAAAGGAAAAAAATTCCTTTACCTGGAAAGAGGTTGGCTGTTTGAATAAATAACATCTTATTTCAAACTACTTTCCAAATCACAACTATTCCAGCTTAAAATAAGGCTATAGAAGCTTACACATTTTTATATGTTTTTTCTCTTAAAATAACTATACTTCCTCCAAAACTATATCATCAGGATTTGACATTACTATTGGCCCTCCTTATTTGTGGCTGTTATTCTTTTTCTCCCACTCCATTATCAAATGGTTTATTTTAGAAAGGTGCCATGCTTTCTTTTCCATCAGGAGAATGCTTAGCACACTGTACTTAGTACCAGGAGTATTCATTAATTAATTCAGAAGTATTAATTAATTTATTTATTTTTTCGTATTGACTTTGTTTTTATTTCCATGTACCTTTTGATGCGCACAAGCATGACTGAAATAGGATAAATTTCTGAGTCAATAGTTCCTATGGTTAGTGATGACTGATGAATAACAGTGGTTGCAGATCAACCCTAATGCTTGTTAGAAAAAACCAGAACTAATAGATGGGAGTTCCTTCCAGGCTGACAAGCATAATACATTTTTAAATTTAATTACTATATACGCATTTTGAAAGTTTTGACATTAGGAAACATTGAGATTACAACTTGAATTTTATCAGAACAATCTTTAAAACATTTGCATATAATAAAAAGTGCAGGGTGATTTAAATTCTATTATTTATAGGGCAGATAATTTTCTAATTAGTCTTTGCTGTAGCTGCCCATCCTCTGACATTAACTGTCAGTAACCCACCCAGACTCATCATTCAAGTAGGGTACATGTAATATAATTTCAAATTGCTACAATGTATTAGTAGAATTATCAGGAAGAGTTAAAATCTTATCAATGTTACGACTAATTTGCTAGTTACAAAAATGTAATTATTTGATTAGTGACAGTGAATAAAACAAAATGAAGTTGTTTATTGTAAACACTGAAACAGAACTAAATCTTGACATGGCAAAAGTGTCAGAGGTTATAAGAGGCTGATGCCAGGTTCATTTGTCTCCATGTGAAAATTGTCCGAAATTAATTAAAAATATTTGAATACATTTGATGAGTATTACATTAAGAAGCAGGTCTGGCTACATATTATTGTGATCTCTTAAATTCTCTATACAAGTATGAAAAAATATTATGATGGTGCAGGTAGAATTAGGATTAAAAGTGAAATGTACCAGGTACAAAACAAGAAAAATGGAACTGGTGTATTGCTCTAGTTTACCTGATTTATTCATACCTTCTAGTAAACTTAAAACTGTATGTGTTCGATGTCACAGTTTAAGCTGAATTGTTTAGGTTTCAATTGACTATTGGTTGTATGAGTTGAACCCTATATATCAAGAGCCTTAAATTAATTAGAGATGTCAAAAACTAATTAGAGTTCTCAAGACTGGTGGCAGCCCATGCTGCAGAGATCATGCCCTGGTGGAATTCACAATCTTGAGGGATATGGGCCAGGTGAAGAGTAGAGTTAGGACTTGGAATTTTAAGAGAGCAAAATTTCAGTTGTTTAAGGAATTAGTGGATGGGACTCTCTGGGAAACGGCCCTCAGGGATAAAGGAACTGAAGAGAGCTGGCAGCTCTTCAAGGACGTTATTCTTAGAGCACAAGAGCTCTTGATTACCACATGCAAGAGATCAGGCAAGGAAGGCAGGAAACCAGAATGGCCAAGTAAGGACCTCCTGGTCAAACCTAAAGTACAAGAAGGAAATGCACAGGCAGTGGAATCAGGGACATGGGAACCTGGAAAGAATATAGAGATGCTGCCCGAATATGTAGGGATGAGATCAGGAAAGCTAAGGTACAGCTGGTACCAAATTTTGGCAAGGGATGAGAAGAATGAGAAGGGCTTCTACAGGTACATTGCCCAGAAAAGAAAGATTAAAGAAAATGTACTCTCATCTCCACCCTGATAAATAGCACAGAAGAACTGGTGACAACCATGTGACAGGACCTTTCACCCCTGAGACAGCCAAAAGCTTATCTACTTCCCCCATGGCTAAGTCAAGCCGGAATAGCTTGCCTTATGGTGAGTTGTGTCAGCTCAAACACATCCTTAGCTAGCAATAAACACCCTCCTGAGAACAGATGAGAAAAGATAAGCAAAAATTCATGACTGACAAACACAGCACTTTTACGATCTATAAAAGACCACTATAATTCTCATAAAATCAGAAATCTCTTACACATTCTCTGAGTGTGCGGAGAGTTCTCCTTGAAGTCGAGATGTCGACCTCTAGTTACTCTTCTAGAAGTTGAGTGGAAAGGAGACTTCTGTACACCACTATCATTTGTCGGTAAGTTACATTGGTTTCCTAATCTATACTATTTCTTTGCTAGCTGTAATATAGGTACCTTTATTAACATGCACTGTCTTATATATGAACCTACTAGTAGTGTTTCTTTTGTTTATCATGTGTAGTAAGAAGTCAGTTTAAAGTCTTATGTCTGTTTTTCTTGTGTCTATTCAATAAATAATTAATTTTGTAATAGACTTGATTGGTCATGATTAAGAATTTGTGAGCGAGAGTGGCTTTGGGGTGCTGGCCACCTCCATAAAGCTGCTGCCTACTGCCAGAAATCTGAGCAAAGGCAGAAGCCCGATTTAAACTCTCTCTCCCATTTGTAACAAATCGACATGGAAAAGGCTTAGGTACTCAACAATTTTTTTTGCGTCAGTTTTTAATGAAAATCTCTCTTCCCACATGTCTCAAACCCTGAACCTCAAGGCACTAAGCGGAGAAAAGAAGTCCCTCCCATCATAGGAGAAGATCAGTTCATGACCACCAGAGGAACCTGAGCATATATAAGTCCATGGGACCCAACAAGATGCATGCCAGGGTCCTGAGGGAATTGGCTGATATAGTTGCCGAGTCATTCTCCATTATATTTGTCATGGCAGTCAGGAAACGATCTTGGTGACAGGAAAAAGGGAAACATTGTACCCATTTAAAAAAAAGGTAAAAAGGAGGACCCTGGGAACAACCGACCAGTCAGCCTCATCTCCGTGCCTGGTAAGATCAAGAAACATTGTCCTGAAAAGTATTGAGTCCAGTATTATTTAGATTATTCATCAATGACTTGGATGAAGGGATAGAGTGCCTTCACCGCAAGTTTGCTGACCATAGAAAACTCTGAGGAGTGGCCGATACTCCAGAGTGCTGTGCTGCCATTCAGAAGGATCTCAACAGGCTGGAGAGATGGGCAGAAAAGAATTGTCCAAAATTCAACAAAGGAAAGTGCACAGTCTTGCACCTGGGAAGGGATACCCCCAGGCACCAGTACAAGCCGGGCTGACCTGCTGGAAAGCAGCTCTGTGGAGAAGGACCTGGGGGTCCTGGTGGACAAGCTGTCCATGAACCTGCAGTGCCCTTGTGGCTGAGAAGGCCAATGGTATCCTGGGGTGCATTGGGAAGAGCATTGCCAGCATGTCGAGGGAGGTGATCCTGTCCTTCTACTCAGCCCTGGTGAGGCCTCAGCTGGAGTTCTATGTCCACTTCTGGGCTCCTCAGTAGAAGAGAGACATGGAGCTCCTGGACCAAGTTCAGTGGAGGTCTATAAAGATGATTAGAGGACTGGAGCATCTCAGGAGGAAACGCTCAGGGAGCTGGTCCTGTTCAGCCTGGAGAAGAGACAACTGAGGGGATCTTATCAATGTATATAAGTATCTGAAGGGAGAGTGCCAAGAGGATGGAGCCAGGCTCTGCTTGGTGGTGCCAAGCAATAAGATGAGAATCAACAGGCAGAAACTGGAAGACAGGAAGTTCCACCTGAACATGAGGAAGAACTTTACTGTGCAGGTGACTGAGCATTGGAACAGGTTGCCCAGAGAGATTGTGGAGTCTCCTTCCCTGGAGATATTCAAGAACTGTCTGGATGCAATTCTGAGTAATGCATTCTAGAGCCCTTGCTTGAGCAGGGAGGTTGGACTAGTCGACCTCCAGTGGTCCCTTGCAACTTACCCATTTTGTGATTCTGTGTATGTCAAAACATGGAAAACAAGGAGGTAATTAGAGACACAGCCAACATGACTTCACTAAAGGCAAATCATGTCTGACTAATCTAGTGGTCTTCTACAATGGAGTGACTGCATCAGTGGAAAAGGGAAGAGCTATGGATGTCATCTACCTGAACTACTGTAAGGCCTTTGATACAGTCCTCCACAACATTCTAGCCACCAAATTGGAGAGATATGGGTTTGATCAACACTGTTAGATGGATAAAAAACTGTCTAGATGGCCATGTCTGAAGAGCTACAGTCAATGGCTCCATGTCCAAATGGAGATCAGCAACTAGCAGTGTCCCTCTGGGGTTCATACTGGGGCCAATACTGTTTAATATCTTTATCAATGAAACACAGAGTGGGATTGAATGCACCCTCAGCAAGATTCCAGATGACACCAAACTGAGTGATGCAGTTGATTTGCTATGTAGCATCCAGAGGGACCTTGACAAGCTTGAGGAGTGGGCCTATGCAAACCTCATGAAGTTCACCAAGGCCAAGTGCAAAGTCCTGCACCTGGGTCGGAGCAATCCCCAGTATCAATATAGACCGGGGGATGAACAGATTGAGGGCAGCTCTGCAGAGAAGGACTTGGGGATACACTGGTGGACGAAAAATTGGCCATGAGCTGGCAATGTGCTCTTGCAGCCCAGCAAGACAATTGTATCCTGGGTTGCATGAAAAGAAGCATGGCCAGTAGGTCAAATGAGGGGATTCTCTTTCCCTACTCCGCTCCTGTGAAACCCCCCTTAAAGTAGTACATTCAGCTCTGAGGTCCCCAGCACAAGAAAGACTTGTTAGAGTGGTTCCAGAAGAGGGACACAAAGATGATTAGAGGGCTGGAACACCTCTCCTATGAGGAAAGACAGAGTGAGTTTGGGATGTTCAACCTGGAGAAGATAAGGCTCTGGGGAGCCTTTCAATACTGAGAGGGCTTATAAGAAAGACAGGGACAAACTTTCTAGTAGGGCCTGTAGCAGTAGGACAAGGGGCAATGATTCAAGACTGAAAGAGAGTAGGTTTAGATTAGACATAAGAAACTGTTTCCACTGAGGGTGGTGGGACACTGAAACAGGTTGCACAGAGAAGTTGTGGATGCCCCATACCTGGAAGTGTTCCAGGTCAGTTTGGTCAGGTCTTTGAGCAACCTGATCTAGTGTAAGATGTCCCTGCCCATACTGTGTTCGGTTTTGGGCCCCTTGCTACAAGAAAGATATTGAGATGCTGGAGCATGTCCAGAGAAGGGCAAGGAAGCTGGTGAAGGGTCCGGAGAGTAAGTCATGAGGAGTCACTGAGGGAGCTGGGGTTGTTTAGCCTGGAGAAGAAGAGACTCAGGGGAGACCTTATTGCTCTCTACAACTACCTGAAAGAAGGTCGTAGCAAGATTTTCAGTCTCATCCACATCCTTACACATGCAAGCATCCCCAGTGAACTGCTGAACTGCACTGATTTTGGCTGGGATAGAGTTAATTTTCTTCACAGTAGCTGGTATGGGGCTGTGTTTTGGATTTGTTCTGAAAAGTGTTGATAACACAGAGGTGTTTTAGTTATTTCTGAGCAGGGCTTACACAGAGTCAAGGCCTTTTCTGCTTCTCACGTTGCCCCACCAGCGAGTAGGCTGGGGGTGGAAGAGAAGTTGGGAGGGGACACATCTGGGACAGCTGACCCCAACTGACCAAAGGGATATTCCATACCATATGATGTCACGCTCAGCAATAAAACTAGGGGAGACATTGGCAAGGGGGCCACTGCTCAGGGACTGACTGGGCAGCTCTACTGGCTCAGTCGGTTGGTGAGCAATTGCTTTCATTTGCATCACTTGTCTTTCTTGGATTTTATTTGCACTGTTATTTTTTTCTGTTCCTTATAATTTATGATTCCTATCAGTATTATCACTACTGTTTCCATTTTAAAATTATTGAACTGTTTTTATGTCAACCCACAAGTTTTCTCCCTTTTACTCTTCTGATTCTCTCCCCCATCCCACTGGGTGAGAGTGAGTGTCTGCGTGGTGCTTAGTTGCCAGATGGGATTAAACCATGACAGCACTATACTATTTACATGTACAGAGTTAAACTAAATGTAAATATTTGCAAGACAAAGCCATGTATTACTGATTCTGCCAACATAATATGCTTTTTGCTACAGAAACGTCAGCATGCCGAAACATCATAGTGATTAAGAAATATCCCCAAAGATAGTTCTGAAGTACTTACTGTAGCTGGGGAGGCCCGTGTTGTATGAGTCACTGAATGACCAGAATTTTCCATTGAACTGCCAATCAGATAGGTCCCTCCTGAGCTGCTAATGAGCTGTCCTCCTGCAACACCCATCTGAATCCCTCCGGTGCCCACCATACTATGAGAAGAGACCACCGTAGTTGCCTGTGCAGAACTTCCTTGAGTATCGAAGTAATTTCCCCCAGTGTTTTGGCTATACATCTGGGTTTCCGTGTAAGGATAAGTTGTTCGACTTCAGGAAAAGAAAATAAAAGAAGTAGTAGTTATTTATTTGAATTGTTTAAGTGAGGGAAACATCATTGTAGAAAAGAGTGTACAGTTGCCATAACCAAACTTTATAAGATTGGCAAAAAAACCCTGCATCTACACAAAATAACATTTTATATGTCAAAGTACTGAGTAATTAACTTGGACTCTGTTAAAATAAGTATTCATTAAACTTAACAGAAAATGGTTTTAGTCCCATCTGAAGAGGGATGGAGAAAAGTATGACAAAAATTGAAGATATGAGAGGAAGATCTAATTCAAGTATTAATAGATTATATAGTAATTTATAAAACTGTTGTAACTTTTAAATCCTACAGTCAAAGCTGGATTTTTACTTATATGCCATTTACTTTGTATACTAGTTTCAGCTGGAATAGAAATAATTCTGGAATAGAAATAATTTTCTTCCTAGCAACTGGTACAGTGCTGTGTTTTGGATTTAGGATGAGAAAAATGTTTTTCACACACTGATGTTTTAGTTGTTGCTATGTAGTGCTTATACTAAGTCAAGGACTTTTCAGCTTCTCATGTACTGCCAGCAAGAAGGCTGGGGGGCTGGGGGTGCACAAGAAACTAGGAGGGGGCACAGCCAGGACAGCTGACCCAAACTTACCAAAAGGATATTCCATGTGTGCGCTCACAGCCCAGGAAGCCAACCACATCCTGGGCTGCATCAAAAGAAGTTGGCAGCAGGTTGAAGGAGGTGATTCTCCCCCTCTACTCAGCTCTTGTGAGACCCCATCTGGAGTACTGTATACAGTTCTGGTGCCCCAAATATAAGAAGGACATGGAACTGTTGGAGCAAGTCCAGAGGAAGGCCATGAAGTTGATAAGAGGACTGAATTACCTCCCCTACGAAGACAGGCTGAGAAAGTAGGGGCTAATCAGCCTGGAGAAGAGAAGGTTGTGTGAAGACCTCAGCAACCTTCCAGTATCTGAAGGGACCTACAGGGAAGCTGGAGAGGGACTCTTCGTCAGGAACTGTAGTGATAGGACAAGAAGTAATGGGTACAAATTGAAAGAGGAGAAATTTAGGTTAGACATAAGAAAGAAATTCTTTACTATGAGGGTGGTAAGGCACTGGAACAGGTTGCCCAGGGAAGTTGTGGATGCCCCAACCCTGGCAGTGTTCAGGGCCAGGTTGGATAAGGCCTTGAACAACCTGGTCTAGTGGGCGGTATCCCTGCCCGTGGCAGGGGACTTGGGATTAGATGATCTTTAAGGCCCTTTCCAACCCTTAACATTCTATGACATCTTGCTCAGCATGGAATCACAGCTCAGGGATGTGCTGGGCATCCGTCAGCAAGTGGTGAGCTTTTGCATTTGGCATAATTTGTTTTGTATATTCTATTTTTTTTCTTTTCCTCTTTTGTCCTAGTAAACTTTCTTTATCTCAGCCCATGAGGTTTACTTTTCATAGAATCATCGAATCATAGATTCATCAAGGTCGAAAAAGACCTTTAAGATCATCAAGTCCAACCATCAACATCAACTATCAAGTCCAACTGTCAAACCATTTTTCCCAATTCTCTTCCCCATCCCACTGTAGGAAGGGAGGAGTGAGTGAACAGCTGTGTGATGCTTAGTTGCTGGCTGGGGTTAAACCACGACAACTGTCTATGTTACAAAACTGTAAACAGGACAAAGAAATGTCAGCCAAGAAGGTCCTATATACAAGAGTCCTATAAATGCTTTGCTTTGATTTCAAATTCACTGAAATTCTCTGGCTGAAGCTTGAAATTCTGAGCTCGTTTGTATTTTAATACATTCAGTTAGTTCATCAGAGTGAAATTTTAAATTGGACAGCAATATGTACAGTGTTATTATGAAAAATAAGGAAAAACTAAAATAGAATTACAATTTGTGAAAGGATTTGTGAAGGGAGTAAAAAAGTCAAAGGAACAGCAGCAATTTAACACAATTCTTTCCAACTATTAAACATTTGGACCTCATTAACCAGTTAAACTTTTCACTTAACTCATGAACCTTATGTTATTCTTCATGTTTATAATGACTTGAATCATTACCCTTTAATGGGTTATAATCTATTATTAGCTATTGAATATAGTGGATATTTGGCCCTATGTACTAACTTGGACTTTCAAACTGATATAGCTCAAAATACACAAATAAATAATACTCATTAGTTTTTCTAAAACGAAGAATCTGAATTTTAAAGTAATTAAAAATTTTAGCCAACTTTTCAACATCAACAAGCTTTATACCATGGCTTGTGTTACAATAAAATAGGCAAATGACAAAAATTAGTTTATTTACCCAGATAATTTTGACATTTAAACATAAAATCCTATAATTCTTCTTAAAATCAACTGGCACTAACATTTTGAATCCATAACAACAAACAGGTCAAAACTTCTGTGATATTAACTATGGCCATCACAAATTCTCCCTTGTTCTTCAGAGGTAGCAAAAATCTCTAAAACTTAATTTTAATATCCTAAAAGCTTTTCAAGTTATGTACTGTGTTACTTGTTTTCAGATACTTAAGATAATTCAAAACTTTTTGTTTTATTCTTGGTATTTCAAAAGCTTCAAAAGCAGCTGAAATTCACAGTTAATCTAGAGGGACTACAGTGCAGTCTAAAGAAAACAGCAATTTTTAAAAAAAGGGGGGAGGGGAGAGGAGAAAGGCTACAGAAGGTCATCTAGTAGTATCTTCTTTTAAGAGCTAGAATCAAGCCATCTTTTACATTGCAATAACATGCATGTGGTCAAGATGGTATGGAGAAATTTTCTTGGGTATACCTGATTGATTTTACTAAACTGGGGCATCACTGAATGCCTCCAATGGATGGTAAGTCAAGCATCTGTTATCAGACCAGATGCTATATATTTCTTAGAACCAGACAATTTAATAAACATCCCTATTTAATAGAGAGTACTTAAGGAGAACATGACTAGGGGAAACAGTTCAACAAGTGTCTGCCAGGGGTGTGGAACCCTGGAATTTCCCACCCAAAGGGAAAGAAAAAACAAATGAAAGATTGATGCAAATCCTAGAGAATGCCCTCATTTATTCAGTTCATTTCTCCCTCTCTTCTGTAGGCTACTATTAACAATACTGAAAAGATTGATCTGTCCAACTGACAGGGAGTGCAGACTCTAATTGAATTCCTAACTCTTCCAAAAATAGTTTTAAATTTTATTCCTGTTTCCAGATCTCATGATTTATTATTCCAAATGCATTTGCATTTCATAAAATAGATTAGATGCCAAATTATTTTTTCTCTGATGATGATATGCAGGAAAGGTGAAATCTAAGAACTTTAAAATATTTTCTCCACATAAAATCTTAGCAAACCAAAAGTGCTTTGTTTAATGAAAAATTGAAATGGTATAACTTTTGAAAATTAAAACAGTATAATTACAACCCTGGGCTTGAGAAGAGCAGATTCTGGCCTGTTCAGAGCCCTGCTTGGCAGGATCCCATGGGAAACTACCCTGGAGATTAAAGGGGCCCAGGAGAGCTAGCTGATCTTGGAGGACAGCCTCCTCAGAAAACAAGAATGTTCCAATCCAATCAGTAGAAAGGCAAGCACAGAATGAGTAGAAAGACAAGCCTATAATTATAGAATCATAGAACAGCCCAGGTTGGAAGGGACCTCAAAAGATCAACTGGTCCAACCTTTTGTGGGAAAGGGAGTCTAGATGAGATTATCTAGTGCCCTGTCCAACCACATCTTGAAAATCTCCAATTTTGGGGATTCTACCCATGTTCCTGTGGAGGTTGCTACAGTGATTAATTGTTCTCACTATAAAAAAAAAAATCTTTCTTATGTCAAGATAAAGCTTCTCTCAGTGCCACTTTTACCCGCACCTTGTCTTCTCCATATGGCTCCTTGTGAAGAGAAACTCTCAGTCCCCTTTGTAGCTGCTCTTTAAGTACTGGAATAATATGATGAGGTTCCCCTGAGACTTCCTTTCTCCAGGGATAAAAGATCGAACTACTTCAGTCTTTTCTCATAGGGCAGGTTCTCCAGCCCTTTGATCATCTTTGTGGTCCTCCTTCAGACCCTTTCCAGTCTGTGTGTGTCTTTCTTGAATTGTGGAAATCAAAACTGGACAGAGTACTGCAGGTGCAGCCTGAGAAGGGTTGAGCAGAGTGGGATGATCATGTCTCTATGGTAGTAATGCTCCCGTGGATGCAGCGCAGAATCTGATTTACCTTTGTTGCTGTAGCGGCACGTTGCTGACTCATGTTCAGATTGTTTTCTGCCAACACCCCCAGGTCCCCTTCAGCAAGGCTGCTCCCCAGCCACACAGATCCTAGTCTATACTGGGCTCTTTGATTATGGCATCACAGGTGCAGGAATTGGCACATCTTTTTAATTTCAAACTGGAGATCTCTTCTCATACTTTTTGAGTGGATGGACCTCAAGTCAGGGAATGGAGGAGCAAAGTCCCTCCCACTGAAAGAGAATCATAGAAGCATAGAATGGCTTCGGTTGGAATGGACCTTAAAGATAATCTAGTTCCAACCCCCCTGCCATGGGCAGGGACACCGCCCACTAGACCAGGTTGCTCAAAGCCCCATCCAACCTGGCCTTGAACACTTCCAAGGATGGGGCATCCATAACTTCTCTGGGAAACCTGTGCCAGGGCCTCACCGCCCTCAGAGTAAAGTAGTTCTTCCTAATATCTAATCTAAACCTACTCTCAGTTTAAAACCATTCCCCCTTGTCCTGTCACTACATGCTTTTGTAAAAAGTCCCTCTCAAGCTTCTTTGTCGGCTCCCTCCAGGTACTGGAAGGCTGCAATTAGGTCACCCCAAAGCCTTCTCTTCTTCCAGCTGAACAACTCTCTGAGTCTGTTTTCATAGGAGAGGTGCTCCATCCCTCTAATCATCTTGGTGGCCCTTCTTTGGACTTGCTCCAACAGGTCCATGTCCTTTCTGTGCTGGGGACCTCAGAGCTGGATGCAGTACTCCAGGTGGGGTCTCACCAGAGTGGAGTAAAGGGGCAGAATCACCTCCCTCGACTTTCTGGCCACGCTGCTTTTGATGCAGCCCAAGGACACAGTTGTCTTTCTGGGCTGCAAGCACACATTGCCAGCTCATGTCCAACCTCTCATCCACCAGTACCCCAAGTCCTTCTCTGCAGGGCTGCTCTTGATCAGTTCATCCCCCAGTCTATATTAACATTGGGGTTTGCCCGGACTCAGATGCAGCATCTTGCACTTGGCCTTGTTAAATTTTATGAGGTTCTCATGGGCCCAGTTCTCGAGCTTCTCCAGGTCCCTCTGGATGTCATCCTGTTCTTCAGATGTGTCAACTGCACCACTCAGCTTGGTGTCATCTGCAAATCTGCTGAGGCTGCACTCAGTCCCATTTTCTATGTCATTAATGAAGATATTAAATAACACTGGTCCCAGTATGGACCCCTGAGGGATACTATTTGTCACTGATCTTCATGTGAACATTGATCTGTTGACCACTACCCTCTGGATGAGACTATCCAACCAATTCCTTATCCACCAAACAGTCCACCCATTGAATCCATCTCTCTCCAATTTAGAGAGAAGGATGTTGTAGGGGACTGTCTCAAAGGCTTTACAGAAGTCCAAATAAATTATATCTGTAGCCCTTCCCTTGTCCACTGATGGAGTCACTCCATCATAGAAGGCCACTAGGTTGGTCAGGCAGGACTTGCCCTTGGTGAAGCCATGCTAGCTGTCCTGAATCACCTCCCTGTCCTCCGTGTGCCTTAGCACAGCTTCTAAGAAAGAATTATTTTTTTACTCTAAGGGTGGTCAAACATGTATTGGGTCTGGCTGAGCTGGAGTTCATTTTCCCATAGCAGCCCTCCCAATGCTGTGCTTTGCATTGGGAGCTGGAAAGGTACTGATAACACACCAGTGTTTTGGCTGCTGCTGAGCAGCGCTGGCACAGCATCAGTGCTGTCTCCCCAACATTCCTCCCCCATCAAGGGGCTGGGAGTGGGCAAGATCCTGGGAGGGGAAACAATTAGGCCAGCTGACCCAAATTAACCAAAGGGATATTCCATACCATATGACATCAGCTCAGATATAAAAGCTAAGAGGAGGAGGAGGATTGGGGGTCATTTGTTATTTACAATGTTTGCCTTCTGGAGCAACCACTTCGCATGCTGAAGCCCTGCTTCCCAGGAAGTGGCTGAACATCACCTGCTGATGGGAAGTAGAGAATAAACTTTTTTCTCTCTTTGCTTATGCACATGCAAACTTGTTGCGGATAGGTAAAACCTTACAAAATGAAGGCCTTGTTACTCTTGTAAAATCATGGCTCACTCTTGTTACTTTGGCTAAGGACAGAAGGCCTCTGGGAATGAGCTCAGCTGACTTAGAGGTAGAAAAACAAGTTACATAACCGTTGTGTGATCACATCGTGGCTTATGGTGACTGGTTGAATTATTGTTTGTTATGTTTCTTTGGTATGTATTTGATAACAGCCTAACTGCTTATAAAGGCCTGGTTTTTGCAATAAACAAGCTCTCCTTTGCACCTGCCTGGGAACTGTGTCGCTCTATTGTTACACAAACTTTTGCTTTTGCTTTAGTAAACTGCCTTATCTCAACCTACTACTTGTTTTTGATCTTATTTTCTCTCCCCTGTCCCACTGGGGAATGATAGAACAGCTTGGTGGGCAGCTGGCATTCAGCCAAGATCATGCCACTACATGTTCATCCTGTTTGTTTCTCATACTGAGTGTATTGGTGTACAAGCATTTCAGCTATGTTCCTGATCCCTAAATCTATATGTAAACATTCCCTCTTTCAGTTTAAAACCATTGCCCCTTGTCCTGTCAGTACAAGCTCTGGCAAAAAGTGCCTGCCTGCCCCCTTTATATATTGAAAGACTGCAATAAGGTCTCCCCAGAGCCTTCTCTTTTCCAGGCTGAATAACACCAACTCTCATAGTCTTTCCTCTTACAAGGTGTTTCAGCCCTCTAATCATCTTCATGGCTCTCCTCTGGACTTTCTCTAACAGAACTTGATGCTGTACTCCAGGTGGGGTCTCATGAGAGTGAAGTAGAGGGGGAGAATTCACCTCCCTTGAACTGCTGGCCACGCTTCCTTCTATGCAGCCCAGGATGTGATTGGTTTTCTGGGCTGCAAGGGCACATTGCCGGCTCATGACCACTTTTTTGTCCACCAGTGTATCCCCAAGTCTTTCTCCTCAGGGATGCTCTTGATCCATTCATCCCCAGTCTGTATTGATACTGGGGATTGCCCTGATCCAGGTGCAGGACCTTGCACTTAGCCTTAGTGAACTTCATGAGTTTTGCATGGGCCCACTCCTCTCTAGCCTGTCAAGATCCCTCTGGATGGCATCCCTTCCCTCAGACATGTCAACTGCACCACTCAGCTTGGTGTCATCTGCAAACTTCCTGAGGGTGCACTCAAACTCACTATCTATGTCATTGATGAAGATATTAAACAGTACTGGTCTCAATATGGACCTCTGACAGACACCACTTGTCACTGGTTTCCACTTGAACACTGCACTATTGACTGTAAGTCTTTGGACATGGCCATACAGCCAATTCTTTATCCATCTAACAGTCCCCATATCTCTCCAATTTAGTGGGCAGGATGTTTTGGGGGACCCTTTCAAAGGCCTTACAGAAGTCCAGGTAGATGACATCCATAGCTCTTCCCTTTTCCACTGATGCAGTCACTCCATTGTAGAAGACCACTAAAATAATCATGCACAATTTGTCTTTACTGAAGCCATGCTGGGTGTGCTAATCTCCTCCCTGTCATCCATATGCCTCAATATATCTTCCAGGAGGATCTGTCCCATGATCTTACCAGGCATGGAGGTGAGGTCAACTGGTTGGTAGTTCCCAGGATTGTCCTTTTTATATTTTTTAAAAATGGGTGCAATGTTTCCTTTTTCCCAGTCATTGGGGATGTGGTCTGACTGCCATAACTTCTCAAAAATAATGGAGAATGGTTTAGCAACCACATCAGCAAATTCCCTCAGGACCCTGGCATGCATCTTGTGTGGTCCCGTGGATTTATGTATGCTCAGGTTTCTTAGGTGGTCACAAATCCAATCTTCTCCTATGATGGGAGGGACTGCTTCCCCCCTGTCTTGGATAGACCTTGAGGTTCAGGTTATGGGAAGAGATTGCTGGTGTCAGGGTGGTTGAAGTCCCCCAGGAAGATCAGAGCCTGTGAGCACGATGCTTCCTGCAGTTGAAGTAAAAATGCTTAATTGACATCCTCACTTTGATTGGGCAGCCTGTAGTAAACACCAACCATGAGGTTTCCTTTGTTGACTTTTCCCTTATTTTTACCCATAAGCTCTCAACCCATTCAACACTGGTTTTCAAAGACAGCTCTCCAGTCAATCCATTTTTTTACATAGAAGGCAACCCCTCCACCCCTTCTTCCTTGCTTGTGCTTTCTGAACAGTTTATAGCCATTGATTACAGTGCTCCAGTCATGCGATTTGTCCCACCAAGTCTCAGTGATAGCGATTAAATCATACCTTTCCAGGTGCACAGTGGCTTCCATCTTTTCCTGTTTGTTACCCATGCTGCATGTATTGCTATAGAGGCACTTTAGTGGGCCTATTGACTTTGTCACCTTTTTAGAGGAATACAACCTAATTCCTTTGTGACATTTCACCGGTGTCTCCCTGTTGGTTTCTAACACATCAGCAGCCTCTGGTTCTTTTGTCTGGATGGCAAATGGATCCTTCAGTGCCTCTCAGTAAGGAATCTTTAAGATTCACAGAACATCCACTATTGCCCAAAAAAGTATAAAACCAGTGCAGATATTCTTCTACCCACTTTGAGATGGGCAGGAGGAGTGGGGGGTGTGCACTAGACAATCTTCAGAGCTTTCTTGCTATATGTATGGGCAATATCTTTTGTGTTTGTCCCAAGTAGTCTGCCCCTGCTTCCACCTTCTGTGTACTTCCTTTTTGTGTTTGATTTCAGTTTGGAGCTCCATTTGCTTGGGTGGTGGTGGCTGTTCCCCAGCCAGTTCAAACTACGTGAAGCCAATGCCAGCAGCAGCCATGGCAGTAGTGGCAGCAGTAGTATTTTCTGTGTGCTGAAAAGTGTGAGGCTTGTGAAATCCTGGAGGGTGTTTGAGGAGCTTTCTGGGCCCCCAACACCCTTGGGGTGTGTGTGTAGGGGGGGGGTGGGGGTGTGTGTGTAGGGACTGGCCAGCAGGCAACAGGTCTCGTAAGAGGGGTGTGAGAGAGTTGGGTGGTCCCCGCTGTTGGTGCAGCCAGTTCAAACCACAGGAATGCACATGTAACTGGTCCCTAGGAAGCACCAGTGACCATGGTATGGTGCTGTAGGGAACGGTGCCTGAGAGGAATGGCACAGCAGATTGTGCAGCAGTTCAAGCAGAAGGGTACATGAGAAGGGCGGCACATCCTACTAGTTGTTGGGCTGCTGCCTGCTCTAACAGTCTTATGCTGCAGCCCCAATGGTCACCCCAACTAGCTGTTGGCTGTGCAAGCCTATCCAGCAGCTTGAGGTCTCCAGGGAATTATAAGACCTTATTAGGCAGTGCTTTGAGGTTGTTGAAAGCATGGTGGTAGAGACCAGATGAGGACTGCACTCTGCAGCAGACAGGAATCGGCTGTCTAGCCAGGCTTGCCTGGAATGAGTGGAGGCAGCCACCCAGACAGAGCTTCCTATCAGGGAAGCTGCTGTCCAGGTGGAGGGCTGTAAAGACTGCACCTCACACTCCTGGGGGGAGGAGATGCAGGAGGAAGTCACTAGGTTATTCTGTATTAGGGAGGGGTGTGAAGACCCACCCTTAAGGGGAAGGGAGCATCTAAGATTCATAAATGCTCATGGTGAAAAGGAATGACAAGTCAGAGGGTCCACAAACAATCAGAGAGTTTTATTAGTAAATCACACACTTGGCATGGAAATTGGTATGTTAGTCCCTGACCTACTGTATAAGCACACGACAGTGGGTTTTGGATAAAGGGGTAGGGTGAAAAGGAAGAGAGAAAGAGATTAAAGAGGGGGAGAGAAAGAGAAAAAAGGAGATCACCAGTCCTGCTTCCAGCGTCAATCCAGCTGATGAGATGTCAGTCCTGGTTTCAGTGTTGATCCAGCTGATAATCCTGGTTTCAGCATTGATCCAGCAGCATTGGTCTGGCTGATGAGATGTCCAGGGTCCTGGGGGCGCTGCCCGGGCTTGGGGGGTGGATACCTTTTTATGGACAGGTTTCTCTGCCCTGAAGACAGGTTTCTTGCTTTCTACGCAAATTAGTTCTTATGCGCAGTCCATTCTTTCAGACCTTTCTGGAAATGGGTCAGAGGCTTCAGGGGTCTTTGGTGGTCTTAATCTCCCCCTATAGTCCATGCCCACTTCTTGGCCTCATTCCTGTGGTTGCACTGTACTGTGTTGTGCTTATGTCCAGGAACTACAACAAGGATGTTTATCCCAGAAAAGTGCTGCCCTACGTCCACATGGCTCCCCTTCTCAAGTCAAATCTTTTTTCTTTCTCACAGTGGCCAGTCCTTGGTTGGCTCTACAGCCATCCAGTTATCAGTGTTTGAGACATACACATTAGCCCCTTATCTTCTGGGAATCAAGAGCTCAAAGGGTCTCACTTTGGACTGCTGTTTATAGGGTTGTTAGATAATGGGCTTTAGTCATAGTAATTTTCCATCCTGGCTGCAATTCGAGTCAGTAACTTTCTTTGAAGGTCCAATAACAAAAATATTATTCCACTTGGGTTGTTATTCAGGCAAGAAAAATAAGTTTCCAAGGCTGTTTGTTAAAAAACAGAATCACAGAATCACAGAATAAGCTGAGTTGGACACCTGTTAGTTCCTGGAAACAGACAGTATTTCTGATAAGCTCAAGAAGGGCTTAGTCCAAGTGCAGTTCATCACAGCCAAGGCCTAATGAGCATTTTTCGGATCATAGTGCAGCCTGGGGAGGGGGGCCGGGGGATGCACCCCACGACTAAAGTCAACTTCTCCGGGCCTCTAAAAAGGGGAACAAGAAACAGAGTACTATTTGAGGTGTTGCAAGAATAAATACCAGGACCCCATGGCACTGAACTCCAAGGACTAGCAAAGAGCTGCAGCAGCAAACACAGCACCTTGGAGGAGGCACCATGGTCTTTGGTGAACCATGGGAACAGGACATTGCTTCACTCCCCTTCCTTGTATGTACCAACCAGCAAAAGATATGAAGTCTTAGCAGTGGACAAAACCAATAAGCAAGATTCACAGGGAGAAGCCGCACCAGCAGGACATACTAAAAGCTGCAAAAGAAAGGGGCAAATGCTAAGAGTGGGTGAGAGGCATCAAGGCACCCATCTGCCAGCCTGATATACAGTCTAGGGAAGTTTGCTGCTTGCCAGGAGCCAAGATCTAGGATGTCACAGAGAGACTGCCACAACTGGTAAAAAGCACAGACTACTATCCACTACTTCTCTTCCATGTGGGCACTAATGACATGGTAAAGCATAGTCTGGACAAGATCAAGCAGGACTTGAGAGCCCTGGGGGTGCAAGTGAAGGGGACAGGTGTCCAAGTGATCTTCTCCTTTGTCTTGCTGGTCAGGGATAGGGGTGCAGGCAGAAGTCAATGCATCATGCAGATCAATACTTGGTTTCATGGATGATGTTGTCCCCAGGGCTTTGGTTTCTATGGTCACAGGATGTTCTTCAGTGAATACAGCCTATTGGGAAGAGTTGGAATCTACTAATCTAGAAGAGGCAGGAGAATCTTCACCAGCATATTGACTGACTTAGTGAATCGCGCTTTAAACTAATAAACTTGGGGGGGTGGGGTCCAAAGCTGTGACACCTGTATATCCACGAGCAACAGGGTGGATGAGCATACCTACCGGAGTAGTGAGGAATGCTCCCCAACCCTCTCCAAAGGCAAAAACCCCAAATCCAGCCACCTCAAGTGCATGTATGACAGTTATGATGTCATAGTAATCAAAGAAGCTTGGGGGGAAAACACATAACTGGCAAACCACAATGGATGGCTACAAATTCTTTTGAAAAGATTGGAAGAGAAAAAGAGAAGGTGGAGCTGCACTTCATGTAAAAGATAAATTTGAATTTATGAAGGTGAGCTATGAAAACCACAAAAGTTCTATCATTTAATAACTTTGGATCAAGATTGGGGGGATTGCCACCAAGGGAGATCTTATGGTAGGTATTTGTTACTGACCTCCCAAGCAGCATGATGAGACTAATGAAATCTTACTTTGGCTGCTCAAGGAATTCTTAGGCTGACAGAACCTGGTCCTCATGGGTGGCTTCAATTACCTGGACATTTGTTGGGAAAACAACACAGCAGGGCACAAGTCAACCATCAGGTTCTCAGAATGTATCGAGGACTGCTTCCTGCTACAGATGCTAGACATGCCAACTAGGAGCAGTTCATCACTGGATTTCCTGCTCTCAAACTGAGAAGACTTACTTGACAAAGTAACTACCAATGGTAGCTTGGATACAGCAATCACAACATTGTGGAGTTTAATATCCTGCCAAGCACACTGAAGACCAGTAGTAGGACAAAGATCCTGGATTTTAGAAGAGCCAACTTGAAGATGCTCAGAACCCAGGTGTGAGGCATTCAATGGAAATCATCCACGAAGGGAAAA
This sequence comes from Amblyornis subalaris, assembly GCA_018881555.1. Taxonomy (NCBI): domain Eukaryota; kingdom Metazoa; phylum Chordata; class Aves; order Passeriformes; family Ptilonorhynchidae; genus Amblyornis; species Amblyornis subalaris. The sequence continues at coordinate 94,171 of JACAXG010000329.1, read as the reverse complement.
GGAGTTTGTGAGTCCTGGGAGTTACTGAAGAACAGTCTCCTGGAAGCACAAGAACAGTCCATCCCCTATAAAGGGAAAGGAAGGCAGAACAAGATGCCACCCTGGCTTAACAATGAGTTTATGGGTGTGCTTAAAAGCAAAAAAGAAACATACCAGCTATGGAAAGACAGCCAAATAGCCATTGAGGACTATAAGAACCTTGCTAGGGCATGCAGAGATGCAGTCAGGAAGGCTAAAGCTCAGCTAGAATTGAAAATTACCAGAGAACAAGAAGAAAGGATTCTTCAGGTATGTCAGCCAGAAAAGGAAGGTCAAAGAAGGTGTACACCCCCCCCCCCCAATAAGCAAAGCTGGCAGATAGGTGACAACAGACAAGGAGAAGGCTGAGGTACTCAACAAATTTTTTGCCACAGTCTTCAATGGCAACCTCTCTCCCACACATCTTGAGTGGATGGACTGCAAGACAGGGACTGGGGGAGCAAAGTCCATCCCACTGATCATGTTTGTGACCACTTGAAGAAACTGAACAGACATGAGTCTATGGGACTTGATGAGATGAGGGAATTGGCTGATATAGCTGCCAAGCCATTCTCCGTGATATTTGAAAAGAAATGGAGGTCAGGTGAAGTCCCAGGTGACTGGAAACAGGGAAACATTGCACCCATTTAAAAAAAGGGTAGAAAGGAGGACCCTGGGAACTACCAGCCTGTCAGCCTCACCTCTGTGCCAGGGAAGATCCTGGAAGAGATACTTCCAGAAGCTGTGCTAAGGCACACGGAGGACAGGGAGGTGATTCAGGACAGCCAGCATGGCTTTACCAAGGGCAAGTCCTGCCTGACCAACCTAGTGGCCTTCTATGATGGAGTGACTCCATCAGTGGACAAGGGAAGGGCTACAGATGTAATTTATTTGGACTTCTGTAAAGCCTTTGAGACAGTCTCCTACAACATCCTTCTCTCTAAATTGGAGAGAGATGGATTCAATGGGTGGACTGTTTGGTGGATAAGGAATTGGTTGGATGGTCTCATCCAGAGGGTAGTGGTCAACAGATCAATGTTCACATGAAGATCAGTGACAAATAGTATCCCTCAGGGGTCCATACTGGGACCAGTGTTATTTAATATCTTCATTAATGACATAGAAAATGGGACTGAGTGCAGCCTCAGCAGATTTGCAGATGACACCAAGCTGAATGGTGCCATTTACAAGCTGGAGGGAAGGGATGCCATCAAGAGCAATCTTGACAGACTAGAGAGGTGGGTCTGTGCAAACCTCATGAATTTCAACAAGGCCACATGCAGGGTCCTGCACCTGTGCAGGGGAATACCATGCAAATATACAGGCTGGGTGAAGAATGGATCGAGAGCAGCCCTGCAGAGAAGGACTTGGGGGTGTTGGCTGATGAGAAGATGAACATGACCTGGCAGTCATAGAATCGCAGAATAATAGAATCATTAAAGTTGGAAAAGACCTCCAAGATCACCAAGTCCAACCTTTGACCTAATACCACCATGCCCCCTAAACCATATTGTAAAGTCCATGTTCACTCATTTTTTGAACACTTCCAGAGATGGTGAATCTGCCATTTCCCTGGGGAGCCTTTTCCAATGCTTAACCACTCCTTCAGTGAATAAATTTTTCTTAATATCCAACTTGAACCTCCCCTGGTGCAACCTGAGGCCATTTCCCCTTGTACTGTCACTAGTTGCCTGGGCAAAGAGGCCAACCCCCACCTCACCACAACCTCCTTTCAGGTAGTTAGAGATCCATAATGTCTTCCCTGAGCCTCCTTTTCTCCAGACTAAACAACCCCAGCTCCCTCAGCTGGTCCTCATAGGACTAATGCCTTAGACTCTTCACTAGCTTTGTTGTCCTTCTGTGGACATGCTCCAACATCTCGATGTCCTTCCTGTAGTGAGGGGCCCAAAACTGAACACAGTATTTGAGATATGGCCTTTCCAGTGCCGAGTACAGAGGGACAATTACTTCCCTGGTCCTCTGGGCCACACTATTTCTGATACAGGCCAGGATGCCATTGGCCTTCTTGGCCATCTGGGCACACTGATGGCTCATGTTCAGCTGGCAGTTGACCAACATCTCCAGGTCCTTTTCTACCAGGCAGCTTTCCAGTCACTCTTTCCCAAACCTGTAGCATTGCATGGGGTTGTTGTGACCCAAGTGCAGGACCTGACACTTGGCCTTGTTGAACCTCATACAATTCACCTCAGTCCATCAATCCAGCCTGTCCAGACCCCTCTTTGTAGGGGTGATCTGCTCCAAAACATTCCACCTTGGGTGGATCCCATCCAGTCCCATAGACTTGTGTATGTCTAAGTGATGTAGCAGGTAGTGCTATATTCTCTAGGTGGAATGAGTCCCACAATTGGAGTGCTGGGATGGAGGGCTACAGGCTGTTTAGGAGGGATAGGCAGGGCAGGTGAGATGGAGATCTGGTACTATATGTAAGGGAGAGGTTTGACTGTACAGCCCCTACAGTTTGTGGTGATGTGCTGGAGAGGCTCTGAGTGAGGCTTAAGGGGATGGAAAACAAAGGAGATATTATGGTGGGTGTTTATTACTGATCACCCAGCCAGGATGTAAGCAGTGATGAGTTATTCTATAGGCAATAAGGAGAAATCTCTGGATCAGTAGCCCTTGTCCTTATGAGAAATTCCAACTTCCCAGACATCAATTGGGAATATCATCCTTCTGTGATGAGCAGGTCTTGGGAAGTCTTGAAGTTTATGGGAGAGAACTTCTTGTCACAAATACTGTGTGAGCCAACTAGGAAAGATGCCCTCCTAGACTTTTTTTGTGACTAGAGAAGGACTTGTGGGAGATGTGATGGTTGGTGGCTGTCTTGGCCACAGTGACCATGAAATGGTTGAGTTAAAAATTTTCAGTGTAATGGGAAAAAAGATCAGCGGAGTTGCTACCCTGGATTTCAAGAGAGCAATCTTTAAGCTATTCAGGGAGCTATTTAGAAGATTACCCTGGGAATCTGCTTTTGTGGGCTTAGGGGCCCACAAGTGCTGGTCAGTCTTTAAGAACCACCTTTCAGAAGCACAGGAGCAGGCAATTCCACTGTGTCAAAAGTCAAGCAAGTGGGGCAGAAACCAAATCGGCTGAACAGGGAACTCCTCATGGAGCTCAAGAGGAAAAAGAAATTGTAGAATCTGTGCAGGAAGATTACAGAGCTGTGGTTCATATATGCAGGGAGAAGACACAAAAAGCGAAGCTCAACTAGAGTTGAAACTGGCCAGGGTTGTGTTAGATAACAAGAAAGACTTTTTTAAGTACATTAATAGCAAGAGCATTTCTAAAGAAAACATTGGACCAATACTTGTTGACTATGGTCACCTGACTACTAGGGATGAAGAAAAAACAGAGGCATTAAATTCTTTTTTTGCCTCAGTCTTTAATGATACTGATAGACCTTGGGCTGCCCAGTCCTCTGAGTTGGAGGACCATGACTGAGGGAACAGTGGTTTTCCATTTGTGAACACTGAAATTGTAAAGGACCAGTTGTATCAGCTGAATGTTCACAAATCAATGGGGCCTAATGGGATTCATCCCAGAGTTCTGAAGGAGCTAGAGGATGTTACAGCAGGACCCATCTTGATCATCTACCAAAGGTTTTGGGAGTCTGAGGAGGTCCCTGCTGACTGGAAGATGGCCAATGCTATTCCTAGTTACAAGAAAGGTGTGAGGGAAGACCCAGGGAAATACAGACCTGTTAGTCTAACCTCAATACCTGGAAAAATTATGGAGAAGATCATACTGGGTGCTACTGAAAGACATTTAAAGAACAATGAAATCATCAGGCACAATCAACAAGAGGTCGCAAAGGGAAAGTCCTGTTTAACTAATTTGATATCCTTCTATAATAAGCTCACCCACCTAGTGAATGAAAGGAAGGCGATGGATGTAGTTTTTCTGGATTTTAGTAAGGCATTTGATACTGTCCCTCACAGCATCCTTCTGGACAAGCTGTCCAACTGTGAGACGAGCATGTTCATGGTGCACTGGATGAAAAACTGCCTGGATGGCAGGGCTTAAAGGGTTGTAGTGAATGGGGCTACGTCTGGCTGGCAACTGGTCACTAGCAGTGTTCCTCAGGGTTTAATTTAAGGGCCAGTTCTGTTCAATATCTTTATGAATGATCTGGGTGTAGGAGTTGAATGCACCATTAGCAAGTTTGCTGACAATACCAAACTGGGGGGAATTGCTGACTCTCTCAAGGGACAAGAGGCCTTGTAGAGGGATCTAGATAGATTGGAGCAATCATCAATGGCATGAAAATTAACAAGTCCAAATGTCAGATTCTGCACCTGTGACAGAGTAATGCCAGGCACAACTATAGATTGGGAGAGGAGTGGCTGGAAAGCAGCCTTGCAGAAAGGGATCTGGGGGTGCTGGTTGACAGGAGGCTCAATATGAGTCAGCAGTGAGCCCTGGCAGCCAAGAAGGCAAACCGCATCTTGGGGGGCATTAGGAACAACCTGATCCTAAAGGGGTTCCCTGTCCATGACAGCGAGGTTGGACCTTTAAAGGTCCCTTTCAACCCAAACCATATGATGATGATTCAGAGAGCTATGGCCCGTCCAATTACTGATGGTAGAACCATCACTCACTCCTGTACCTGAGACCACAGGCCCCAGGGTACCTACACCTCCCAGTCTGACTCCAGTAGCTGGGCACCAAATTTCACTCATACACACACGGGTCTCACCAGCAGCTGGCACCTGTTCTTTGCAGCACACATACTGTCCTGGTTTCAGCTAGGATAGAATTAATTTTCTTCTCAGTAGCTGGTACAGTGCTGTGTTTTGGATTCAGTATGGGAATAATGCTGATAACACACTGATGTTTTGGTTGTTGCTGAGCAGTGCTTGCCCTGAGTCAAGGGCTTTTCAGTGTCTCATGCTCTGCCAGGCAGGACCTGCACAAGAAGCTGGGAGGGAGCATACTCTGGACAGCTGACCTGAAACTGGCCAAAGGGATATTCTGTACCATAGAACATCATGCTCAGTGAATAAACTGGGGGCAGTTAGCCAGAAGGGGCCAATTGCTGCTCAGTCAGTGGATGGTGAGCATTTGTATTGTGCATCACATCTTTTTCTTGGGTTTTACCTTCCTCTCTCCCTCTCACTTTTATTACAATTATTAGCAGTAGTATTAGTATTACCATATTACCATCATTATTATATTTTACTTTGTTTCAATTATTATACTGTTCTTATCTCAACCCACAAGTTTAATTTTCTTTTCTTTCCTGATTGTCCTTCCCATCACATCGGGGTGGGGCGGGGGGGGGGTGGAGAAGTGAGCGAGCAGCTGAGTGTGGTATTTAGTTGCCAGTTGGGGTTAAGCCACAACACATACACAAGGGACAGAGTATGAGATTAAGCAGGGCGGTAGTTAATATTTTAAAAGAAAATATGAGAAAATAGGACAGACTGCAGTCATCAGGTGTAGGGCTCAGCCAGGCAAGCATACTGATTGGTCCCATTTTACCTGTGACTGGCAACTTTTATCCCCCTTTCTGTCTATCCCCCCTCTTTGTCTCTCCCTGCTTCCTCTTTCCCCTGTAATTCCCTTCATCAGTTTGTATAGTTTTATCAATTCCTGCATCCATCCCAGTTTGATGTCTGGGATCCCCCCTGGTTTAACATCTTATCAGTTGCAAAGTTCAGTTTGATCTTCCAGGAAGTGGTGCCTGTGTAGCCCTGCATTTTGCAGTTCTTCAGTTGTACAGTGTTTTTAATTCAACAAATAGTTTCTCAAGCACTTTTGTATAAATATAGCTATTGTTATTATTAACCGACCTGTTGTTTATAAATTCCTAACCTATATAATAAACAATTCTGTTAACCAATGGACAACAAGAAGTAGTGTTCCCATCCTCCAATCCACGGTGGTTTCTGAAAACATATAAATAAAGACCAAGAGCAGAAGCCGCTCCCTCTTTTCTTTTTCCCTTAACTTCCTTAACTTCTGCCCCGGTAGCTGGAACCCTAACAGCTGTCTCTTGTGTTTATTTGGTGTCCGAGAGCAACAGTGCCTGTAGTTTAAATTCCTTCCTAAATAATTTATTGTATGTTTTGTATGTTGTGTTAAATATTAAAAAGAAATTTCCTATTTACAATCCAGTATAATTCTTGTAAATATCAAGTTTTATACTCCTTTCTGTGGAACAAAGAATAATCACTTTATGAAGTTGGATTAATATTTTAAGATGTAGAGCCTCAGCTACCCTTGTAGCTATTTTCAATCCTGCATAAATGACACCTTCTGCCATGGTGACTTCAAGTGTAATCACAGAACCATAGAATAGTAGAGTAATTGAGGTTGAAAGAGATCTCTTGAGCTTATCTAGTCCAAACCCCTTCCCAGCCCATGCTCAAAGCAGGATCAACCAGAGCAAGTAGCTCGGGACATTGTCCAGCCAGGTTTTGGATATGTACAACAATGGAGACTCCACAACCTCTCTGGGCAACCTGGCCCAGTGTTTGACCACCCTTAGAGTTAAAAAGATTTTTCTTATGTTTGAACTGAAGTCCTTGTATTTCAGTTTGTGTGCATTTCACTGAGCACACCTGAGAAGACTTTGGCTCCATCTTTGTGCTGGCTTCGGCTAGGGTAGAGTTAATTTTCTTCCCACTGGCTGGTACAGGGCTATGTTTTGGATTTCTGCTGAACATAGGGTTGATAATACAGAGATATTTTTGTTATTACTGAGCAGGGCTACACAGAGCCAAGGCCTTTTCTACTTTTCATACTGCCAAACCGGTGAAGAGGCTGGAGGTGCATGAGAAGCTGGGAGGAGACACATCCAGGACAGGTGACCCAAACTGACCAAAGGGATATTCCAGACCACATGACATCATGCTCAGTATATAAAGTGGGAGGAAGAAGGAGGAAAGGAGGGGACATTTGGAGTGATGGTGTTTGTCTTCCCAAGTCACCGTTATGCATGATGGGGCCCTGCTCTCCTAGAGATGGCTGAACACCTGCCTGGCCATGGGAAGTGGTGACTTAATTCCTTGTTTTGCTTTGCTTGTGTGTGAGGCTTTTGCTTTACCTATTAAACTGTCTTTATCTCAACCCATGAGTTCTCCAGCTTTTACCCTTCTGATTCTCTCCCCGATCCTGCTGGTGGGGGAGTGAGCAAGTGGCTGCATGGGGCTTGGTTGCTGGTTGGGGTTAGACCACAACAATCTTCAATGCACAGTGTATTTAGACACAGATAAGATCCCTCCTGAGCCTTCTGTTTTCCAGACTAAACAATCCTAAACAATTCAGAAAGTGTGGACTGGATGGGTGGACAGTGAGGTGGATTGACAACTGTCTGAACCGCAGATCCCAGAGGGTTGTGATCAGTGGCACAGGATGTAGTTGGAGGCCTGTCACTAGGGGTCCCCCAAGGTTCAATACTGGATCCAGTATTGTTTAACTTATTCATCAATGACTTGGATGATCAGGTAGATGTCTCCTCAGCAAATTCACTGACAACACAAAGCTGGGAGGAGTGGCCAATACTCCAGAGAGATGTGCAGCAATTCAGAAGTACCTCGACAGGCTGGAGAGATGGGCAGAGTCCAAAATTCAACAAAGGCCAGTGCAGAGTCCTGCACCTGGGGAAGAATAACTCTAGGTACCAGTACAGGCTGAGGGTGACCTGCTGGAAAGCAGCTCTGTGGAGAAGGACCTGGGGGTCCTGGTGGACAACAAGCTGTCCATGAACCTGCAGTGCCCTTGTGGCTGAGAAGGCCAATGGTATCCTGGGGTGCATTGGGAAGAGCATTGCCAGCATGTCGAGGGAGGTGATCCTGTCCTTCTACTCAGCCCTGGTGAGGCCTCAGCTGGAGTTCTGTGTCCACTTCTGGGCTCCTCAGTAGAAGAGAGACATGGAGCTCCTGGACCAAGTTCAGTGGAGGTCTATAAAGATGATTAGAGGACTGGAGCATCTCAGGAGGAAATGCTCAGGGAGCTGGTCCTGTTCAGCCTGGAGAAGAGACAACTGAGAGGGGACCCATCAATGTCTATCAGTATCTGAAGGGAGGGTGCCAAGAGGATGGAGCCAGGCTCTGCTTGGTGGTGCCAAGCAATAAGATGAGAATCAACAGGCAGAAACTGGAAGACAGGAAGTTCCACCTGAACATGAGGAAGAACTTTACTGTGCAGGTGACTGAGCATTGGAACAGGTTGCCCAGAGAGATTGTGGAGTCTCCTTCCCTGGAGATATTCAAGAACTGTCTGGACACAATCCCGTGCCATGTGCTCTGGACTGACCCTGCTTGAGCAGGGAGGTTGAACCAGATGACCCACTGTGGTCCCTTCCAACCTTACCCATTCTGTGATTCTGTGATCCTGAGTCAACATCCCTGAAGGCATTTGGCAAGACATATAGACAAGGCACTTAGGGACATGGTTTACTGCTAGACGTAACAGTATTAGGTTAATGCTTGGAGTGGATAATCTTAAAGGCCTTTTCCAGCCTCAGTGGTCTTATTTTATGATTCTATCCCAGCTCTCTCACCACCTGCTCCTATAAGAGATGCTCCAATCCCTTCATCACTGCAGTGGCTCTTCACTGAACTTGCTACAGTATTTCCATGTCTTTCTTGTACTGGGGAGACCATAACTGGACACAGTACTACAGGTGGGGTCTCTCCAGTGCTGAGTACAGAGAAAGGTTTACCTCCCTCAGCCTCCTGTCAACACTGTTCCTAATGCAGCTCAGGATACTATTGGCCTCTTTTGCTGCAAGGGCACATCACTGGCTCACATTCAGCTTGTTTTCCCATCAGGACCCCCATGTCCTTCTCTGCAAAGCTGCTTTCCAGCCAGTCGGCCCCTAGCTTGTACTGGTGCATCGTGTTATTCCTACCCAGGGGCAGGACTTGGCATTTCCTTTTAATGGACTGCATGAGGTTCCTGTCTGCCCATTTCTCCAGTCTGTCGAGGTACTTCTGAAGGCACAGCAGCCATCCAGTCTATCAAATGCTCCTCCCAATTCTGTACCATATGAAAACCTGCTGCGGGTGCTTTCTGTCACATTGTCCAGGTCATTAATGAAGTTGTTAAACAGTATTGGCCCGAGGATCAGCCCAGGGGGACACCACTAGATGTTGACCTCCAGCTAGGCTTTATGCTTCTGATCACAACTGTCTGAGCCTGGCAGTTCAGCCAGTTTTCAGTCCACCTCACTGTCCACTTATCTAACCTGCACTTTGTCAGCTTGTCTACGAGGATGTTATATGAGGCAGCGTCGAAAGCCTTGCTAAAGTCAAAATAAAGAGCATCTGCTGCTCTCCCCTCATCCACCAAGCTAGTTGACTCATTGTAGAAGGCTGGCAGGTTGGCCAAGCATAATTTTCCTTTTGTAAATCCATGGTGACTACTCCAAATCAGCCTGTGTCCTTTGTGTGCCAGGTAATGGCTTCCAGGATTACTTTTTCCATCACCTTCACAGGAATAGAGGTGAGGCTGACCAGCCTGTATTTCCCCAGATCCTCCTTCTTGCCCTTTTTGAAAATTGAAGTGTCATTTGCTTTCTTCCAGTCCTCAGGAACCTCCCCTATCCTTGGAGGTGTACATGACCTCTATCCTTGGAGCTGTATATGACTTTATGGGGCAGGTCCCTGAGCAACCTGATCTAATTAGACTTGCTTTGAGCAGAGGGTTGGACTAGATCACCTCTGGAAGTCCCTTACAACCTAAATTTTTCTATGGTAAATTATCAGCCATACTAAAATACAGCTTACTGATGGATGAAATAGGACTACAAGCTATGTTATGTCAGCCAGCTCCTCCTTCCATATCCTTTTAAGGTGCTATCTGCAAATGAAATCGTTAGGAGTTATATCAGGAAAATCATATAGGCATCATCTCCTGTATGGAGACAACTTTTCTGGGCTGTTTATCCAGTCAGTATTTTTATTTTTGTTTTGTTTTGTTTTTTAAAGTTCTTTTTCCCAGACAACCATGCATTTTGACTCTGTTAGATTTCTATGTCTGCCACCATACTTCCTTCTTTCCACCCACTGGTTCTTGGCTCTTGCCTTTCCAGTCACTTCCACCAGCTCTTTATCTAAGACCAGAACCCTTTCCTGCTCACTGGATCACAGTTTCACTCTTCTGAATCAGATAACTCATATTTTCCTTTCCTCCTCACTGACTGGGCCTAGTTGCTATTTTCATGAGCAAATGATCTCTTAGGAGGTCTTGAGGGTTGTGTTAGAATCAGGCTAGCACATGACCATAAAAGGAGAATGAAAGAATATCCATGTTAATAGTCATAGAACATTTTCCATTCCCACAATAGGTTTAGTACTTGCTCCTTTCTCTGTTTTAATAGGATAACTTCCTTCAACCATATATCCTAGGCCCTGTGTATGGAATAGAAGACTCTTTGTTAATAGATTAGGTACTAGAAATCAGAGTTCATATAATTAATAGCAGAAGCAACAGCTGCAAGGAGATACCACATCCATTGGTCTTTGGAGCAATTAACATATAAATAGGGTAAAACAAACATAATCCTCTGCTTAATATATTTGAGCTATAAAGTCAGGAAAAATGTCATGAAGTGCAATGTGGATGAAGAAATATGTTTTCTTTTGTCTCAACAGTTCAGTGTCTTTGGCTGACATTTTTCAAAAAGAAGTTAGCCTGATAAGGCATTCTACATAGATATTTTCAGTCTTTGATTACAGTTTAACAGTGTTATGAGTGACTTTCAGTTTTTACAGTATCTTAAACAGGGACACATTGGCCATTCTTAATAATAAGCATGTCTTAACAGACCCATTTAGGACAGAAAATTGCTTAGATATTATAAGAGCAAAGAAAATGAGGGAACAAGAGAGTTTGTTGGAAAAGGTTATCTGAAGAATGAATTTGGCAAAATATGCCAGTGAAGAGGATGCTGCAAGTGTTAACATCAGTCTCAGAACCCAAGTGTTGTTGACTATTTTTGTGTCAATGCCAGATTATCATCAATAAATACATATTTTGTGGCACCAAACAAGTTTTCTACAGGCCTTTTGCTTCTTCCTTAACCTTATATCAAAAGTTTCAAGGGGATATATTTAGAGGTAACTGGAAAAAGAAGGAGGGAAGGTTCTCCCTGAGCAACTTTGAAGTTAGCCCTACTCTGACTGTATGTGGGGGTTTTACCATATAACCTCTAGAGGTCTCTTTTGACCTAAATTATTCTATGATTTTAAGTTTGAACATGGGAGAAAGGAATTTGATGGCAGAAAAGCATGTTCATCGAAGCAAGAAAAACACAAAAAATAGAAGATCCTAAGAGAGAAGCGAAAGGACATATTCTCCTTCCTCTACCTTCCTTCCTTTGGGAAAAATAATAAACGTGTATATCATTGCACTTAAAACAATAAAGAAATTACATAATCATTTTCTGTAAATAATGACTACAGCTGCCTCAGCAATTTAGGAAATTGCCAGTATAATTTCAACTAGAAGAACAGAGGCCCACATGAAGACTTCTTTATTACACAGATGATCATATTCTGACAAATTTAGATCATGTTTCCTATCAGCATAACTTAAAACTTGTCCATAAATTTTTTCCCCAAACAACAAAATGCTGCATATACAACTTCACACTATGTCCAACTGTAACAATTACCTGAATTCATTTTAGATTAATTCAAGTGATGTGAATCCAGCTTGTTTTCACTCAAATAATGATTTAAAATGACAAAAAATAAAGTTTTTGTTCAAACATTTTTCTTTGCTAATTAAAACATAGTAGCCCATTAAAAGAATGTGCATTTAACTTCATATTTTAGTAAACATTCTAATTTAGATCAATAACCAACTTACATAGTTCCATTTGTGTAGACTGTGTCATTTCCCTCCACATACTGAACCTGGGCTGGGTAGACATGTTGTACCTGTTGCACAGTCTGTACTTGCTGTACCTGCAAACAAGAACACCAGAAATATACAATAGTTTACCTTAAAAAGAATGACTAGTGCTTCAGTGCATCTAATGGTTTCTAAACAATACTCTCAATTATGGGACATCCCTGTTCTCACAATTACTAAATGACACAGAATGTAATATTGTGCTGCAAGTCTGTAATATGCTAAGTGGAGTACTAACACTGGAGATGCAGGCCCTTGAGAGTATGGGTATTTTCAATGCCAAAAAAAGAACCATCTAGACAGAAGAACTATATGATTCACGCCAAGCTTAGGAACTATATTTAGGAAGGAAGAAAATTTTATTTGGTCATCTATATGCTGATTTTCTGTATTTTGTTTACTCCAGTTTAACTCTATATAATACAAGCCTCTAAACCACAACTTACATGTGCTGTTAACAGGCAAACTTTGACCTGTGAGAGTAGGTCCTAAAAAATTCAGTGTAATCCTAGAAGAGTCTGGTTCTCATGCATGTGATGCATCATCATATGTCTCCGAGGTGAACTGCTCCGGCAGACATGCTCTGGAGTGGAGAATCGCGCTAGGAGAGCTTTCCAAAAACCAGCAAAACTGAACCTAGCCCAGAGAGAGAGAAGGTGCACCAACCTCCGCCAGAGCGGGAAATGTTAAAAGCTAGACAAGCGGCAGCTCTGACTCAGCGTGGGCAGGGCCAGGAGTGAAGGCGGCCAACTCCCACAGGTACAAAAGACGAACCCAAGAAGCAACCAGGAGTGGGGCAAATAGGGCAGGCAAACAGGGTGTGACTGTTGTGGTTTAGGAATGGTATTCCCCAATTTAGTGCTCCCTTTGTTTTATGGCAAAACCAGCCTTCAGGAGGATTTGGATTATCTTTTCCCCTTTCTCAAAAACCTCCTCTGCTGGGTTGCCCCATAGGATGATGTCATCGATGCACTGTAAGTGTTCTGGAGCCTCACCCTTTTACAGTGCAGTCTGGATCAGTCCATGGGAAATGGTGGGACTGTGTTTCCACCCCTGGGGCAGTCGGTTCCAGGTGTACTGGACGCCCCTCCAGGTGAAAGCAAACTGTAGCCTGCACTCTGCTGCTAAAGGAATGGAGAAAAATGCATTAGCAATATCGATGGTGGCACCACTTTGCTGCCTTGGACTCCAGTTCGTACTGAAGTTCCAGCATGTCCGACATGGCAGCACTCAGTGGTGGTGTGACTTGGTTCAGGCCACGATAGTCCAGTGTCAGTCTCCACTCTCCACTGGACTTACACACTGGCCATATGGGGATATTGAAGGGTGAGCAAGTCTTGCTGACCACCCCCTGGCTCTCCAGTTACAAAATCATCTCATGGATGGGGGTCACGGAGTCCCGGTTGGTGCAGCGTTATCGACGGTGCACTGTTGTGGTAGCAAGCGGTACCTTGTTGTTCTTCAGCCCTCAGCAGGCCCATTGCAGAAGGGTCCTCTGAGAGACCAGACAAGGTATTCAGCTGTCTAATTGCCTCTGTCTCCACAGCAGCTCTCCCAAAAGCCCAACAATGCCCTTTTGGGTCCTTGAAATACCCTCTCCTGAGGTAATCTATGCCAAGGATGCATGGGGCCTCTGGGCCCATAACAATGGGGTATTTTCAGCATTCTTTCCTGGTCAGGCTCACTTCAGCTTTGTATTGGTTTTGCATGGCCTGGTTTTTGGTAGCAGGGGGGCAACAGAGGTGGCTTCTGTGAGAAGCTGCTAGAAGCTTCTACCATGTCCGGCAGAGCCAATCCCTGATGGCTCCGAAGATGGACATGCTGCTGGCCAAGGCTGGGCCAATTAGAAATGGTGGTAACTCCTCTGTGACAACATATTTAAGAAGAAATAAAAACAAAGGTTGTGGTGCAGTTTTAATTCCAGCCAGAGAAGAGTAGGAGTGAGAATATGTGAGGAGAACAACTATGCCACCAAGGTCAGTGAAGAAGGAGGGGGAGGAGGTGCTCCAGGAGCCGGAGCCAAGATTCCTCTGCAGGCCGTGGTGAAGACCATGGTGAGGCAGGCTGTCCCCCTGCAGCCCATGGAGGTCCACGGGGATGCAGAAGTCCACCCGCAGCCCGTGGAGGAGTGCCACGCCAGAGTGGGTGGATGCCTAGAGGAGGCTGTGACCCCGTGGGAGACCCATGGAGAGAGGGACCCTGCTCCCAGGCTGGAGCAGCCTGTCCTTGGAGGACTGCACCCTGTGGAAGAGTAACCCATGCTGCAGCAGTTTGAGGGGTACTGTTGCCCATGAGATGGAGCCATATCGGAGTTCGTGGAGAACTGTCTCCTGTGGGAGGGACCCCACGGTGCAGGAGGGGAACGACTCCGCTCCCTGAGCAGCTGAAGAAGCCACTGACCAAAACCCCCATTCCCTGCCTCCTTGTGCCACTCAGGTAGAAGGTAGAGTTGTGAAGGAGGGAGGAGTGGGAGGAAGGTGTTTTAAAGGGCTTGTTTTACTTCTCATTATCCTGCTCTGATTTTGTTAGCAATAAATTTACTTCTCTCTAAGCTGAGCCTGTTTTGCCCTTGATGGTATTTAGTGAGCGATCTCTCCCGGTCCTTATCTCAGCTCATGAACCCTTCATTAAATTTTCTCTCCTCTGTCCAGCTGCAGCAGAAGAGTGATTGAGCGGCTTTTGTGGGTACCTGGCATCCGGCCAGGGTCAAACCACGACAAGCTTCCAGTACAGTCAGCTGTTGGGATCCCTCGTCACCCCAGAAATAGAGATGGATTCTGCCCCCACATATCTTGATGGCATCAGGGTACATTGTGCGCTGGTGTCAACTAAAGCCTTATACTCTTGTGGGTCTGACGTGCCAGGCCATTGGATCCCTACAGTCCAATAAATCTGATTGTCCCTTTCCTCCAGCTGGCTGGGGGCATTGCCCCTCTAGTCCTAGTCATAGTACTCATTGCTCACTTTTTGTAAATGTGAACTGGAGGTCCCTTCAAGAGGATTGGAAGTAATATCGGCCCTACTATTCCATCTGACGACTTGCCCACTGGAAACTGGAGTGGCATTTATCCTTAAAGAATTTCCTGCAGTGGTTATTCTTCCTCTAAACTCACATACCCATGCTACTAGGGCAGAGGTGGATTTTCCATCTCACTTCCTCGTGTCCTCTCCGTGGTCATGCAGGTAAAACCACAGGTTACCTCATGGTTTTTACCTTTTCTCTCAAGCAGGGGGGCACTTGCTCCAAATAGCAGAGACTCTGGTCCATACTGGCAGGGCATGGGACAGTTCCTCTCTAACTTGCTCAAGTCTTTTGAGTCTGTCCATAGTCTTGGACAGTCTTTCCACAGCTGAGGCACAGATCAGTAGAGAGGAAAAAAATTATCTTCATATTGCCAAAGTGGGATAGTTACCTGAAGCACTGTTTGTTCTCCTTTCATTGACATCAATGCCAGTGAATTGGCATATACCAATGGCACGTTCCGCACAAACTTCCACCAGATGGATTGTGTACACTGGACCTCGGACCTCACCTGGATCTACAGGAGACTGTTCGTCATTTGAATCCCTACAGAGTACCTCCAGCACAGCTAATTCTTTCAGGTACTGGATACCTTCCTCTATGGCATTCTATCTGCTTGGGCTCACTACTAGATCATCCTTGAGAGAATACCATTCCCTCACACTTGACAGGAGTCACTTCCAGAGGCTGAGTGTTTCTATCTTCTTCCCAATTGCCTTGTCAATGCCCACATCTCAGGACAGGGATCCCAGTTGCTTGGCTTTACTACCATCTAGTTTCATATCGTGGGCCGTGATATCCCAGCATCGGAGCAGCCAGGTCACCAGGGGGTCACCTGACTGGTGGCTGAAATCTTTTCACATATCTTGCAGCTCACCTGGGAATAGGGATCGGGTGATTGCCTCTGCCTCTTCCTCCTGTTCTGAGGGCCCTGCTTCCTCTTCATCCCTCACTATGCGAACTGATTTTGTCTTGGATTTTTTCTTCTATATAAGGACGACTGCTACCAGCACAGGTTGTTCCTCTGGCTCAGCTGCAGTTTGAGTGGCCATGGTGCCTGTGAGTCTGTTTTCCTCCTCCTCCCCCTGAGTGTGCTGTCTACTACTGAGCAGTGTCTCAAAATAGTAGCCAGGGCCCAACACACTGCAATAAGTTGTTTTTCTCTGGAGTTGCCACAGCATTCTCCTTGCAAATATTCTGTCATTTTATCAGGGTCCTGTAGTTGTTCAGGGGTGAACTCCCAAACCATTGGAGCAGAGAGTTTCTCCAAAAACTGGCCCATTTTCTCCCACATTCCATGCCACTCATGACTATCCACCCTTGGGGCAGATGTCTGAATGACCTCCCTAGAAATCTCTTGACTCAACATAGTGTAGACAGTAATGAGGAGATAGTAGACATAGCAACAAAAACATGCTTTCCTTAACATCCTAAGGGAATTCAAAATTCTCAAAAACTGTTGTAACAGGCCTGAAGGAGGAAAAGGGGGTGAAAAGCTGGTGAAAATCATCCTCCCCTGTTCCCCCTACAGGCTGGGTATGATTATTAATGCACTCCCAAAGGTAGCACCTGAGGTAAGGGTAGGAGAGCAACACTGAATACACATCCCAAATGACCCTCATTGCCCTTGATGTTATCATGTCATAAGCTGATATCCCACAGTACAGCAACAAAGCAATCCTGTTCCCTCTCCCTGCTCTGAAAAAGATCATCATGAGGAGCACATACGGGAATATATACAGGGTTGGGTACCACACCCACATGAACAGACCAAGCAACATTGTGACCAGTGCCTCTGTACCTAATAGAACAAATGCTTAGATCAAATTTGTTTCCAACCCACTCTGGGCAGATCTGTTGTTATCTCAACCCTTCGTGCCTCACATTGGGCACCAAATAAGGCTGTTGTGGTTTAGGAATGGTATTCCCCAATTTAGTGTGCCCACTGAACCCATGCTGCTGCTTCCCCTCCCCCCCATCCAACTGGAGGCACAAAAGGCAAAGATCACATTTTGAGATAAGAACAATTTATTGGAAACAGCAATAAGATAAGAAAATGAACAGTAACAGCAACAATATCAATAACAAAAGGTATAAGAAAAAGAAATTATTTACACAGAAAGCCCACAAGAATAAACAAATACCGGATGGCTTCCCCTGCCACATTTTCTCAACCAGAAAGAACACCTTTTTCCTCAAAAGTGAGAGAGACCCTTTTCCCCACCCCCAAAGTGACAGAGAGTCCCTTTTCCACCCCTGGCAGTGATGTGAGGTAGAATTGAACAATACGGTCCTGCCCACGCCCCCTCCTGGCTAATGCAAAAAATTAACCCTGTCCTGGATAAAACCAGGACAGTGGCATGTCAGCCAAGGCAGGGTGCATCAGCCAAGGCAGGCATGGCATTTTAGACAGCAGTTCATGCAAGAAGGGCATGCAGGGAGGACACAGTCCCCCTACCAACTCAAGAGGCAAGCCCAATTAGTGGTCATTAGCGGGATTAGGAAAGGCAGGTCCTGCCTGACCAACCCGATCTCCTTTCATGACCAGGTGACCTGCCTAGTGGATGAGGGAAAGTCTGTGGATGTGTCTACCTGGACTTCAGTAAAGCCTTTGAAACCACCTCCCACAGCATTCTCCTGGAAAAGCTGGCAGCCCATGGCTTAGACAGATGTATTCTTTGCTGGGTTAAAAACTGGCTAGATGGCCGGGCCCAGACAGTGGTGGTGAATGGTGCTGCATCCAGTTGGTGACTGGTAACTAGTGGTGTTCCCTAGGGATCAGTGTGGGGCCCAGTCCTGTTTAATATCTTTATCAATGATATGGATGAGGGGATTGAGCCTATGTAAGAGACGGTCCGAAAATCCCTCATCTGCCTCACCATCATCGACAAGGACAGAGACTAAAAACCCTAAACACCCCAAAAGGAGAGGAGGACCTTTGCACAGGAGTCCTGGCCTGGCCGAGGTGGGATGTTTGCCAAGTGTTGCCTGTGGGTGCGCCCGCTGAGGACTGGTATGCATTCCTGAGGCCTGGCCAGTTGCCCCCCTTCCCCCTGTGGGTGCGCCTGCTGAGGACTGGTATGCATTCCTGAGGAAATTAGTACAGGTCGTGGTGGCGCTGTTCTTGCTGCCTAGGCGGGAAGGACTGCACTGAAGCGAGAAGGAATGACCTGTCCTGTACACCTGCTTCCGTACAACGGGCCTCACAACAATAGTTGTAGATTTCCTCACCTCCTGGCCAGTTGCCCCCCCCCCGCTTTCGAAAAGGACTATAAAGGGACTTTCTGAGTTAACCCAAAATGAGATCTCCCCACGGACACCGACGAGTCTATTGGCTGGACCACGAGGACTTCGTCTCATCCGTTGGTAGCTATTCCCCCCCCCTTCTTTACTTTGTTTCTTTCTCTCTCTCTCTCTCTCTCCCCTCTATCGCATAATCGTGTTGTTGGCACTCAATAAAAGTGCACTGTTTGATTAAAATTGAAATCCCCTTTGTGTCTTTTGCATTCTGAGATCAGTTAACAAACCATCATGACCCCCCCTTGTATTAGCGGATCATGACAGCCTACCATTAGCAAATTCATGGACAACACTAAATTGGGTGAGAGTGTCAATCTGCTGGGGGGGTAGGAAGGCTCTTCAGAGGGGCCTGGACAGGCTGGATCGATGGGCCGAGGCCAACTGTATGAGGTTTAAAGAGGCCAAGTGCTGGGTCCTGCACTTGGGTCACAACAACCCCATGCAGCACTACAGGCTTGGGGAGGAGTGGCTGGAAAGCAGCCCAGCTGAAAAGGACCTGGGAGTGCTGATCGATAGCAGCTGAACATGAGCCAGTGTGTGCCCAGGTGGCCAAGAAGGCAAATGGCATCTTGTATCAAGAACAGTGTGGCCACAGTGTGGCCAACAGGACCAGGGAAGTGATTGTCCCTCTGTACTTGGCCTTGGTGAGGCCGCACTTGAAATACTGTGTTCAGTTTTGGGCCCCTCACTACAAGAAAGACATTGAGGTGCTGGAGCGTGTCTAAAGAAGGGCAACAAGGCTGGTGAAGGGTCTGGAGCACAAGTCTTTATGAAGGATGGCTGAGCGAACTGGGATTGTTTAGTCTGGAGAAAGGAGGCTCTGGGGGGACCTTATCATTCTCTACAACTACCTGAAAGGAGGCTGTAGTGAGGTGGGGGTTGGTCCCTTCTCCCAGGTAACAAGTGACAGGACTAGAGTAAAAGGCCTCAAGCTGCGCCAGGGCAGGTTTAGATTGGATATTAGGAAAAATTTCTTCACTGAAAGCCTTGTCAAGCACTGGAACAGGCTGCCAAGGGAAATTATTGAATCACCATCCCTGGAGGTATTTAAAAGATGTGTAGATGTAGAGTTTAGAGACATGGTTTAGTGATGGACTTGGCAGTGTTGGATTTGATGATCTTAAAGGTCCTTTCCAACCCAAATTATTCTTTGATTCTATGATTCTATGATCTACAAGACCTCTTTAATAACATTTTAGTTAGAATACATTCATCATCCTTACTATATTCTCTAAAATTCCTATCCCTCCTTTTACACCATTAACTTGTATACTTCAAAACAAGATTCTAAACTTGATTGTTAATTACTCAGCGCAGTCTGGAGGTGCTCAAGAAGTTGGGAGGGGACACAGCTGGGACACCTGACCCCAACTGACCAAAGGGATATTCCATACCATACGTCATGCTCAGTAATAAAACTAGGGGGAAGGTTGGCAGGGGGGCCAGTGTTCCGGGACTGGCTGGGCATGAGTTGGTTGGTGGTGAGCAACTGTTTTCATTTGCAACACACATCTTTCTTGGATTTTATTTTTCTCTCTGAGTCTTTTTTTCCTCCTCTTTTCCTTACAATTTATTATAATTATTTTTTAATTATTAAACTGTTTTTATCTCAACCCATGAGTTTTCTCATTTTTACCCTTCCAATTCTCTCCCACTGAGGGGAGGGGGAGGAGTGAGTGAGCAAATGACTGTGGTGCTTAGTTGCCGGCTGGAGTTAAATCACGACACCTAAGGAAAAATTTATATGAAAACCTTAATTTTGAAAAAAAATACATTACTTTGAAAAAGACTGTTCAAGTGTGACAGAAAAACAGTTTCTGTCAATCAGTAGTAATGAGATGCACTCTTTTTGATGATTAAATGGAAAATTCAGAAGATTGCTGATTTCACATGTTAACTGTTACATAAATTGACATTGGCCTGCCATCCCTTAACAGTGTTCCTGAACTATAATTTCCCAAATTCAAAAAATACATCTTTTATTATTAAGCAAGATAAAATTGCACAGAATTTTGATTTTAGATACAAGTGTTTGCATTAAAAGTACTAATAAGGATAAGAGAAAAATACCAGGGTAAAATAAGTGAGGATTTATAAACTCCATTTAAATTTAAAAAAAAAATCAGAGCTGTATACGCCAAGATTTCTGTTCTCAGAGAAAAAAAATCATCTTAATAAATTAATTAGTCTGTAATACTTTTGGAAAGCAGCTCGTGCTGTAATGTTGATATTTAGATAAATGACCAGTATAAGTTCATGACTATTTTTTATGTTAAAAATGACTTTTCATCAAGCTCCAATTTTCATTAGCAGAAGTATGTATATCCAGTTGAATGATACATTGATTTCTGAATGCTATGGTCATAGTCTATGATGAATAGGAAGATTTGTTTTGTGTAACCTTTGATGCATGGATACACCTTCTAAAATAGATTAGACACTTGTTTTTAATTTTACTCTTTGAATCCTTCTGTATTGCATGACATAAACCATAAGGTCAGTGAAATGAATTTTAAATCCTTATAAGCTTGCTACCTCATGCTTGAGTGCATGTTAAAACAGGAATGATACATGAGTGGAAAATCATATTTGGGGAAATATAAGACTAAGAAAAATTGCACAAGATGTTAAATGGCATTTAATTATGCTCACTTTTTTGCCTTACTTTTGCTACTTTTTACTTGCACGTATATAGGTTTCTCCCTTCACCAATTCAAGGTGCCAAGAATGTCAATTGCTGTGTCGCTTGAAAACATCTGTGAAATCACTGCCGCTACACTTGGAAGGGAATTTTAGTTTTTCATTAAGGACATTTCTTTTTTCTTCATTTGGAGCCCCATATCAAACTTTCATGAAAGCCATAGTTATATTGTCAGTGTGCAAATAAAAGATTTATTTTAGCAGAAAATAATTTAGACATTGAAAAATTATTCCCCTCATAACTACAAGAAAGAATTTTTAAAATAAATTATTTCTTCTGAATTTTTCATTTTTACCTAAAGTAGTCTGCTCCTAAAGCATGTGTACATAGATTCAAATTTTAAATTTAAGCAAATATATAATACATACAGTTATTTTTTTCAGAGCAAAGCCACTCTTCTTCATCAAAGACATTGTTTTAATGCCTGATAGCCCTTTCTTTTCCTACAGTGGAAAAGCACCTATATTACCCACATTCTTCATCACATTTCCTAGTGTTATCCTAGATTCACATCTTTCTTCTTCTCAGAATCACAGAATAGTTATGGTTGGAAGGGACCTCTGGAGATTATCCGGTCCAACCTCCCTGCCAAGGCAGGGTCACCTAGACCAGGTGACACAGGAACATGTCCAGGTGGGTTTTGAATGTCTCCAGAAAGGAAGACTCCACCACCTCCCTGGGCAGCTATTGCAGTGCTCTGCCACCCTCAATGGAAACAAGTTCTTCCTCATGTTGAGGTGGAACTTCTTGTGTTTTAGTTTATGGCCATTGCTCCTCATCCTGTTGCTGGGCACCACTGAAGAGAGTCTGGCACCATCCTCTGGGCACATGCCTTTGAGATATTTATATGCATTAATGAGATCTCCTCTCAGTCTTCTCTAGAATAAACAGGCCCAGATCCTGCAGTCTCTCCTCCTAAGAGAGATGCTCCAAACCCCTAATCATATTTGTGGCCTCTGCTGGACCATCTCCAGTAACTCCTTGTCTTTCTTGTACTGAGGAGCCCAGAATTAAACACAGTACTCCAGATACGGCCTCCCTAGGGCCAAGTAGAGGGGGAGGATTACCTCCCTCGACCTGCTGGCCACACTCTTCCTAATGCACCCCAGGATACCATTGGCCCTCCTGGCCACAAGGGCACACTGACAGCTCATGGTCAACTTGTCATCCACCAAGACTCCCAGGTCCTTCTCAGCAGAGTTGCTCTCTAGTAGGTCGGCCCCCAACCTGTACTGGTACTTGGGGTTATTCCTCCCCAGGTGCAGGACCCTACACTTGCTCTTGTTGAACCAAGTGGACCTTGGCCTTCCTCGTCACATCCCTGCATATTCTGACGATATTGCTATAGTCCTCCCATGTGGCCTGTCCCTTTTTCCACATCACATAAATTTTTTTCTTCCATTTGAGATTTGCTAGAAGCTTCCTGCTCATCCATGCAGGTCTCCTGCCCCCTTTGCTTGATTTCTTGCTCATGGGGATACACTGGTCTTGAGCGTGGTAGAAGTGATGCTTGAATACTGACCAGCTCTCTTGGACCTCCTTCTCTTCTAGGGCCCTAACCCATGGGATACCTCTATGTAGGTCTTTGAAGAGGTCAAAGTCAGCTCTCCGGAAGTTCATCATTCTAGTTCTGCTTACTGGTTTGCTTCTTCCATGCAGGATCCTGAGTTCCACCATCTCATGGTCGCTACAGCCAAGGCTGCCCCCAGCCTTCACATCTTCAACCAGCCCCTCCTAGTTTTTTTAGTACAAGGTCCAGCAACACACCTCTCCTCATTGGCTCTTCCACCACTTGCCTCAAAAAATTACCATCAATGATCTGCAGGAACTTCCTGGACTGTGTGTGCCGAACTGTGTTGTCTCTCCAACAAATATCAGGGTGGTTGAGGACACCCAGGAGAACCAGGCCCTGTGACCGCAAGGCTATTTCCAGCCGTCCATAGAAAGCCTCATCAACTTCCTCCTCCTGATCAGGTGGTCTACAGTAAACACCCACAACAGTGTCACCCATATCAGTCTGTCCCTTAATTCTCACCCATAAACGCTTAACTCGTTAGTCTGTCCCTGGGTACATCTGTCCTCGGCTCAATACATTCCATTTGCTCTCTCACATATAGAGCAACTCCACCACCTTGCCTCACTGGCCTGTCCTTTCTAAAACGTAAATAGTCATCCATGACAACATTCCAGTCGTGTGAGCTATCCCACCATGTCTAAGTAATTACAATGAGACCATGGCCCTGCGAGCACACAGAGATTTCCAGTTCTTCTTGTTTATTCCCCATGCTGTGTGTGTTTGCATACAGGCACTTTAGAGAGGTAAGCAGGCATCCAGGTTCCCTAGAAGGGATGTAAGAGGATTCACCAGAGCCATACACACCCTCAGTGTGGTTAGCCCTATGATTCTCATCCTGAAAGGCAGCCAAGGAACATCTGTCACTGCACTGGTTGTCATGGCCTACTCCCCGTGAGGAAGCAATGGCATGAGCATTGCCACTTTGGACCCCATTCCCTGAGTCCTTCAGTTTAAAGCCTGTCTCACCAAATTGGCCAGCCTGCTGCCAAAGATTCTCTTGCCCTTTTTAGACAGGTGGATCCCATCCCTCCCTAACAGGCTACAATCATTGTCATAAAAGCCAAAAGCCAGACGTTGATGTGCACTATGCATCTGCTTCTGGCTGTCCCCATTTCTCTAACCAGTAGGAAAATGAGAAGATGACTTGGGCACTGATGTTTTTCACCTGCCTCGCCAGGGCTTTATAGTCTTCCGTGATCCTACCTAATTTTTGGCATGTGGCGTCATTTGTACCCACATGAAAAAGTAGTAGCGGGTACTAGTCCATGCTCTTGACAAGTTGGGGTACCCTCTCAGCAACATCACAGATCCTACCCTCCGGTAGGCAGCATACCTCTCGTGACTGTCTATCAGGCCGGCAGTGCCCCTTAATAGAGAGTCACACACTATGAGCACTTGAACTTTCTTTTTATGGTAACTGCTGTGTGCTGCTTGTGCGGATTCTCCTTGTTGGCCTTGCTCATGGACATCTAAAGCTTTTAAAGCATCAAATCTGCTTTTGGTCTGGACGTTGGTGGGTGGAGGTTGAATTGGAGCCCTGCTTTTGTGGGTCACCAGGGTCCAAGGTGCCCCAGGCTCAGTGGTGCCCATTGTAGGTGTATGGTTCTGAAGCCACATATCCATCACTGTTTCAGCCCCCGAATACTGCACAGCCTATTAACTGTCTCTTGTAATTCAGCCACCTGCCGCAACAAGTCATCAACCTGTGCACACTTTGTGCAGGTACCAGCCTTTTCTCCAGAAGTATCTGGGCATTCATTGCAAGCTACCACCTGTACTGATATCTCCTTCCTTACCAGTTCCATCTGGGTGGAAGCATGTCCTGGGTTAGCCATATATTCTATTACCACCCACAAAAGCTGGATAAATTCACAGTTACACACCTGGTCCCTGAGGGACTCCTTATCTCAACTGAGATAAGCACTCCGGCCAACAGCAAGCACCACCCATCCTGATTATCTAATCTCAGCTAATGGCCCATTACACCACCCATCCTAGCTTGATTAATGGCCCGTTACTGGACTTGGTAAAAATAGAATATCAGAGACCACGAGAATCATCCGAGCTCATTGAAATAAAATATCAGAAACCATGAGGATCATCCGAGCTCATTGCCAAAGCAACCAATAGAACATCGGGAAAATCCTCTTCCATTGTGGAAGTCCCCGCCCCTGGGGCAGGTGCCAACCAAGAAACACAGCATAAAACACGGGTTTGGGATGGGAGAAATTACTCTCGACTCGACTCGACTGGACTCCACTCCACTCCTCGGAATTGGACTCAGCTACTCCACTCCTCTGGACTGGACTCCACTCCACTGCTCTACTGGACTGGACTACCAGGACTGGACTACCAGGCCTTTCTACAGGACCAGTGCCTAACTGGACTACACAGCTACCACCCTGGTCAACAGGGTGTCAGGTTGTACCGTGACTCTGTTGGTTTGTTTAAGCCGGTGTTTCTGTATTACTGCATTTAGTTTAACCTTTTTTTATTAAAATTGTAATTTTGACCTAAAACCTCTCGAGGTATTTTGTGTGGGGTTAATTTCCCCTGCTGGTTCACAGTCAAACCAGCACAAAACTATATCTAGTTTTTAAAAGTTTGAAGCAAATCTTAAAAAGAGTTAACCACAGCCTCACAGAAAGCTTTACTAAGTCAAAGCACCATAGAAGCTTAATTTACAAAGTTAGCACAATAATAGAAAGACCTTATCCTTTTTACACAGGCAGATAGTAATAGGACAAGAGGGAATGGTTTTAAACAAAAGAGGAAAAAGTACACGAAGATAAGCTTTTAAATTCATGTTAGGTGCCTAATATTTGAATGTTTTGCTGAAACACTGGGTTTTGGGTTTTTTGGGGGGGGGCATGTTTAAAAAAAAAAAGCAAATGTATTCCAAGGTACGTTATAAGTAGACGTGATATTAATGGAACTATGATGCATTATAAATTGAGTCTGTATACCAGGAAATATTATAACTGAAATGTATGAGGCAGTTAAACAGCATTGCAAAGAACATGTAGAAAAAATCATCACCTTAAATTTTAAAACTAAACACAATGCTAGAAATTTTAGTTTAGACAACAGTGATTCACTAGCACAGAAACACTTATATAATTTAACAAGCTATTCTCAGTTTTAATATTGTTGATTTTGAAACTGTAAAGCCAACTTATATGGAAAAAGAACATCAGATTTCACCCAAAGTACCTAAAACAGTGACAGCTGAATGGAGGGAAAGTGGAGAGGGAGATGCTGATCTCTTCTCCCTGGTATCCTGTTACAGGATGAGTAAGAATAGTTCAAAGCTGCATCAGAGAAGGTTCAGACTAGTTATTAGAAAACATTTCTTTACTGAGAGGGTGGTCAAACACTGGAACAGGCTTCCCAGAGAGGTGGTTGGTGCCCCAAGCCTGTCAGTGTTTGAGAGGTATTTGGACAATGCCCTTAATATTATGCTTTTGGTCAGCCCTGAAGTGGTCAGGTAGTTGGACTAGAGAATCATTGTAGATCCCTTCCAACTGGAACAAAGAATTTAAAAAAAAAGAAAAAAGCTAAATTACACATACTAAAGGAGACTTGAACAAAAGTCATGGCTTTTCACATTCAGTTCCTGTTTTCCAACTCCTGCTTCCCTCCTCAATCTCCTCATACAGCACACCCTCCAATGTTTGTGGGACTGCATAGATGATTAATCATGTCACAGAAGTGTGTGCTGAGCTGGCTGCTTCAGAAGCCCCTTTAATTCTCTGGCAAATCCAAATTATGCATTACTTACGTTTTTATTTCACATGTCTTTCTGCAGTTGCTCAAGAACCTGCAGGGAGATCAGCTTAGAAGTACAAAATTACATTGCTTTTGTATTTTACATCTATATTGTATTTATTTAAAAAATCCATATTCCTTTCAAAGGAATAAATGTGAATATTCAATAACTTAAATGAATGTAATTTTTATGGGATATTGCACACATTTCATAGTAATCTACTTTTAGAATCATGCATATATATTTCTGGTGTTTGACAAATATTCTAGTTCAAGAAATAAACCCTGAAAACTGCATGTCTGCTTATGTAGCTATTTTAGTTCCATCAAAATAAAATTGAATAAAACAGTGAAAAGGAATTGGTTTTGCAGCCTTGTACAAAATCAGTTCTTCACTACACCTATTGAAATGCATCATTCTGTCTTGCCAGGGTTTTTTGTTTTCCCAAAATTAAGAGATACTTACCTGTTGCTGAACCGGTACCTGCTGTACTACCTGTGTGGGCACTGCTGCCTGGCCAGCCACAGATGCCTGTAAAGTCACAGTCGAACCTGTGTCCGACCCAGTCTCTGATGTCTGCATCGTGGTCTCTAAATAAAATTAAAATGTAAAATTAAAAGTTCAGCACAAAACTCTTTGCTTTTTGTCACTTATTCAGATCTTAAAAGAAGTATAT
The DNA here is from genome assembly GCA_018881555.1 of Amblyornis subalaris. Lineage (NCBI taxonomy): Eukaryota > Metazoa > Chordata > Aves > Passeriformes > Ptilonorhynchidae > Amblyornis > Amblyornis subalaris. Next base: position 67,226 of record JACAXG010000329.1, on the reverse strand, counting down.
TCACCCAAAATCAAATCTGGGGATTAGCTAAAGATTGTTTCACATACTATTACATAAGTACACAGAGATATTTAATTCATTTTTCCTTTTTAAAAATGCTGTTTTGGCCTAAAATATTAGAAAATTTATATTATATATTATATTCTTGCTTTGTCTAATCTAAGGTCTGCTTAGAGCTTGCAGCACATGAAGAAGAGAATAAGCTTTGGACTTTATGATTTTTTTCTAACAGTTTACAGTCTGCTTTGTAATAGCAAATATGTTTATCAAGTCAGAAGCAAGGCGCACGCAAACCTATTTACTTCTTTGAAGTAAAGAAATTTTAGAAAAACATCTGTTCACAGGCCTGATTCTTCTCTAACTACACTTGTACACATTAGCTGCAACTACTAAATTTTGAGAGGAGACTCAAAACCTTATACCATATTAAGACAACACAAAGCTACCTATATGTGCAAAAATAATTAATTCTAGAAGCTGCACATATAAATGTTTACTTCTTAATTAAGCATGCTTTCACAAAAAGACTTGCAATCATCAATGCAATAAAACCGAATGATGGAAACATTTCCTACTAGGTCATCACAATTCTAAAGAACTAAAAGAGTAATTTATGTAGTAATCAGAATACAAGTAAATTACAGTACCTTCAATATCGTCAGCTTTCAGAAAGAACTAACATACGCTGAATAAAGTATACTGTAAGAACACAATGGGTAAAACATGAAATACCAGAAAGAAATTTCTCTCTTCATTTTCTTCCCTGAAACAGTTCAAACCCTTATGTACTGAAATATTAAAAGTTTTCTCTCACCTTACTTGTCCTCAAAATATCTTATTTAATAATGCAAATCAACAGAAACTTTTCTCACATTTATGTGACTTCAGGAACAACTCATAAAACCCAGAAATAAGTCAAAGTCCTCCCATCAGCTTGTAAATGACTACGCATTCTTCAAAGCTGTCCTTCCTCTGGTTTACTGAGTTGCACTATAAATTTTTCATATTCAAATGCTGATTTGTATCAGAAATAGTGTGGCCAGCAGGACAAGGGCAGTGATCATCTCCCTGTTCTTTGGCACTGGTGAGGCCACACCTTGAATACTGTCTTCATTTTTGGGCCTCTCAATACAGGAAGGACATTGAGGTCATAGAGTGTGTCCAGAGAAGGGCAATGAAGCTGGTGAAGTGTCTGGAGAGTAAGTCATATGAGGAGCGAGTGAGGGAGCTGGGGTTGTTTATTCTGGAGAAGGGGAGGCTCAGGGGAGACCTTATCGCTCTCTACAACTACCTGAAAGGAGGCTAATATCTCAGCTGTTTTATTATTTTGTCAGTAATTTCTGATCTTTTTATTACATTTCCCAACACTGCTTAGTACCACAAAAAAAAATGAGAGATGTGATCCAAATTAAAAAAGCATTTATCATATGGCTTCAAGTTTTGCATAGGTATTGTATTGTATAGGTATTGTTCTGTCTCTGCCAGTAATTAGGAATGAGATGTTCGACAGATTTCCTACAGGCATATATTTGAAATTATAATTGTGGTTATGCAATCTTAACCTCCTCTGGCACAACTTAAGGACATTTCCTCTTGTCCTATCCCTTGTTACTTGGGAGAAGAGGCCAATCCCCACCTTGCTACAAATTCCTTTCAGGTAGTTGTAGAGAGTGATAAGGTCTCCCCTCAGCCTCCTCCAGACTAAACAATCCCAGCTCCCTCAGCTGTTCCTCATATGACTTACTCTCTAGACTTTTCACCAGTTTTGTTGCCCTTCTCTGGACATGCTCCAGCACCTCAATGTCCTTCTTGAAGTGAGGGGTCCAGAACTGGACACAGTACTCAAGGTGCAGCCTCATCAGTGCCCAGTACAGGGGAAGAATCACTTCCCTGGTCCTGCTGACCACACTATTTCTGATACAAGCCAGGATGCCATTGGCCTTCTTGGCCATCTGGGCACAGTCTAGCTCATGTTCAGCCAGCTGTCGACCAGCACCCCTGGGTCCTTTTCAGCTGGGCCTCTTTTCAGCCGGGCCTCTTTTCAGCCGGGCCTCTTTTCAGCCAAATGTTGCACAAACTTCACTTCTAAACTTCGCAATAAATTCTTACTGGTAGGCAACAAGAAATACACAAGTATATGCTGATTTTGAGGTGATGTGTAACCACCTACCTGAAAAGTGTCCTAAACTGCATTAATCCTTTTTGGTTTTGTGTTGTGATCAAATGCCATTAATACATATCTGTTTTCCACTCAAAATTGAATTTTACAATCAGGTTTCCTGAGTGTTAAGTAGAATCAGAAAACATCTATATCTAGAATGTGTGTCAGGAAGTAATTTTAACTGAAAATAAGACTGAAATGTTATTTAGTCTATTACTAAATCCATTTCAGATCCTGCTTATGGCTGCTTCATTTTCAGGAATAATTTTAAATATAGTTGAGATTTCTATATAATGCTGAAGAGAATAAATTCCTAACCTGTTTCGATAAATACTACTAAAACCAGAATCCATGGCCACAATAAAAAACTTACCTTTCTTTAAAAAAAAAAAAACCAAAAGCATGTGGCTGGTACAGATTTCTTTACGGTTTTTTTTGAAACAGGGAGACTGAAAACACACTACCTAATGCCTCCTAATACACATCCTTTCCCCCCTTTCTACACAGCTTTTGCTAATATCAAGTCAGAATTTCCCATGTTCCAACTTGTGTCCATTGCCTCTTGTCCTTTCACTGTGCATTTCCCAGAAGAGTCTGGCTCCATCTTCTCTACACATTCCCATTAGGTAGTTGAAAGGCAGCAATAAGGTCTCTCCATGCCTTCTCTTTCCTGGGCCGAACAAATCCAGTTCTGTCAGCCTCTCCTCGTCACATGCTTCAGACCCAGACTTGCTCCAGTCTCTCTCTGACTGTCATGTACTGGGAGCCCAAGACTGGACAGAGGATTCCAGATGCGATTTCATCAACATGGAAGAAAGAGGAAGGATCATTTCCCTGGACCTGCTGGCTGCACTCTTGCTAATACAGCCAAGGATGTTTTTGGCTGCCTTTGTCTCAAGGGCATGTTTTTCTGGGTCATGTACAACTTCTTGCCTGCCAGCACCCTGTCAGAGACTGAAATGTTATGATTTATAGCTTAAACATTTTTATTAAAGACGCTTGCCTATTATAGCAAAATTGTATAACAAAGTTGCATCAACAAAGCTGTACCGAAGACCACCGCACCCTGAATGGGCCCCCTGGGCTGAGGCCCTGAACTGAGTTAATTCAAGATAAGATAAAGTGACACTATTGTTCAAAGCATCTCAGGTCTGGGAAGTAATGGATAAGTCTGGGAGAGCATTCATGGAAGAGCCAAGCCCAGCAGCTTTGGGGTGGAGGCCATAGCTCTCAGGTTTCTCTCTTGCCAGGCTTGCACAGACTCCCCCCCCAACCACCAAAGGGGGGAGGAGGAGGGTTTCGGGTGCATGGCGAAAAACCTCTGGTCAGAGGCAATGAACACCCATCCTCTGTTACACAAACTGGCTCAGCCAGGAAAGACACATGCACAGGACATGCACGTGAAGGGGCAGCAGAGGAGGTGTCACAATCCATCAAAGACCCCTGAAGTGCCCCCAGACTCATTCCTGAGGCCTTGCACCAGAGCACTGCACGTGATGCAAAATGATGCAACTGATCCAGTCTTGCAAGAGACTGTCAAACTTGCCCTCTCAGAGGAGGTACCTGGGCATTCCCACCTGCCCCAAGTGTATATTAATCCATTGAATTCTCTGCCTTTCGGCAGGGGACCCTCACCACCAAGAGGACCAGATGGAAGGGAGCAACGAGACGCCACTGGGACCCACAGAGGGGTGATATGTTTCTACTTGATGTCTGTCTCTCTCTGTCCCCCCCACCACCTCTTTTTTCTATTTTTTTCTTTTTCTTTCTTTCTCTCTCATTTACTGTTAAATAAAATATATCAATTTTTTGGTACCAACATTTAACCTTGTTTGGTTTTAATTCCGTTTGGGAAATATTCGAACCTAAGTTCGTTCCACTTTATTCACAGAGAGTTCTCTGTTCCTCTGTGATTAGACTGGATCGTAACACCCCCCCAGATCCTTCCTTTTCTGCAAGGCTGCTTTCTAGCCAGTTGGCTCCCAGCCTGTACCAGTACATGGGGCTATTTCAATCCAGACGTGGGACTTGGCATTTCCCTTTGTTGAACTTCATGACATTCTGATCAGCCTATTTCTCCAGCCCTCTAAACAACAGCCTTGCCCTCGAGAATACTGACCACTCACATCAATTTACTGTCACCCACAAACTTCCCAAGGGTGCACTCCATCCTACTGTCCAGGTTACTAAAAAGGCACTAAACACTATCAGCCTCAGTATCAATCCCTGACGGACAACACTTCTATCCAGTTCCCAGCTAGACTTTGTATCACTATTCAACACCTTTTGAGCGAGGCAGGCCAAGACAGTTTTCCCACACACCTTATTGTCCACTTATCCAATCAATATCTCACTAATTTGGCCATAAGGTTACCATGACATGCCATGTCAAAGGCTAAAGTAAAAGGTGTTACATCCACTGTTCTCCCCTTGGAGACACACACACAGTCAACTCATCAGAGAAAGCTATTAGGTTGGTCAGGCACTACTTTGCCTTGGTAAATCCACACTGACTGTTCCCAAACACCTTCTTGTCCTTTATATGTCTGGAAAAAGTTTACAAGAGGATTTCCTCCATAACCTACCCATGGACTGAGGTTAGACTGACAAACCTGTAGTTCTCCAGTTCCTCATCCTCGTTCTCCTTGAAGATGAGTGTAACATTTGCCTTTTTCCATTCTTTTAAGATCTATTCACACTTTTAATTATTTTGATATTGAAATACAAACAGATCTCAGGAGCTCCTGATAAGCCTTGATCAAACCAGTTGGGTAGTGAAGCATCCCTTGACTAGGAGCTCTTGCATGGAAAAGATGGGAACAACACTGATCGTATCAGGAACATCAGTTGCCTGACCAAGGTGGGGAACAAGGGATAATCAGTTATCCCCTGACAGCCTTGGAAAACTATTTACCTGAATAAGTGAAATAGTACCATTGTTACATTGTTATATTTTTGAAAAAATGCCCAGTAGTTACCAACTTGGGTTATGGCCAGGATGGAAACTTACTGATGACTAAAACAAATCATCTTGTGACCCTATAAAGGCCCTTTGAGCTCTCCTGGACTGCAGTGGGCTGTGCCAGCACCTCCCTCTGAGTGGGATGCCTCTCGGAGCTCATGAACCCTCAAGTTTGCAATACTCAAAAGACCACTGCTGACAATGAGGCCTAGGCTGATACCCCCCCCACGCACATACACACACTCCTCAAGGTGCAACCCTTGCTCATTGAGAAAACAAAGGGATTTGGCATATTTCACTGAACTCGAGGGGAGTTTTTAACAAGTACCTTTGCACATATAGATATAGATGTATACATCTCTCTGTGAGTGCATGTGAATTGATTACGGTATGAATATCGCTATCTCAAATCTACAATTAAGTCATTGCTTTAATTGTAGTGAACCCTACTGAACCACTTTATAAATGTTAAATTAGTCGATTAAGTACTGCTAAACCCTTTTGCACTCTATCCTGGTTTCAGATAGGGTGGAGTTAATTTCTTCTCAGTAGCTGTTACAGTGCTGTGTTTTGGATTCAGAATGAGAATGGTGTTGATACCACACTGATGTTTGGTTTTTGCTAAGTTGTGTTTACCCTAAGTCAAGGGCTTTTTTCTTGTCTCATGCTCTGCCAGTGAGGAGGTTCACAAAAGAAACTGGGAGGAACCACAGCCAGGACAGGTGACCCAAACTGACCAAAGGGATATTCCACACCATAGAACATCATGCCCAGTATATAAACTGGGGGGATTTACCTGGAAGGGTGGCCGATCTGGGTTTGGGAAGGGGGGTCTAGCATCAGTCAGTGGGTGCTGAGCAATTGCATTGTGCATCACTTGTTTGTTTCCTTTTTATTATCGTCATTATTATTATTTACCATTATTATTGTATTTTACTTCATTTTGAATTATTAAACTGTTCTTATCTCAACATACAAATTTTACTTCTGATTCTCCTCCCCATTCCACTGGATTGTGGGGGGGGGGGGTCGAGCGAGCATCTGCATGGTTTCTTAATTTCCACCTTTCATTTTGGTTTTATGTCATAAAATAAAGCTTTATGACATGCAAGGCATTCTTTTAGATGAATTTCTATCACTAGCTCTGTCGAGGGCATATGAAGTAAGGGAATAGCCTCGTTACATTTAACAAAGTGTGGTTTAAAACAAAACAAGATTTACATGGCAAAATTTTGGTAGTTGGGGGAGATGACGCCCTGCTTCCTAATACCCTGCCTCTTGACCAATATCAGCAGCACAGGCAGGATGCTGCCCACATTCTTCATGTAAAGTATGATTCTCTCAAGTCACACTACCACTGGTGTGTAGAAGCCCAGAAGATAAGGAGCTCATGTGTATGTCTCAAACACCGATAGCCATGGAGCCAACCAAGGATTGTTGCGTAAGAGCATGCTGTGCAAATGGGCAAAAAAGAGCAGGATGTGGCTGGAAAAGGGGCCATGCAGAGGTAGGGCAGCACTTTTCTAGGACAAACATCCTTGTTCTGGCTCCTGGAGATAAGTACAACACAGTCCAGAGCAAGGGCAGGAATGAGATCAAGTAATGAGCAAGACCAGTAGAGGGGGGATGAGACCACCAAAGACCTCCAAAGCCCTCCAACTCATTTCCAGAAAGGTCTAGAAGAACAAACTGCGTATGATGACTAATTTGCATAGAAAGCGAGGAGCCTATCTCCAGGGTGGGGAAAACTTATCTATAAAAAGGTACCCCCATAAAGGCTGTGTGGCATCCTCCCAGGACCCTGGACACGCTGTCGGCCAGATCGACGCTGGAGCCAGGACTGGTGATCTCCTTTCCTCTCCTATCTGACCTCTATTTCTCTTTCTCTCCCTCTTCCCTCTTTTATTTTTTATTTCTCTTGCTGCTAGAAGATAAGGGACTAACTTATACCAATTTCCATGCCAAGTTTATAATTTACTATAAAACTTTGTAAATTTTTTTCAGACCTTCTGACATTTGTCATTCCTTTTCAACCAAAGGCATCTACAAATCTTGGGTGCTCCCTTCCTCTTAGGAGCGGGACGCGACATGGTGGAGTCAAGGGGAGGCACACATCTTACCCACACTCAAAAGGCAATTGCATGATTGGTAGTTGCTGTCAGATGACCCAGCCATCAAGTGTACCTGGCAGTCCACCAGAGTCATGACATTGCTTATGATCCTATGTTTGCTAATGGTGATTGCGCCATATGGGCGCATCATTGCTTGTCTTTCTTACTGCTTCAATAAAGCTTTGTTTTATAACATGTTGTCAGACTCCATTAGTGTTCGGACCACAGGGGGTTGCACAGGTGGCTTTTGTGAAGAAAGATCAGGGACTGCCCCTGTGCCTAACAAAGGTGGTTCCAGCAAGATCCATAATGAACTCACCACTGGCCAAAGTTGAGCCAATCAGCAAAGCTGGTAGCACCTCTGTGATAATATATTTAAGAAAGGACAAAACCACTGCACAGCAGTGAGAAAAGAGGGGGGGGGGAGAATGTAAGAAACAGCCCCACAGACACCAAGGTCAGTGAAAGTAGAGGGGAAGGAGGTGCACCAGAGCAGAGATACACCTGCAGCCCTTGGCAAAGACAACACTGGAACAGGTGGATACGTCCCAAAGAATGCTGGAGCCCATGGAAAGCCCATGCTGGAGCAGGCTCTTGGCAGGAACTGTGGCCCATGGAAAGGAGCCCATGCAGAAGCATGTTTTATTTCTCTGTCTCATTCCATCTTCATACCACCTATCTGCCCACATATTTTCTACCTTTTTCACACCTTTAACACAAAGGATTTTAAAAAATAAAACATATACTGACAGACTGGTATGACAGAGTAAATTTGTCTGTCAGTAAGTTTTATACAAATCTTCACAAGAATTTCACAAGCCTTTTTGAAAAAGGTTAGAGTTTGATTTAAAATAGTCAATTTTATCATGTTTAGCAAATAAAATTTAAAAAAATAATATAGGATTTTATATCAACATTCATCTCAAAAAAACTTAGAAAAATTGCCTCAGAATATTTGTTAGCTGAACCAAGAAAAGACAACAGAAAAAAATAAAAACAATGAAACACTGACCATCTATATTTTGGAACATAAAAATTGTCTAAATTAGTTTAGCAAACTTCACATAGACACAAGAATCTCTACAGTAGGCAGTTATGGAATAACCCGTTCAGGGGAGATCACTTTCTAACTCCATTACGTTGACTTATACCCCAAAGTAAAAGAATTTTGATTCCTTCCAAAACATTTGTTTACTTATTTAGCTGGTGACTTAAGAAATCCTACAATTAATTAATTTACAAGAGAAGTTGAAATTTACAAATTGCCTTAAGATGCATTAAATTTCTTACGTAATGCTCCATTTATTGATTTTTTATTTTCTGTTTTATCTCATAGTACTATGCTAGAAAAAAGAGAAAAGGAAATTAGAAAAAAAAATCCCACTCACACCAAAACCTGACAGCCCCTCTCATTCTAAACAGCTTTATTAGTTTTGGTGCCAGAAGCATTCTGAAGCACCTTTATTTTACACAAGACTTCCTATTTTTGAGGGACAAAAAGTTCCTTAAATTCAAACTAGTTTATTATGAAAAGAAAACCATTACAACTGTTTGTACTCTTGCTTTATTATTACATCTGACATGGTCGCTCTTAAAAATTCAATCTGCTGTTGTTGCTAGGAGTCAGTTGCTGTGCAACCTAAAAGGTATGTGGTGTTTTCAGGTTAAGAAGCACTAATAAATCTATAGCCCTCCTTATACATTTCTGACCAATTTGCTTAAAGAGCTTAAAAGTCTTCTCAAATAGTCACCATGCACCTACAGATATCTTTTATTAAAGGGTTACACTAACAGATTTTAACAATCGCACTGGGTTTTGGTTGGGATAGAATTAATTTTCTTCACAGCAGCTTGTATGGTTCTGTTTTGGATTTGTGATTTAAAACAGTGTTGATAATACATCCATGTTTCAGCTATTGTTGAAAAGTGCTTATGCAGCATCAAGGTGTTTTCTATTTCTCATACTGCCCTGCCAGCAAGTAGACTGGGAATGCTCAAGGAGTTGGGATGGGACACAGCTGGGACAGCTGATCCCAATTGACCAAAATAATATTGCATACTATATGACATCACACTCATCAATAAAAGCTTCATGTTGACTCCAAGTTGTTTTTGTCAAACTGTGTTTTTCTGGTTTTATTAATTATTTTCAATCTTAAAGATTCTGCAGGCCAAATTAGATATCCAAAAATACCTCTACAGGATCGGTGTTTTCAGTAATATTTTTGCAAATCCACTGAAGAAGGGTGAAGAAATGGCTAAGAAGTGAACAATGTCTTTTCTCCTATAAATTGTTCTATAGTAGCATGATTGATGACATTTATAGGAAATAGGAAATCTGGCCTATGCCTTTTGCTCTTCAATTGTATCCATATTACAACAGATAGAGTATAATGTGTGGATGTTTGCTGACTGGCCAGATGTTTAGTGCCAAATGAAATATATAACACCTGAGAACTGACTGCATTTTCTTCACTAGTAGCATAAATTTAGTCTTACCTTTCCCCAGATAATTATTCTGATGAAATCTGTGTTTTTGAAACCTCTACCCCTCTTTCAAATAAGATGCAGGGCACTATCACAGAAACACTTTCTTTAGGAATGCAAGAATAAAAGCATGTCTTGAAAGTTATCAAAAAGGCTGAGATAACTAGTCTATACAACACCCAGTTTGTGCCTCTCAAAACATTTAATACTACTTGGTCAAGGTTTTCTACAGGGACCTCAAAAAAGAATAACAAGATGACTGCTTTGAAAGCAAAAGGTCGGGGGGGAAAGGGGGAAGAAGAGAAAATTTCTTCCTAAGAGACCATTCATGAATGAGAACTGCTTTTGTAACTGGTATTTTGTTTCTTCTCCGTAATTCATAAGCTTACAGTGTTTTTTCTAAAGCAAAACCAAACCTTTTTTTCTTTTTTTTTTTTTGCCTAATGGACTTATAAAACAAACCATAAAGAAAAGTTACTTCATCAGGCTGGTGAGGCACTGGAACAGGTTGCCCAGAAAAGCTGTGGACACCCCATCCTCAGATGTGTTCAAGGCCAGGTTGGATGGAGCTCTGAGCAACCTGGTCTAGTGGAAGGTATCCCTGTCCATGGCAGGGGGGTTGGAACTGGATGATCTTTAAGGTCCCGTCCAACCCAAACCATAATGATTCTATGAGCTCCTGCATTTTTAGGATTTAGCCTTGTAAAGAACACAGTAAAAAGTCAGAATCCTGAATCAAGCACCCTTTTTCCTCAACACAGACAAAAAGATTAATATAGAGACATAAGTACAGTAATTGCTACTTTTAATTACTTTAAAGGACAGATCACTGCAAAATTAAAAGCTATCCTATTGATTGTGATCTCAAAAGTGAGGGAAAACAGCTTGGAAAACAGTCTAAAAATATTTTATCTACACAGCTACAGTTAAAGACATCTAGATATATTATACTGTAAAAATAGTTGCACTTAAAAACTAACAAATGATTATCTGAACTCCATTTTACAGTCTTGGTTTTTGTTAGATCTAGTTTCTCCTGAGAGCAAGGGTTTTCTTCTGTGTTGCTCAAGGATATACTAGAGACAGGAGGGACTTAGCAAAGAGCAGTTGCAATGCTGTCCAACTTCAATTATTCCATAAGTAACCTTTTATTAGTACCATAAGACAGTCTCTTGAATGGAACTAAACTTCTGCAGACATATAGGTTTGTTTATATAAGAACAGGATAGAGCCTCAATCTGTTAAATTTGGTGAGACAGCTTGGTTGAATAAGTATTCTTCACATGAAGAAATTCAACCAGAATCAGACCCTACCAAGATTAAACCAACATTTCCCCCTTCACTATTATGGAGTATCTCCCTCATCTGTGAGACTAGCATGCTTCTACAGTACATACTGTCTAAGTTCAATGCTCCCTTTAATCTTTTCCATTCAAATTCCTTCTCCCTCCCTCACTTCTCAGCATCAAACTTTTAAGTACTTGATGCAAGTACATAGACCAGGCTTTGACGCACATGCTCAATCTCTCTAAACAGCTGTTTCACGTGTACATGATAAATATCTGCCCAAAATGAAATAAATATTGCCATCTACACTTAAGGCTCTTGAACATTTTCCAACATGAGTGTGTTCTCATTTTGTTGTACCTTTACTAAATTTATAATTTTTCCAGCTGGGCATAGTGTCAAACACCCAGAACCTTCAGGAAAATTAACTTCTCTGCAATTCCAAGAACAGAGCATGTTTAAAAAAAACCACCTCAATCACCTGTATTTAAATGTATATGTAAATACAAGTATATAAAAAATACATATATTTTTTGAGAGATACTAAAACCCTCCTGAAAACAGCTACTCCAATACTAATTTTCAGTAAATCTCTGATTTTTAAATGGTAAATTTAATGTGGTAAAGGGTTATTACACCAAGAGATGTCAAGCCAGACACAGAAGCATTACTATATCACAAAGGAATGAGGCTTTAATATGTTCTGCAGAAACCTAAGCAGATATCAACCAAGCACACTTCTATATTATCAAAAAAAATAATTTTAAAACTTCCTCAGATTTTCCAACTTGACAAAAAGGCAAATTCCTCAATATGATTATTTTCACAGTATGTTTGAAGATGTTTTAACTAATCTTCAGGTTTCTGGTGTGAAAAATAGATCCTGAACTGCTGAATAAGTGTTCTTTCTAGTCATTTGCAATTGGCTGAAGACGTCTTCTTCAAAATAAATTTTAAATGTCAATTTTGTGTATATTGAGATGAAACAGGTAACATTTACACCCCAAAAGAAAACAGATTAACAAAAGAGTAACTGTAGGCTATCTCTGCACCTCAGCTGGATATACTTCAGAGATGTCTAATATACAGTGCTTCCCAGCCTTGACACACCTCCCTACCTCAAGTAAACTGAAACATTAAACCATGTGGAAGCGAAACATCTAACAAGGAAAAGGAAAGAATAGTTGATAGGAAACAATTCAGCACAAAGGAACCATATTGAAGAGATGAAACCAAGCATTAGCAGATAGACAAAACAGAATGTACATAATGTACATAAACAGAAAAAACTATCAGCAATAATAAAAAAGCAAAGTAGGACTAAAACATAAATTGCAAAAGCAAAGAAAATGTTGACCCAAAAATGTTTTCAAGACTGACATTTAGTTTAGCTTATCTAGAAACAAAATCAACAAAATGGTGGATGAGGGAACTGGAGAGATGGATTTGATAGATGGACCATTTGGTGGAAAAGGAACTGGCTGGATGGTCGCACTCAGAGTTGCAGTCAGTGGCTCGATGTCCAAGTGGATGCCAGTGACAAGTGGCATTCCTCAGGGGTCTGTATTGGGACTGGCACTGTTTAACATCTTTGTCAGCAACATGGACAGTGTGGGATTTGAGTGCACCCTCAGCAAGTTTGCCAGACACCAGCTGCGTGGTGTGGTCGACGTGCTGGAGGGACGGGATGGCATCCAAAGGGACCTTGAGAAGTTTGAGAGGTGGGTCTGTGCAAACCTCATGAAATTCAACAAGGCCAAGTGCAAGATCCTGCACCTGGGTCGAGGCAATCTCAAGTACAGTCTAGGAGGAGAATGGATTGAGTGCAGCCCTGGGGAGAAAGATTTGGGGGTGTTGGTGGATGAGAGGGTCAGCAATGTGTGCTTGCAGCCCAGAAAGCCAACCGTGTCCTGGGCTGCATCAAAAGAGGTGTGGGTAGCAGAGTGAGGGAGGTGATTTTCCCCCTCTACTCTGCTTTGGTGAGACCCCACCTGGAGTTGTGCATCCAGCTCTGGGGCCCCCAGCACAAGAAAGATGTGGATCTGTTGGAGTGAGTCCAGAGGAGGCCACAAAGATGATCAGAGGGCTGGAGCACCTCTCCTATGAAGACAGACTGAGACAGTTGGGGCTGTTCAGCCTGGAGAAGAGAAGGCTTTGGGGAGACCTTATAGCCCCTTCCAGTACCTAAAGCAGGGGTAAAGGAAGGCTGGAGAGGGACTTTTTACAAAGCCATGTAGTAATATGACAAGGGGCAATGGCTTTAAGCTGAAAGAGGGACAATTTAGATTGGATATTAGGAAGAAATTCTTTACTGTGAGAGTGGTGAGACACTAGAACAGGTTTCCCAGAGAACTTGTGGATGCCCCATCCCTGGAAGTGTTCAAGGCCAGGCTGGATGGGGCTCTGAGCAACCTGGTCCATTGGAAGGTGACCCTGCCCATAGAAGTGGGGTTGGAACTAGATAATCTTTAAGGTCCCTTCCAACCCAAACCATTCTATGATTCTAGCAAAATGTTCCAAGGCTGTTCTTTAGCTTCCCCCATTATCTGTATTACAAATATCCCTTTAAAAATACAGCATTTTGTCTTCCATTCCATGGGCTTGTATCTGCATGTTAGTAAACAGTAATTCTAAAAAATGAATCATTATTTTCCTGATACAATATTACTTTATAGTTAGCTCAAAATTAGGTTTAATTCAAAAGTATTGATAATGTGATAAAACAAAACAAAAAAGAATCACTGAAGATAAAAATATCCCAGTTTTGTGCCATGTAAATATGGGTATAAGAGGCAATTAAACATTTCATTGTGGCACTAAATGAGAGTAAATTCAAGTAAAGCAATTATAGAGGAAATACATATGGGATTTATGTGGCTAAGGGGTCATGAAGAACTAGATAGCTACATGGTATCCATGTTTTTCTTCTTTTAAAGTAATTTAAAAATAGGTTAAAACTCACAGTAGGTATGTTCTCATTGTTTTCCTACATAGAACTTTTATTAGGCAGCAGAAAGACACTATGCTCATAAGAAAGATAACTTCTAATTTTTTGTAAGAAGAGGTGCACTTCCTAACACAGTATAAGCTAAGGTTATTAGACTATGAAACTATTTTAAATTATCTACTGAGATAATACAACTTGATACAGAAACTGAATGACAAGAAACCATATGGATCAACAACATGGCATGGTAGGACCACCTTAATTAAGAAGACATAGCCAGATAGATGGCTCTTATTCCTATCAAACTATACATTAAATATTTCTTTAGCTCTTCAGAAACAAATGTTTCTAAGAAAGTAAGACAAACACACAGCGTTGCATGCTCTAAATATGCACAACTCCTTTGAATTTACTGAAAACTTAGTGGTTTCTATATTATCAGGTTAAATTCTACAAGTAGCGTGAGCCGAAGAATTAAAAAAGGCTCTGAATCAGTGCATGAAAAAATAATACAAACAAATATTCCATGTAGAACAAATATGTTTTTAAAATAAAATGAAAGTGTTAGTTGATGAGAACAAAATGTTGGGAATTCAGAGGTAGCCATAAAATGAAGTTATAAAATTAAATTACTCTTGCACCCAGACATGACAGCTAATTGCACTGAAGAATCTTATATAGTACCAACTAGCCCTTCAACCTCTACTATTAAGTACTAATCACACCTTCAAGAAAATTTTAAAGGATCTCTAATGTGTGCTACAGGTAACAGGCCTTTCCCTATTGATGTACAAGATACTTTCGAACATTACAAGTACTGCAGCATGTCAGATAACTTCTAATAATAATAAAAAAAAAGATAAATACCCTTCATAATAAACAACTACTGGGCAATTTAAAACATTTTTTTCCCTTTGGAAATTATGTCTCTTCCCATATTATAAATTGGGAGGGAAGAAAGGCTGAGGAAGAGAAAGCGCTCAAGGCTTTTCTCTCTCTCTCCCCCTCCCCTCCCCGCCCCCCCGCCATCAATAGCGAAGCCCAATGCAGCAGTCCCAGCCTGGATGCTGCAAGGAGGGAGGAGGTAAAAGCTGGGGTGGAGGCGGGGAGGAGAAGAAAGGGATAGAAAGGCAGAATTGCAAGCCTATACAGAACAGTTACATTCACCTGAATCGTGGAAAGCTGTGGTGTTGTTCTTGCTGGTGGTGGCTGTTGTAGGTGATGATTAGGAAGCAAATAGAAAGCAGTGGAAGAGCAGTTGTTGTTGATGAGTAACAGTCACCAGGACTACGGTGACTATGGCGCTTGATTCACAAGGCAACAGTTGCTATAACTCACAAAAGAGAGAGAGCAAGCAAGAGAGAAGGCGGCAGTGGCCCAGCCGAAGAGACCCGGAAGAGGCAGGGCCTTCCGTATGATGGACAGCTTTTAGGGCCAGAGGGGAGGAGGATCTGTTTCCTCAAGGAGGAAAGAAAAGAAGGTTAGTATGAACGTATTACAACCCCCACCTCACTAAGGGAGTGCGAGGGCGCATTCTATCCCCAACAACAGTGGCACTAGTATGACAATGGACTATCCATGGATGTAAGATCATACTACATCAGAGTGGGCAAGGAGGGAACCTGTAGTGGTGGCTGATAGTTGAAATGGATAGCAACTGCCAGGCCGAAACCCGAGTGGGAGGGAGAAGAAGGGAAGAGAGGGTGTGGTGATATCAGCATATCTGTCTCCCGCGTGGATCATACTCACTGACATCCTGACGTCACATCCGATTAGCAACTAAAATAAAGGGGGGTTTTGTGCAGACATCTCTGCTCTGTGGTTTGCTTTGCTTTTCCACCCTGTTTGCTTCCTGCTACTTGGAAGCAGTTTAGAGTGAACAGGAAGTTTGCTTTGTGCTAACAGCTTATCACCTTCTCCATTTCTTTTTCTATCGGAAAGTAACAATGAAGAGATGCTGATGGATGGGGTATTTGTTGACTGCTGCCATTTAAAGTAGGTGAAACTGTGGCAGCAGCTGTACTGCCCTGAACATCTTCTGTAATTGCTGTATACGCTTGGCCTGCTGGACTCAGCACATGCACAACCAGCATGTGCATTACCAGCTGCCTTGTGCCAACCTTTTCCTTCAGCAATGTTCCTCATAGACCCCTACCTTTCCTTACATATGCCTTTCCTTAGAATGCACCCTGCTTCATTTCTATTCCTTCCCTGAACACACTTCATTCTGCATGCTGCCACCAGGGCAATGCTCTTTAAATTCCCTTCCTCATCCTGTTTCCCCTTAATCTCCCATATCACCAATAATTCTCTGCACCTTATAGTCATGGGGCTACAAGATATTGAGGATGACTGCTTGTTTAAGGGATATAAGAGATGTTGCATACTGGAGGCAATACACAATGTGAGAATTTACACAGCACCATAGCTATTTTTCTGCAATGCATTCACATCTAATGGTCACTATGATTCCATATATCCCTGTAACCCCAATACATGCAAACCTGCAGCTCTTTTGCACATTTTGTAACCTATAAAATTACTGTTGTATGCAGCCCATTCTACCATCTACATAACCAGTAATATTTGGTTGTAATACATATATTGGCCATAGCCATCATGGGCTCAAGAGGGGAAAATCCTGCTTAACTAACTTAGTTTCCTTTTATGACAAGGGTGCACATCTAGTTGACCAAGAGAAACCAGTAGATGTGGTGGGGTCGTTTTTATTTTGGCAAAGCTTTTGATACTGTCTTACAGTGTTGCCTTATATGTTTGAAAAAGCAGAGGCTGAGGCTGGATAAGAGGGTAAAAAAAGTAAAAATTTATTTGAGGTTCGGAGAAAACCAAAACTTTTTCCCTGGGGTACCCCCGGGAGCGGCTGCATTCGCAGGGACTGGGCCCAATCCCTGAAGGCGGAGCAAAGCAAGTGTAAGTTATACAAAGGGTAAAAGGGTAAAATGGTAAAAAGGGCAAAAAGGGTACTGTGCCCGTTTAAGCTTCTATTATTATAGAGTTTCAGTGAATTAACATAGTTTTGAAATATTCTCCAATGAAAAGCAGAATTTGGTGAGACTATTCCTTGTGGCAGGTTTCTATTGGGAGTTTCTGAACTTCGTTTTTTGGTCATCATAAAGATATCATGTCTCACTCTGGAATGCTTAAGAACAATAACTTAGTTCTATTTTGTCTATGGGATAGGGATAGGGAATTTGCTAGTTACAAAGTTGTAGGGTAAAGGCTACAGGATTATAGGGTTACTAATATATAAAAGTATGAAAGTAAAAATACTACTAATATAAAAAGCATAAAAGCAAAAATCTCTCTGGCATCAACAGTATTCTTCTGGACAAAATGTCCAGCATACAGCTGGACAAGTCCATAATACATTGGGTGAACAATTGGCTGATGGGTTAGGTTCAAAGAGTTAGTAAATGGGGCTACATCAGGCTGGTGGCCAGTCACCAGTAGGGTTCCCAGGGCTCAATTTTAGGGCCAGTGTGCTTTGATGTTTTTATAAATTTTCTGGGCACAGGAATAAAATGTACATTAAGTAAGTTTGATGATGATACTAAATTAGGAAGAGCTGTGGACTCCCTCGAGAGTAGAGAGGCCTTACAGAGAGATCTGGATAGACTAGAGAGCTGGGCAATCACCAACTGTATGGAATTTAACAAGAGCAAGTGCTGGATTCTGCACCTGGGATGGGATAATCTTGGTTATACGTACAAACTAGGGGGGCTGGATACTTGTAGTGGTTTGACCATGAATGGGTTTTCCTTCTCCCATGGGGGAAGAAATCCACACTGCCTTCCCCAGCCACTTCCCTCTGTGTAGTGCAGAGACCTTATCTCCTTCCACAGTTTCTAGGGGCTTAGTTTGGGCAGGACCAGGGTGGTTAGCAGATCCCCTATTGTTGACCAGCCAAGTGGCTTCTGCTAAGTTCACATCCCAGTGCTTCCATGTCCCATTACCTAAAGCCCTTAACATAGTTTTCAGCAGTCCGTTATACCTTTCAATCTTCCCAGAGGCCTGTGGATGATAGGGAATGTGATATATCCAGTCAATGCCATGGTTTTTTGCCCAGGAGTTTATAAGATTATTTCGAAAATGAGTCCCATTGTCTGACTCAATTCTTTCTGGGGTACCATGTCGCCACAAAATGTGCCTCTCAAGACCTGAGATAGTGTTCTGAGCAGTGGCACGGTTTACTGGGTATGTTTCCAGCCAGCCAGTTGTTGCCTCTACCATGGTGAGGATGTAACTCTTGCCTTGACGTGTTCGTGGCAATGGCCCAATGTAATCAATTTGCCAGGCCTCACCATACTGGAAACCCAGCCACCACCCTCTATTCCAGGGACACTTCACTCGTGTGGCTCGCTTGACGGCAGCACGTTTCACGTTGGTGGATGACTTGTGTGATGGCCTCCTGAGGCCCTGCTTCCCAGGAGGGGTGGAATGTGTTGGTTTTGCAGGGCCTAGTTTTTGGTAGCGGGGGGGGCACAGAGGTGGCTTCTGTGAGAAGCTGCTGGAAGCTTCCACCATGTCCAGCAGAGCCAATCCCTGATGGCTCTGATGATGGACATGCTGCTGGCCAAGGCTGGGCCAATTAGAGATGATGGTAACACCTCTGTGATAACATATTTAAGAAGAAACCAAAACAAAGTTTGGGGGTAGTTGTAATTTTCCAGCTAGAGAAGAGTAGGAGTGAGAACATGTGAGAGAAACAAAAATGGAGGCACCAAGGTCAGTGAAGAAGGAGGGGGAGGAGGTGCTCCAGGCACTGGAGCCGAGATGTCCCTGCAGCCTGTGGTGAGGACCATGGTGAGGCAGGT
The DNA here is from genome assembly GCA_018881555.1 of Amblyornis subalaris. Taxonomy (NCBI): domain Eukaryota; kingdom Metazoa; phylum Chordata; class Aves; order Passeriformes; family Ptilonorhynchidae; genus Amblyornis; species Amblyornis subalaris. The sequence goes on along the minus strand of JACAXG010000329.1, from coordinate 48,436 downwards.
TGTCCCCCTACAGCCCGTGGAGGTCCACGGGGGATGCAGAGATCCACTTGCAGCCCGTGGGGGAGGTGCCCACACCGGAGCGGGTGGATACCAGGATGCTGTGGTCCGGCGGGAGTCTCAGTGGAGAGAGAGGCCTTTCTTCAAGGCTGGAGCAGCCTGTCCTTGTAGGACTGCACCCCGTGGCAGAGTGACCCACGCCACAGCAGTTTTGGGAGGACTGCTGCTCATGAGAGTGGACCCACGCTGAGGAAGTTCGCGGAGAACTGTCTCCCATGGGAGGGACCCCACAGTGCAGCAGGGAAATGACTCCTCTCCCTGAGCAGTGGAAAGATGATCTTGGGTGATGAACTGACCAAAACCCCCACCCCGTCTCCCTGCACTGTCAGTGGGAAGGAGGGAGGGGTTGGGGGGAGACAAGGGTGTTCTTAAGGGTTTATTTTACTTCTCATTCTCCTAGTCTGATCTTGTTAGTAATAAATTCACTTTATATCATTAAGTTGAGCCTATTTTGCCCTTGAAGTGTTTTCTCCTGTTCCTTATCTCAACTTATTAACATTTTGTTAAATTTTCTCTCCTCTGTCCAGTTGCAGAGCAGAGGAGAGTGAGTGAGTGGGCTTTTTGTAGGTGCCTGGCGTTTGGCCAGTGTCAAACCACGGCAGTACTATACGTACAAACAAGACGCTGGAGAGCAGCACTGTGGAAAGAGATCTGATGGTTCAGATTAATGTCAAGTTGAATATGAGTCAGCAGTGTGCCCTGGAAGCCAAAAGGGCCAACCGTGTCCTGGGGTGCATCAGGCACAGCATCACCAGACAGTCGAGGGATGTGATTGTCCCACTCTACTCTGCACTGGTGGAGCACCACCTCAAGTACTGTGTGCAGTTTTGGGCGCTTCAATATAAGAAGGACATCAAATTATTAGTGTGTCCAGAGGCAGGGGACTGACATGGTGAAAGATCTCAAGGGCAAGACTTATGAGGAGCAGCTGAGGCCACTTGGCTTGTTCAGCTTGGAGAAGAGAAGGCTGAAGGGAGACTTCATTGCAGTCTGCAACTTCCTCAAGAGGGGCAGCAAAGGGAGAGGTGCTGATGGAGTGAGTCCAGAGAAGAGCAAGAAAGCTGGTGAAGGGGCTGGAGCACAAGTCTTATGAGGAGTGGCTGAGGGAACTGGAGTTGTTTAACCTGGAGAAAAGGAGTCTGAGGGGAGACCTTATTGTTCCCTACCACTCCCTGAAAGGAGGTTGTAGTGAGGTGGGGGTCAGTCTCTTCTCCCAGGTAACACGTTACAGGATGAGAGGAAATGGCCTCAAGTTGTGCCAGGGAAGGTTTAGATTAGATATCAGGATTTTTTTTTTCACAGAAAGGATTGTAAAGCATTGGAACAGACTGCTCAGGGAAGTGGTGAAGTCACCATCCCTGGAAGTGTTCAAAAAACGTGGATATGGCACTTGAGGACATGGTTTAATGGTGAACATGGTGGTGGTGCTCGGTTGACAGTTGGACTTGATGATCTTAGAGGTCTTTTCCAACCTTAATGATTCTATGATTCTATGGTGAAAATGGTATGGAGCTGCATTAGGGGAAGTTCAGATTGGACATTAGGAAAAGGTTCTTCACTGAGAGGGTGATCTGTCACTGGAAGTGATCATGGCACCAAGCCTGTCAGAGTTCAAGGAGCTTCTGGATGCTCTTAGTCACATGATTTAGTTTTAGGTATTCCTGTGAGGAGCAGGGAGTTGGACTCAATGGTCCTTATGTCAACCAGCAGGAAACAGTCTTCCGTATGTCTGCTGTCTATCTGAATGAGCTGCATGTATTCTCTCCCATAGCAGCCATTCTCAAAATCAGGCTGCACCAGTTTCACTGGCATTTGTTCAGTATCCACATAGAGGGCTACAAAATGGATATCATAATATTTAAAGTTGAAAGGGTTCTTAGCATAATTGCTGTTAAAAATAAGACAGAATCATCTTAAATTAATTAATTTCTAAAGGTTGGCCACTAAATTTTTATCTCATAAAAACTGTTGCCAGAACACTGTAAGTCCATAGTAATGCTTTAGAACCATCTTACCCATGATGGTTAAGAAAGCATTAACACCAGGAAGTACTCTATTACTATGAAGGTGACTGAGCACTCAAACAAGTAGGCCAGAGTGGTTGCCTTGGAGATATCATGGTCCTGGTCAACCAGCTCTAGGTGGCCCTACTTGAGCAGTTGGACTTAGATGATCTCAAAAGGTGTCTTCCAACCTCAACCATTCTGTGACCTGAAGACTTTCTTCTTGATACTGTACTGTCTTATCTGTTCTGTCAAGCAACATTTGCATGCTTACTTGTTTGGAAAGAAGAACAGGATAAGCTGTGGTATGAGCCTTAAAATTGGGTCTTTATCTCAGTTGGGCTGTCAATTTGTGTTCTCAAAGGAACTTCATGTGCCTATCTTTGAAGGAAGAAATCAAACCTCTTTCAGGCCTTGGCAGAAATAAAATGAAAAGGCTTAAGTTCTTTCCCTGACTCTACATATTTGTAGAATGTTTTAGAAACATCTTCAGCCTATGAATATATAATCAGCTGTTAAATAGGTAGGAGGGTTGTAACTGCCAGTGTTACAAGGAAATTATCAAATCAGTTTAAAGCTGTAATCCTTTCTTCTATGTAGTTAATTTGCACAGATATCTATCCACTTAGATCCATCAGGGCCTAATAGGACTAATAGAAATTAAAGTAAGAATAGGAAATTCTACTTCAAATAATTCCAAATATATAGATTTTTCTCTCAAAATATTTTTTAAGTCATTCTCAAAGAAGGTATGTCTCTTCTTAATTTTTTAAGAGATCATCGTTTTTTCTGAATTTTACAATTACTGATTTTTGTTGTGGAAGTAGAAATGCTAAAGCCTGGGTGGGCCTCTTGAGTCAACTCTCATCTTGTCTCATGGGCCTCTTGACTGAACTCTCACCCTGTCTCCTGAAACAATAATCACTGTGTAACCTTCATGCTTTTCTCTGTGCTAAAGAAAGCAGACCCTGAACCATCCTTGAGCAGTTCTGTGGCCTTATGTATGTGACAGATATGAATAACTCACATTCTGTTATCTTTTGCACAGCATCTTTAAGTGTATAAAACTTGTATCCACTTTACAGAGTTCACATCAGCAGACGCTGTTTCTCTGGTGCTCCGTGCTCTCTCCAATAGCTTCTGTTCTGATCTGATGTAAATTGTATTCCATTTTTTCCATGACAAATTTGAGGCCATAAGTCAGATTCACACATCATGCTTCACCTGGGAGGATCACAGACTGTTCCCTGCCAAAACTCCTTGGTGCCACTCAGAAGGTACAGGACCTTTTGAAATCTTTACTAGGACTTTGGAAAATGGTCATCTGTAGGCTCCTGTGGCATGCTGAGACTGCCAAATCCAAACTTCTGATAAAGGTCAGTTCAGACCCAAATTTCTGGCTAAAAGAGAGAAGAAATCTGTAATTCTGTTTCTGGTAAAATTTAGGAGAGGTAAGTCAGGAAAAGTCTGGGTTGGTTTCTGGTATTAATATGATATGAATGAATGCACCTGTGTGAATGGTGATTCTTGAGATCTGGGTGTTGCTTTTTGCCACTACTTAGAGGCTTCCTCTCTTCTGGTATCCATTAGCTACCCAGGCTACACTCTGCAAGGAGTGATTAGCCCTAACTGTTAAAGAAGAATGGTGTGAGCTCTTGGTGTGAGTGACCCCATTAACCCTCTTCTATCTCTAGTTATAGTATGAGCCTCCTATGGTTTCATTGTTGATGACCCCAACCTCAACCAGTATGGTGGGATCAGGCTAGACACGGTGACCAGGAGGGTCCCTTCAGTCTCTGGTCACATTGGAGAAGAAAAACATGGTTGATCGCTGTGAGGGGATTAAGTCAAAGCTGTCTTCTCCAGGATGCCCAAATCTTTTATCTTATTCCTCTTTGCCATGGAAAGGCCTAGATTTGCACTCCCTCACTGAGGATCCAAGCCACATAAGTCACTCTGACTTTCCTTGTTTCCTCTGAATAAGTGAAAATGGGAATCAGACAATCAAAGGAAGTTTCGCTGCTCTCAAAGAGAACTCCAGAGTACTATATGTATATGCAGTACTCTCCTAAAGCCTGCAGGTACTTAGATAATTGGAATTTCGGGACAAAAAAAAAGATCCCTCAAAACAATTCACTCTAGAAGGTACCTTAACTTAGATAAAATAGTCCACTTAACATGGGATGTATTTTTTTAATTGGTGTGAAGAGGCCTCCAGAAGGAGAGACAGAGTCCATTTCCAGAGTGTTAGGAGAGTCTCAGGAAGAAAAAAAAATTGAACAGCTAAAAACAAACAAAGAAACAAATGAAAAAACCCTGGCAGCTACCAAAACAGAATGTGGCTTTTGCCTGAAAAGATGAAATCTTACAAATGTCTGTTGGAGTATGACTTAAATGTGGAATGCCTGTGGGATGAGTATGTGCATGTTTGGTGACCAGACGGCAAATAAAAGACCCATGAAACAGGTAAGAGGGCCTGGAATATAGTCAGGCATGCTGAAAGGACAGAAAGGTTGGTGCCGGTACTCATGGGATCCACTAATGTTCATGTGCTTGTGAATCTAGACAGTGTCATGTGTGTGCCTTCACTAGTGACCTTCAATTTCTACCAGTCAAAGAGGAGGAAGGGGACTTGCCTGTCTATATTTGGTTTATACAAATCCTATATGTAGGTGCTGTTGAAGGCAGTGCCTTATCTGTGGCAGTCTGTGTAACTGGCCATGTCAGTGTCCTGTGTATGTCCTCTGTGTGTCCTGTATGTGGGTGGGGGATCTCTGGGATACAAGCTCAGCTTTGTTACTGGTTGAACCTGCAAATGGGAAAGTGGCAGCCATGTCCCTCAGCCTGAGATCCCCAGGACACACAGAACTGGGCTCCAGTGGCTGGGCAGGAGTTCTGGGCAGCAGCTGCTGGATGAGGTGGCCACTCCTAACATCCTTTAATAGTTTTGTAGTCAGAAGGATATGGTCAAATTGTGAGTATTCCCAAATTATGCGTATATAATCCTTATGTGATGGAGGAGTGAGCCTTTGTTAATGTGCCTACAGTGATGAATTTGTAACCAACCTTCTAGAGCGTTATGCAGGCACCAAAACAGGACCTGTGCTAGTAAATTCTTTGGTTAATTGGAACAATTGGATTGGGGAAAAAAAAAAGGAGCATTAGAAGACATAAATGGCTCAAACTGCAGGGCCTAGAGGAAATCTGAGAGAATCAGACTAAGGCTGAGCTCTCTAGAATTTGAACTTTCAAATTTGTGAAGAATCAAGTAGAAAAGTGAAATGCACAGTTCCGAAGGAATAGCCTCAATTTACAGAAATTTAATCCCAATGGAGCCAAGTAGTGGAATTGAGTATTACAGAAGAATTTGGTGAATTATAGGGGAACAAACAGCACTTAATGTACCTAGTGTCAGTGTAAATCTCTCATGGCTCCTGTCATTACACAAGTGCATACCATCTTGCTTGTAAACAGGGGGTGTCTGGACAGGACAACCCAGGATCAGCCACTATGATTGTCAGTGGCACAAGACATCCTATATGTTCAAGGATGCTCAGATAAGTTCCTGATCCAAGGAAAAATATGATTTTTTACTTTTGTTTTTCCCTTAAGGAGCTGGAACCTTTCTAGGAATCCTTAAAAGATACTTAACAAGCCCTTAACAATGACAACAACTCAGGCACAGGGTACGGGTAAGGTTACAGTTTCAGTGCCATCCTACATTATTCCCACCCCCGGAACTTCGGTATTAAAGGCAGCAGCAGCAGCACTCAGTGGTGGAGTAGTCACCCTGGGGGAAGAAGCTGAGATAATATTCAGACCCTCCCCTCCACTGGAGGGCCAGATATCAAGCTTATTCATTTAAAAAGAAAGAACTTTCCTTTAAATATTTTAGTTTGGTTAGAGCATGATGCAAATAACGCCGAGGTCCCAGGTTTGATCCCCATACGGGCCATTCACTTAAGAGTTGGACTCAATGATCCTTTTGGGTCCTTTCCAACTCAGAATATTCTGTGATTCTGTGAATATGCTCTAAATTAACTACTTAATCACCACTGATTGAGATTAGATATTTAAGGATGAAGAAGGTGCAGTCAACCAACAAAAACTGAGACACGTCAAACCCCATACAGCTGCTGGGGAGGTGGGGTTGCTCAAGTCCTACAATGTTCCCAGAGATTTCTCCCTAGGAGATATTCCTGAGAAGATAGTAAAGGAAAGATAGGGAGACTCTCCTATTGATCAAAAACCTTCTCTAGCAATGGAATGCTTTAGTGAAGTCACTGAGTTAATGGCTACGTCATTAAAATGTTGGTATATCTAAAGATACAGCTAATACTGAAAGCACTTTAATATGTCATTTCCCTTTTTTTAGTTCTCCACACAAATTTAGCATTTTTAGAATTCATACACATTTTTATTTATGCAAATAATTCTATAGCTTAAATGACCAGGAAGGGGCTTTCATTTTGTCATTGAGATGCAAAGGGTTGAAGCTTATTATTGTTCTAGTTCTTGAATCTTCATATTGTTGGACACCTTTTCAACAAAATACTATAAGACAGAAAGAGAAGAAAACTATAGCTTCACACCCCTTAAACTATGAGGACCATTTGTAAATTTGCAAATTGACTTTATTCAGATGCCTAAATGCTGTAATTTTGAGTAGTCTTTGTCATTTTAGAGATGTTCTCAGGATGGGAAGAGGCCTATCCTTGTAAACAAGCTGATGCAACTGTTGAAAAAAGTTGCTGAGAGAACTAATTCCTGGGTTTAGTATTCCTCCAACACTAGATAGCAATAGAAGGACCCATTTTACCAGACAAGTAATGCAGAAAATTTGTGCAGCCCTATAAATAGAAGTTCCATTGTGCCTATCATCCTCAATCTAATGGGTGTCATGGTTTAACCCCAGCCAGCAACTAAATACCATGCAGCTGCTCGCTCACCACAACCCCTGCCCCCCTCCCCCAATGGGATGGGGAGGAGAATCAAGAAAAAAAAAGTAAAACTTCTGGGTTGAGATAAGAACAGTTTAATAATTGAAAGAAAGTAAAATATGATAATAATAATAATAATACTTGTAATGAAAATGAGAAAGAGAAAGAAAACCCAAAAAACAACAAGTGATGCACAATAAAATTGCTTACCTCCCACTGACCAATGCCCGGCCCATCCCTGAGCAGCAATTGGCCACTTTCAGCTAACTCCCCCCAGTTTATATACTGGGCATGACATTCTATGGTGTGGAATATCCATTTGGCCAATTCAGGTCAGCTGTCCAAGCCATGCTCCCTGCCAGCTCTTTGTGCACCTCCTCCTTGGCAGAGCATGAGACACTGAAAAGCCCTTTACTTAGGGTAAGCACTGCTGAACAACAACCAAAACATCTGTGTGTTATCAGCATTATTCCCATACTGAATCCAAAACACAGCACTGTACCAGCTACTGAGAAGAAATGAACTCTATCCCAGCCCAAACCAGGATAGTATCCACCCCTTATTCCATACCATTTACATCATGCCTGGTCCCATACTATCCAATACCCCATCACCTTTCCTGTTTTTGATAGATATACACAGAGATATCATACCCTTAGTCTATGGACCATCCCTATAAAAGTTCATTGAGTTCATTTAGTCCATAACCTTGGGCTCCATTCATCATAACAGTCTTTCAGGGCAGGAAAGATGGTCTGTGGTGTTGGATTGTTGCATGTTGAAGCCAGTTCTGATTCCATGACTAGTGTGTTTGTCCAGTTTCATCAAAGTTCATTCTTCATTAATGTGGTGGTTGAAGGGGAGTCAGGTTCAGATCCCCAAATCTGGAGTGGTGGAGACGGGCACTGCAAGGTGCCCAGTGCAGTGATGGGTATATAGCCACTACAGAAGTGATAATATACAGTGTTATAGAATCATTAAGGTTGGAAAATACCTCCAAGATCATTGAGTCCAACCTTTGGCTGAATGCCACCATGCCCACTAAACCATATCATGAAGTGCCACGTCCATTTGTTTTTCGAACACTTCCAGGGATGGTGACTCCACCACTTCCCTGGTGTCTCAAAGGAAGAAAGACACTACAATACTAGTTTTGAGCCAGACTCTGATGCTCTTGAGAAGACTAGAGCTATACTTGCATGGAGAATCCCTGAGCTTTTTGGGAATGGGTCTTTTAGCAAAGACATACTAAGGAAATATCCTATTGAACAATGTGCAAATAAGGCTTTAGCTGTATTTTCACCAACAGAAATTTGTGTTTTGCATATGGTCTTTCTTCAGAAAACAGATGAATAATTATATGATGTTAAAAAAATGAGTTTACTCCCTAGAATAACATCTACAGATACTACATACTTGTCTTTACATGTACATATCTTAAATTTTACTTAAGGCAAGTTTTAAGATCTTTGTTTAAAGGTGAAAGACAAAGAAAAGGTAGCTTGCATTAATCATGGTTGCTATTAACTGCTATACTCATTTATTAGTATGTTTATAATATAGCATTAGTATATGTATTTATGATTTATCTATAAATATATATATGTCACTGATAAATGTATTTTACAAATTTGTTTATTTATAGTTGCTATATTTATAATGCAGTAGGATCTGGAAAACTGAATTCCTCAAAGTAAAGTTGCTGGTTGCTAGTGCTAGTACAGACTTTAAAGTCTGTTGCTCAAAGTTTGCAATTTAACCATAGTCAAGATAAAACTGTAGTTACCTTTCCCAAGATATTTGAAATTAAATGAGAATTTTAAAATTATGTTTTCTAAACATTATGAAAAATCTCATCAGAATAATTTATGGGGAAAAAAATTAAGTAATTTAACTACTGATGAGAATTCTCCTTGCTCCTGGAGTGCAGATAGCTCAAATATCGCATCAGAATTATTTAGGAAATCTCTTACATTACATTAGATATTGTGTAGCAATATCTTCCTTGATATTTTTATTAAATACAAGAGGAAACAAAACTAGGATTTCCCTTTCAGATTAATCCACTTCATCAAATATTCAATTGTTCCATTAGGTTTCCTAAATGTAGGTGTCAGATGCTTTCTGACATACCCTCAGGTATGCTACTGTCCTCCAAATGGAGTTAAAAAGCATATAGCTCTCACAGGTCCTGTGCCATGTCAGCTATTGTCGTGTGGAAGCTGTGGGTGCCCTAGGGTATCTTAAATTGCACTAAGCACCAAAGTTTAGGCACCTGAGTCAAGTTGCCCACTTCAGTATGAGTTAAACTGCAGTAGATCTCCACCGAATACCACTCCATTGAGTACACATCCACAGACTGATTCAGTTTCTCACAAGTGAGTTGGGACAGATGTACTGTTAGATACGTCTGTTCAAAAGTTGGAGACCCAAAAGCTATGGTAGATCCAAAAGATCTGTCAGCTCTCCAGGTCCCAGAATTCCCAGCACTGAAAAAGGAGAATGGAAATAGAGTTTCCTTAGAGTTCTGCTCTGGATTTTATAAAAGCCTGTAAAATCTGAGATGTTTCAAATCTGAGGTCAATGAAGTGTCATTTTTGACATGTTATTTTGTTTGAGAGTTTTTTCAACATTTATTATTATTCATTCAAAAATTAATTTGTATGACCAGTTCTTCTATGATGTTCTCATTATCTAGAAATTGAAAATTGTTTTAAATCCATATCCTCCCATGTTGATTCATTGATTTTTAAACAAAGATATCTATAGGCATTCCTTTCTTCTTCCCCTCTCCCCTTTATGTGCAGGACCTAAAAAACACTTAAAATCACACTGGTTTAGTTCTAATGTGATTTTGCTAGTTTCATATTCAGACCAGGATGCTTACAGAAAGCTTTTTTTAGAGTATTATAGTGCCTTACTGAGGTACCTATATCCTCTTCCATACAATCTTTCCAAGCTGGATGATCTTAAGATCTTACTGTTTATTACCCTATTGATTTCATTTTCAAATCAAATCTAGCAGAACATGAGTCTGATTTGAGAGATCAGCAGTCTGATGGCTTGTGCTCTGTATCTGGCCATGGCCAGAAGTTCCAAGAGATGGTGGAAAAGCCAGATGATTATATAAATATTATAATACAACATATCTCTGCTGTCTTTTAATAAACCAAACATCTCTGAAGAAAAATCTATTGTCATACATTTCCATACTAAGGGACAACAGTGCAGATTTGATTCCATTTAATTTTTAAAACTGTTCTTTTGTTGATACTTTTGCTTTGTTCAAGAGGGATAATGAAATCTGAAGGTTATAGACACATATTTGTATGAAAATCAGATGGTCTTAGAGTTCAATTTGAAATATGCAGACAACATCTTGCCCAATATCAAAGGCTATAGAAAAGGCAGCACATTTTCCTAATACCTCTTTAGGGAAAATTTGCCCTACACTTCTATTAGGTGCTATCATTCAGAAGCATAATTTTAGCAAGCATTGTTATGCTGATTATAGTCAGGTTTATGTTTTGGTCTCAGCAGACCCTGGGGAATTAATTTCTGATTCTATTAAATGACTATGACATTCAGTCTGAATTTTTTCCTGAAGATAAACTCTGAGAAAGCATAGTTCATCTCAGATTGCTACCATCTACCTCCTGAACAATGTTGTGACACCTTAATGAGAACTTTATAAAGCTGGACATCTAGGTTTCTAACCTTGAGATTGTCAGTGCCCTGAACTGTTCTTTGGGAGCTTGCAGGGTGACATCTCAGGTTCCCCAGAGAAGCTGTGACTGCCCCATCCCTGGAAGTGTTCAAGGCCAGATTGGATGGGGCTCTGAGCAACCTGGTCCAGTGGAAGGTGTCCCTGCCCATGGCAGAGGGGTTGGAACTTATATAACAATATTGTATATAGCAATACATGTAGCAATTACATTATACAATTTAATTCATTGGCTATTCTCACCCAAAACCAAATCCCCTTGAGGCATACACCAGGTCTCCCCATCATCCCACATTACCCACCAAGTGCCCCTGGGTCCTTGAGCAAAAGCAATCCCACGGATGGGTTTGCCTTTGCCTGAGGCAGGAATAACCCAGACTGTTTTCCCCAGCATGTTTTTAATGCGCACTACAGGAATTTTATCCCCTCCTACAGTACATACAAGTTTTGATTGGGCAGGGCCAGCCCGATTGGCAGATCCTCTGGTGTTGACTAACCACGTGACCTTTGCTAAATGTGTATCCCAGTTAGTTTTTAACAGTCCATTACATTGTTCGATCTTTCCAGAGGCTGGTACATGATAGGGAATGTGATACACCCATTTAATGCCATGCTCTTTGGCCCAAGTATCTATGAGTTTTTTTCAGAAATTAGTTCCATTGTCTGATTCAGTTCTTTCTGGAGTACTGTGTTTTCATAAGACTTGCTTTTCCAGGCCCAGGATAGTGTTCTAGGCAGTGCCATGGGGCACAGGGTATGTTTCCAGCCATCTGGTGGTTGCTTCCACCATCATAAGCACACAGCACTTGCTGTCACAGATTTGGGGGACTGTGATATAGTCAATCTCCCATACCTCTCCATACTTATATTTCAGCCATTGTCCTCCATACCAGAGGCTTTAACTGCTTGGCCTGCTTAATTGCAGTGCATGTTTCACATTCATGGATGTCTTGGTTTAAGACAATTTAAAGGAGAACACTCTGGAATGAGTAGTCTCCTTTTATAGGTTCAGCCAATCCCTTTCCACCAATAAGGAATGAATATGAGTAGATTTAAGTGAAAAAAATAACAGTTTACTAACAAATGGAACAGCAACAGGCAAAAAATAACAGTAAATAACTGCTAGATACAAAATTGCTAAATCTCACAAAGAGAGATCCGAAATGCCAGAAATACCTATTCCAAGGTGGCGCCTGCCAGAGGCTGCCATGTGGCTTGAAAGACAAAGGGAATATGACGTCATACCATTCCTTTCCAAGATGGCACCCTTCAGGCGACCGCATGGTCCTGGGAACAAAGGGACAGGATGGTGACAAACCCTACCGGGAAAGGCAGGAGCCTACAGAGCAGTTCTAGAGGCAGATGAAGACTTGCCGGCTCGTGTGGGGGTCTGTGCCGCCACCTGCCGCCTCCTCCTGCCGTTTTCTGGGCTCCACTGGTGCTGCTGCTGTGCTCTGCACTGTGGCAGTGGGGGGAAGGACGCTGGCACGGGTTGGCCCGACCCCAGGAACTCGCTCGCTTTTCTCGCTGCCGGCAGTTTGCAAAGTTCACTTTGAGACAGTTTCTAATTGCGAAATGCAGTCTTTATGAGTGGCTACAGTTGCAAACCCAGAACAACCACATCCGAAGCGGAGCTCCCACCTTCAGCAAAAGCTGCCACAAAAGAGAGACCGTCTGCTTCCATAGTCTTCTCTCCTGGAGCGGGGGCCGATCGATCTGGACCGGCTTGCTGGAGCGGGGCTGCCCTGCTCCGCGACATGCAGGCACCTGTGGAATTTGCCCCCAGGCAGCTCAAAACCGCTAACTGCAGTCTCTCCAAGACAAGGAATAAAACAAAAAAAAACAAAAAGAGAACCCACAAAGGAAAAAAAGCCTCTGTCTAAGCAAAGACCAAGAAGCTAGCGAGGCAGAAACGACACCGCAAATGCGCACAAGCTGCCTGCTGGAGCGGACTTTAAAAGCACCCGCCGTACCACCCTGCCCCAGTTTCCCAGCTGCAGGGCCTTAAAGAGACAGTAACAATTTTGGGCACAGATAGGGAATACAATAAACTTTTGGGTTAACCATGACAATGGATAACCTGTGTGATAGTGTCTGTGGTTAAGTCCACCCTTCAATCATGAGCCCATCTATATGTTGTATCTCTTCCTTGATATCCCAAGGTGTCATGAGCCCACTGAGCCGGAAATAATTCACCCTTATGTTGCCAATCCAAATCCACCTGAGCCACTTCAATCCCAGCAGCCTGATCCACCTGCTGGTTGTTCTGATGTTCTTCAGTGGCCCGGCTCTTGAGTACATGAGCATCTACATGACATACCTTCACAACCAGGTTCTCCTCCTAGACAGCAATATCTTGCCACAATGCAGCAGCCCAGATGGGTTTACCCCTGTGCTGCCAATTTTTCTTCTTCCATTGCCGCAACCACCCCCACAGGGCATTTGCCACTATCCATGAATCAGTATAAAGTATTGGCCATTTTTCTTGCTCAGCCATGTCTAAAGCCAGCTCTAGAGCTTTCACCTCTGCAAACTGACTCAACTCATCTTGTCCTTCAGCAGTTTCCACAACTCGTTGTAGAGGACTCCATACAGCCGCTTTCCATCTCTGATGCTTTCCTATAATATGACAGGATCTATCAGTAAACAAGGCATATTGCTTCTCACTTTGTGGTAATTTATTATACAGTGGAGCCTCTTCAGCACGTGTCACCTCCTCCTCTGGTACCATTCTGAAATCTGTGCCTTCTGGCCAGTCCATGATCACTTCCAAGATTCCTGGCTGACTGGGCTTGAGGGGTTCAAAAAAACCCCAGATTTTATTGGAGTGTGCAAGAATAAACTTCTAGTTGTTATACTTGTGTCAAGGGTTAACCTGGAGGCAAACTCCAGATCCCCACGCTTAGTTCTTCAGAGGAGAGGAGACAGCAAAAACAGGCTGCAAACTTGAAAAATGATTAAATAATTTATTTACTAACTCTAATAGAAAGAATAAAAAATAATGAAAATATTAAGGCATAATATACAAATATCATTCTCCTCCCAATACATTCCAATCCTTCTCACTGATCACATAAAGGACATAAACATGAGATTCTGATCTTATGATTAAGAGTTCTTATTGCCACCTCATGGGATAGAGTTCTTTCTGTAGTGTAGTGGGATCCATCCCACGGAAGACAGTTCCCTAAGAAGTGTCTTTGGCATGGTTCCAAACCTTACAGAAACACCACAGCCCGCCCAGGTTTTTGCAGTGGTGTATTCTCTCTCCCACAAACACTCTGCAGTTTGTGGGTCACAAGAAAAATCTGTTGGGGTTAAACATTTTAAGAGTAAGTCATTCCAGCCTAAAGGCATCAAAGGACACAGGCTCCTGCTTTACTCATAATCTCCAAAGGCTGCAAAGGCTGCAAAGGCTGCAAATTTCATCTGCACACAACATAAAAATGTTCTTATTTCAGGCTGTTGAAATTCTCACTCCCCCATGGCTCATACTGTGATTTAAAAAGATATTTAGTTTGGTATTATTCCAGATCACACAGCACAGCTCACAGAAAAAGATGAATCTCGATGCTGGTAAAGATGGCTTCTCTGGCACTTCCTGCCACTCCTTGTCTTCTCTTCCATTTGGGGTACTGGACTCCATATTTAGTCTTTCACGTGACTGCTTTCCTTTCTCTCTAGCTTAGAGAAGAGGTTAATATTTGCAGAAAATGCCTACAAAAGTATTTATAACAGTTACATGCTCCCACTAGATAATGCAGCTGTAATGAGGCTTGCTTCCCTGGGCCCAAGGTTCTTCCTCCCCCATTCTGTTTCTCTGCACTGGCAGCCGTCCAAATTTTAGTAAGGCTTTTGACTGCTAATTAAATACTGCACTTTTCTTAATCTGCAACGGCAAGGTCACCCTTTGATCTCACCAATACACCTTTGAAGGGAAGCGCTTTTTCTTCTCTTGGCCTGTTCTCGGCTTTCTCGGCCCAGCTTTCTCTCTGCGTAGCTTGGCTCGGCTTAGCTTAGCTGCTTCTCTGACTTGGCCTTGGTCCAGATGGCATCAGACCAGCTCCTCTCAGGTCCAGAACGGCACAGGACCAGTGGGGGGTGAGGCCGGCTGCCCCCCGCCGGCCCCTCGGGCCGTGGGCCCCTGGCCCGGGGGTTGGAGGGGAAGCCTCTCTTGCTTGTGGTCAGCAGGGAGCCAGGGAGCAAGAGCGGAAGTGAGAGCAAGTGCTGCATCACTTCCTAGATGTTTTTTATAACATTCCTTTCACAGAGATGTCACAGGAACACTAAGTGGCTCATAGAACTGTCCTTTACCTGTTTTTAACCAATCAAATTTGTCTCACACTGGGTCAAACCGTGACACTCCACCCCTCAGCTCTGTCAAGTTACATTTGATTGGTTGTTGCAGATTGTGATGCTGGCATATTTACTTTGGGTGCCAACTTAAGCATTTCCTCACATATTCCTCCTCTGACAGTGGTCCGAAATTTCTACCTTCTGGCCACTCCATGATTGCTTCCAGGATTCTTGGACTCTTGGGGTTTCCCATTCAAGCCCATTGTGTAATTAGTGCTAATCACTGGTTAGCCATTTAATAGCCCCATATGGGCAGTACAAAAGTCTAATGGAGAGTGGAGACTAACAGCAGATTATCGTGGCCTAAATGAAGTCATGCCACTGCTGCATGCTGACGTAACAAGCATACTAGAGCTTCAATACTAACTGGAGTCAAAGGCAGCCCAGTGGTGCCACAACTGATATTGCTAATGTGTTTTTCACAAGTACAGGCCACAGTTCGCTTTCTCTTGGAGGGGCGTCCAGTACACCTGGAATCCACTCTCTCAGGGGTGGAAGCACAGCTCTACAATATGTTATAGAGTGATCTAGACTGCATTGAAACAGGGTGAAGTTCTGGAACACCTCTAATACATTGATGACATCATTGTGTGGGGCAATATGGCAGGCTACGTTTTTGAGAAAGGGAAGAAAATAATCCAAATCCTTCTGAAAGCCAGTTTTGACATAAAACCAAGTAAGGTCAAGGGACCTGCACAGGAAATCACAGGAAATACAGTTTTTAGGAGTAAAATAGCAAGACAGGCATTTTCAGATCCCAATGGATATGATCAAGAAAATAACAGCAATGTCTTCACCAACTAGTAAGAAAGAAAAACAAGCTTTCTTAGGACTTGTGAGAAATGGATAGTCCAAATTAGTCTGATTGTCAGTCCTCTCTGTTAAGTAACCCAGAAGAATGATTTCAAATGGGTCCCTAAGCAATGATAAGCCTTTGAATAAATTCAACAGGAGATAGTTCATGCAGTAGACCTTGGGCCAGTCCATGCAGGGCAAGATGTAAAAAATGTGCTCTATACTGCAGCTGGGGAGAATGGCCCTACCTGGAGCCTCTGGCAGAAAGCACCAGGGGAGACTTGATGTCAACCCCTAGGCTTTTGGAGTCGGGGTAAAGAGGATCTGAGTCCTGTGATACACTGAAAAAAGAGATACTGGCAGCTTATGATGAGGTGACACATGCTGAAGAAGCCCCAGAAAGTGAGAAGCAATATGCCTTGTTTACTGATGGATTCTGTCATATTGTAGGAAAGCATCGGAGATGGAAGGCGGCTGTATGGAGTCCTCTACAACGAGTTGTGGAAACTGCTGAAGGACAAGATGAGTTGAGTCAGTTTGCAGAGGTGAAAGCTCTAGAGCTGGCTTTAGACATGGCTGAGCAAGAAAAATGGCCAATACTTTATGACTTATTCAGCCTCCCTTCCTTGGCCTCTAAAAGAAAGTTGGAACATGTATGACAAAATGCAGCTTTTGAATATTGAAAGTTTCCAGAATATAAATCTGAGTTTTACAGAAATATTTTGATTCTTCACTGGAAAAAAATAAAAATAAATCATCTGAATTGACTCAGCTTATAGTAGGAAACTTTAATATAACCCGATTGGGATGAGGGTTTATCACTACAATGGTGCTCTGTAATACTGTACTGCTTCCACTTGAAGAATAAGCTGGTCCAATATTAGTACTTTCAGTTTGGCCTAGGGTAATCACTCAGGAACTACCAATTTGACTTCTATTAAAACAAAGTATTCCCCATTCCTTCTAGCTAAAGACAGCTACAGCAGAAATAAAATGGTGTGAGGAGTTGAACATGGTTCTGTAAGCCTTGTTAATATGATTATAAATGTCTGCAGCAGTCCTAGGAGAAACTTTATTCTGTTTCTTTTTTCCAGTGGATTTTTACTGGGATTTTCAGAGCAATTTAAGGGAATGAGGTAGCCAGGTCACTCTGAGTTTCACTATTTTAGTCAGTCTCATGTTGTCCATTACTGAAATATTTAGTCAGACAATCTGTATGCATAGGCAAGGCCTCAGTGTGCTCACTGACTGGCAGGTAGTGTAAGGGTATGTGTGTTGCCTTCTGCTAGGAAGACAAGGCGACTTGGTTCAAGAGGCTAGTACGGCAGCTCGGCCTACTCCGTGGCTACTCGGGCCATGGACACAGAGACACCAATGTGGTGGATGGTCAAATGGCGTTTATTATCTTATCTCATGAGGTTAAATAGTCGAGGGGCTTCACTATGTCAGGAAAGGGGGACTGTGGGATAGCTAGAGTTAGTAAGGAGTGGAAAACTACTGGGGTTAGGGGGGTTTGCATGCTCTTATCACAAAGGAATGAAGGGAGGAAGATTCCATGCTGCTCCTGCTTTCCGTCACATCACGTGATCTTCCGTCCGCCTGTCCCTCTCTACCACACTTCCCCCCCCTTTTTTCATAAATGAATGAGGTAGTCATAGATATAGGCACTGAAGTGAGGTACGAGGTAGTAACTTAACAAGGGAAAAGGGGTTTGGTACACTTGAGTAGATTTCGCAAGGTGAGTTAGAAAAGTCTTGCGACTGAGAGTGTTTACATTTTGGTTTATAGCATTTGTTGGTGGCCTAAAAACAGAATGTTGGCCCGTTCCAGACGGGTCTGGATAAAAGAGACTAGTTTGTTCAGTAGGCATGGTCTAAGGGTAAAAGCTAAAAGCAACATTGCCAATGGACYTATCAAGGTGGAAATTAGTGTGGTGAGTTATGGTGATTGATTGAACCAGGACTCAAACCAGCTCTGCTGGGCTTCTTTGTCTTTCTGTCTCTGAGCTAGTCTATCTCGGAGTTTTGCCATGGAGTCTCTGACAACTCTTGTGTGGTCTGCATAAAAGCAGCATTCYTCTTTCAAGGCGGCACACAAGCCTCCTTGTTGCATGAACAAGAGGTCCAGTCCTCGCTTGTTCTGCAAGACTACTTCTGAGAGTGAAGAAACTGATTTCTTTAGAAAGGAGATGGATTTCTCGATCTTCTGCAAGTCTTCATCGATGGTTATTTGTAGCTGAGACAGTCCTTGGTGTTGGGTCGCAAGGGCTGAGACACCCGTGGCCGTTCCGGCTGCTCCCAGGCCGAGCAGCATTGCAATAGTTACACTTGTTATCAGTTCTCTTTTGTGGAGCTGGCCGGGTTTCTCAAAGAGATGATACATCTCTTCGTCCGTATGGTACAGGACCCTAGGAACAATTAGAACTTGGACACAAAAGTCAGTGGAATYATTGAATTTGGCAAGAGACACAAGGACTCACTCCGGATCGCTGACAAACTCACATTCCAGATGCGGATGGAACTACTCACTTATGGAGCTTTCTGTTGGGCTTGACAACTTTGGCGCAGATGTTACCTTTCTTTGTTAAGGTCGCATTGCCAAAACATCTGCYTTTGCCCGTGACTTGACTCAGGGTGATCCCTCTGCGGGGAGTATCCCACCTGCACTGGTGAGGGGCGTCGGCTGTGGAGTAACTGAAAGGGGTGTTTAAAGCAACTCCTTCGTAGAAGGGGGGTTTAACATTGTAGCAAAGCCAGCAGGAATCAGTTAGGTTCGGGTTGGATTCGTTCAGGGATAGAAAGGTAGCTTCTAACATACGAAAGACTGGGTCAGAGTCAGACCCGGCTAAACGACTTATTTGGGAGGCATCTGCATGACTGATCAGGGTATCAGTGACCTTTGTGGGCAAGGCTTTGGAGTGGGTTGTGTTTTTTCTTTTCAACACGTCTTTAATAACTTTGTTTGGCTTAATCGCCCAGGATGCAGGGGGTTGGAGCTTGATAATTCGCATATTCACTTACTCTTTTGACTTTTGAATGACTACTGTCTACGTCTTGCTTGTGGCTCAACTAGGGTGATTTGGCTGCAAAACGGTCATGTTATAATTAGTGCACTTCTGAGATTTAGGGATTTTATAATAGTTTCGATAGTATTTTTCTTGAAGGAAGACAGGTTGTTTACAACCAGTGGGTGCCCAGGTGAACTGTAAAAATTCATCGGGCTTTTGAGGTTCTCACCCAGGTTCTGATGGTCTGGCATCTGTAACAATGGTTTCACAGCCCCAGTACCTGCAATACCCCCACTCTGGGTAATTGCAGTACTTTTTTCCTGGGTTTGAGGCTGGGCACTAATAGGATAGATGCATATGTGTAACATGAGGGGAATAGGGGTTTATTTTTGGTTTTCTAGGGAACAGATCGGTAATGCGGATCACAAAAGATGGGGCGTTTKGTGTGGTGGTTTCTTTGAGCACCTTGTCATTTGACAGGTGTTGCATGACCCACCTGAATGGCTGATGAGAGTAATGGTTTGGACTGGCTTGTCCTCTTGTAACAAGCCTCAACAGCAAAATCACACAAAAACACTGTTGACGTCTGGGTTTCACCAAAACGTAACTCTTAGGTTCTGCTTGACGGTTTGGAGGTCTGTCACTTTCTTCTGGAATAGGGGTGTACGCATTATGGGGGCGTCCCATGAGCACGTCCTGCAAACAGAAACTCACAGTTTTCGTTAGTCTTATTCTGCTCATTCTGAAGGTCTGGCTTTATTGACTTCAGTGGACACTACTTGATTCTGCCTTCTCTTTTGACAGCTGCGTATCCTCGCTTCGTGAGCACCAACTTCCAGCCCCGTTCTCATTTGCTTAGCTCATTTTTAATTACAACCTGCGGGCCCTCTTCTAATGCTCGGGTGGCTCAATGTTTTTGAGTGGGACAGTTTGTTTCATCCCCCCTAGAGAATTGGTTCAGTGCTAGCAAAGCAGTTGCTAGTATATGTGCTTGGTCCCTTGAGGGAATGGAATTTTCAAAGCCTTCTGCTTTTGCTAGTACTTCTAACTTGGCTTTCAGGGTCTGATTTGCTCGCTCAACAATGGTCTGCCCGGTGCTATTATACGGGATACCTTGCACTAAGGTGATGCCCCATTTCGAGGCGAATTCTTGCACTGGTTTGGAGATAAAATTGGAACCATTGTCAGTTTTAATCTGTTTGGGGATGCCAAGCCAGGCCATGGCTGTCAGCCAGTGCTGAATTGTGGCTTTAGAGTTAGTTTTGGGGTGCTATGTGGCCACAATCATTCTGCTGTAAGTGTCTACTGTCACTGCAAGCCATGTTCGAGGCTTCAGCAGTTGGCATAGAGTGAAGTCCGACTGCTAGATTTCTGAGGGCTTGAGACCTCTTGGGTTGACCCCACTGGACCATAGGGGTGACTTCTGGCAATGAGGGCAGGTGGCCACTACATGTTTTGCGTCCGCTGTCGAGATTCYGCATCTCTTCGCCAGCGCTTTGGCTTCGATGTGGAGCGACTCATGCAGTTGACGAGCTTCTTGCAATGTCTACACTCCCTTTGCTGCAGCATCCGCCTTGTCGTTGCCGGTCTGGAAGTAACCTTKGATTGGGTTGTGGCTGTTGACGTGAATGACAGACACAGTGCTCTGTCGCGAGGAGAGTGCTTCTTCTAGCATTAGGGCTGCTGCAGATGTTGACACACCTGGTCTTGACATGGCTAGGCAGAGCCTTGCCACGAATATAGAATCTGTTACGATGTTGAGGTGTTCCTCCTGGAAGAGTCCGCACGCCAAGACCACTGCTGCTGCCTCCAGCTGTTGCACTGACAGTGTGGGGTCATATGCTTTGATGCAATGCCACTGTTCTCCTGCCTGCCACACCRCCGCTGCGGTAGAAGTTGTGGAAGAAGCGTCTGTGAAGACCGTCGGTCCCGGCAGCGGTCGGTCCGTGACCTTTGGTGGCATGTCTATGTCCACAACGGTCAGTAGCTGAGTCCAAGGTGGTCTGGCAGCGTAGGAGATTTCTCCTCCGAAGCCTGTGAGAGCAAGGGCTAGGTACTCCRGTATCGTGGTTGATTCTGTGATTGGTTGCTTGCGGAAGGGAAGGTGGATTCTTGTCGGCTCGGTTCCCAGGTGCCTCAAGGCAAGTTTTCTGCCCTTCATGATGAGGTTGGCGATGCATTCGATTCCTGGGGAGAATGCACGAGCCGGTTTTCCAAGGACTATCCATTGGATCGGCCGAGACTTTTGTGAAGGTCCTTGGGCTAGTGCTCCCACTCCTCCCTTCGGTGTAAAGTGGACGTATAAATCAAGCGGCATGTTTGGGTTCCACCTGGCAAGAGTGCCAGTGGACATTTGATGTTCGATGAAATCAAGGGAGTTTACTGCTTGTGGTGTCAGCTGCTTGGGCTCCCAGGGGTGCTTTCCTTTCAGGAGGTCATATAAGGGGTTCATGACCTCGGGAGGAATCAGGACGATGTTGCGGAGCCACTGCAGGGATCTCACAAGGCGCTGCATGTCGTGAAGTGTCTTGATATCTCAGCGGACCTTCACTTTGGGGGGTGTCACATAGGAGTTTGTGATCTCCACTCCCAGGAAAGTCACACAGGGTCCTTTCTTGATCTTCGCGCTCGCGATCTCGAAGCCGTTTGCCTGGAGAGTTTCTGTGATTGTGGACACTAAGTGATTCACTTGGCTTGCTGATGGTGCAGCGACGAGGATGTCGTCCATGTATTGGATGATGGTCGCAGCAGGGTAGGAGTGTCGGACTGGCATCAGTGCTTTGTCTACGGTGATCTCGCATATGGTTGGGCTATCTACAAAACCCTGTGGTAACACCTTCCACTGAAAGCGAAGATTGGGTCTGTTGCYATTTGGGGACACAACAGAAAAAGCGAAACATTCTTTGTCCTCAGGGTGCAGGGGTATCGAAAAGAAACAGTCTTTGATGTCCAGAACTGCGCATGGCTGCCCTTCGGGGATGGCTGAGTTCATGGGCAGCAGTGTCTGAACTGGACTCATGGGTCATACTGTCTTGTTCACTTCTCTCAGGTCATGGATGAGGCGGTAACTTTCTCCAGACTTTTTGGGGATTACAAATACAGGGGTGTTCCACGGGCTGATGGAGGGTTCTATATGACTTTTTTGTAGCTCGCGGTTAATTAGTTCTAGCAAAGCTGCCATTCGAGGCTCTGACAGAGGCCACTGCTCTACGTATATGATTTTTGATGATTTCTAAGTCAATTTAATTGGCAGCGGTGGATGAATTGCAGTGGCCCTCATGATAAATTTGTCATCTTGACTCCTAACATAGCAAGGATGTCTCTTCCTATCAAAGGTGGAGAGTTCTGTAGAATGTAGGGGTAGATTGCCACTGTCTGTTCTGGTCTTTTTTTTGTGTGAAGTGTTATAGCTACTAATTGGGTGCTTTTCTACGCTCGGGACGGTCTTCTCACACCATTCACTGGGGGGACTTCTTTAAATTGTCAGTGCTGTGGCCAATGTGCTTGGGGAATAATTGTACAGTCTGAACTCGTGTCTGCCCAAAACTGAAGCCCTATGACGTGGGGATTCTGACTGTCATAGAGGCGGCATGTCTCTCACACTATCAGGGGCTCCTTTCCTATTTTCATGGCCAGGGCCACCCAGGGGTTCTGCTCTGGGGCGCCCCCTGCTGGCCCTGTGGCATAAGCGCGGCTTGTTGCTGTAGTGGGTGCGAGGGTGCTGCTGGCGGTGCTGTGAAACTCTGCAATTGCACCGTTTGTGTGGGTGCAAGACTGGTTGTCTCCTGCGGGGGCATGGGGAATAAAGGCCCCCCACTCTACTGGGGGTTGGCATAGATGGGCCGCCTTGCATTCGCAGCGGGAGGAGGCTGGGTGCGGCTCGCACGCCTCCTCCCTCTTCCGTTTCTCCGGGATCGGGACCTGCATTCTTTAGTGAAGTGTCCCTTCTTCCCGCAGCTCCAACAGGGCCCTTTCGCGCGCGCTTGAGATGGAGGCACCGCCGGGGGAGGCTGTGATTGCTGGGGACAGCCCGATGCAACGTGGCTTGCCTGACTACATTTAAAGCATGCCATTGCACTGGTTAGATCACGTACGGCTGCCTGAATGGGTGTCAGCTGTTCTTCTCGAACTACATGTTTGATCATATCGGCCAGGCTGGCTCCAACTGGAACGGAGCGCAAGATTTCCTTGGTAATAGTATTGCTCTGTTGGCGCAAACAATCTGCTACTACGGGTCCTTTTGCCACCGCAGGCAGGGTAGAGGCGTCTACTGCCGCCTGTAGGCGGTCTACAAACTGCGTGAAGCTTTCACTCTCTGTTTGCTTTATGGTGGACCACGGTGAAGGCTTAGCTACTACACGGGATGCGGTGCGAATGGCTTCCCTGGCAGCTCGGGTTGTGGCCCTGACTTCCTCAGCTCGTAATTGTGCGGCTTGCTGCTGAGGTGTAATCATCTCATCATGTTTTCCTGTCAGCCTGGACAAGCTCGAGCCGTGCAGTGGTTGCCCCGCCCCAGAAGACTGGGCTAATAGGTTTGTGCAGCGGTCTCTCTATTCCTGTTTAAAAACAATCATTCTTGCTCTATCAAAGATTATGCGACCTATTTGTATAATGTCAAAGGGGAGCAGGTTATCATTGCAAAAAAGACCATCTATGAGAGTGGAGACAATGGCAGAATTCATCCCTTTTTCTGAAATTGCTTTGACAATCGCTTGCATATCTTTGGGGTTTATCGGGTTGTAAACTTGTTGCTGGTTTCCGTCTTGCCCAGTGACTCTCACTGGGAAGGCATGAACTGCAGCTGAGGGCACTTATTCTGCGCAAGCTATTTTTATCTTTCCCCAGTCAGTGAATTTGTATTGTGGTTGCTTTCCGGCGTAATTTAAAGCTTTATTCGTTTTCGTTTTAAATTGCGTCAGCTCCGCTTCTTCCGATTCCGTGTCCCCGTCAGTCTCCGATAACTCAACAGAGCTAGTGGAGCTGCTGTCGGACTCAGAGCTGGAAGTCGACTGCCAGAGCACTTCCGGGGTTCTGTGCCTTTTCTTGCGGCTTCGGCCCCGCTCCTCCCCTTGGGGGTGGTGCCGATCCCGCCCCCTGGGCTTGCCCTGCCTCCCGCAGGGGGAGGTCTCTCCCTTAAATGGTAGCAGCATTGAGCACGGCTCTTGACTGGGCGTGCGCTCTCTGCCGCCCTCCCGCGCACGCGCGTTTGCAGCTCCCTCTTCCCGCGCATGCGCAGCAGCGAACACTTGCAGTCTTTGTTTGTTCCCGCCGCTGAAACCCTGGCCCCGCCCATCTCCTTGGTCGCCGGCTCCATTTTTCACATAGGGCGGGGGGGGGCCACCCTCGCCTCTTTTCTAGCTGTCCTCTCGGTTTCCCTGGCTTCGTTTGTTAATTTCTCTCAAAAAGATCGCGCGTATTGTTGCGCTTCCAGCGTCGGATTGCTAACTGGCGGCGGAGAGACAGATGGAGAAACCGCAGATGTTTGGGAAGTTTCTGCGGGGGGGGGGTGGACCCGGCGGGCTCGGCGGGAGGGTCAGGAAGTTTTCTGGGGGCCCCGGGGCGTTTGGATTCGGGTTCGGGGAGGAGGGAAGCGCGCCCGGTCGCCGCGAACCCCTGCTCTCAGATAGACCGCTCTCGGGGTCGGTCTGTGTTATTGCCCCTACTCCTAGCTTAGGGGTAGCTAATAAACACGCACGTGCGGCATTCCAAGTCTCCTGCTGTTCCAGCGCTTGGCGTAAAGCCGTTTCTACTTTCCCCCACGCTTTGAGACTTTTGCCACTGCCTGAGGACTTA